>LPNX010662518.1:2044396-2118997 GCA_001517045.1 Pseudotsuga menziesii
GCGATTCTACGTCTTAGGAGATCGAACCACTCAAAAATATCATACTAGCACATTTTATTACAAACCTTGCGGGGCCATGGTCAAAATTATTCAAATAAAAAAGTGACTAGCCAATATTGGCTAGACAAGTAGACGGATCAACTGATACACTGGAATTAGACTTTGAACAAGTTTATCGACCAGTGGCCCCTTAGGTAACCCAACTATGGTACAAAAAGTTGGATAACAGGTCTGAAAGACTTAGGAGTGAAAGAGGCCCAGTATTGGCTTGATAAACCTAGTGAAGAGAGGAACCTCACAGACAGATCAAGAGGGGCTGGCAAATCTTCTATGCACACCCTGAAGAGCACTGGAAGGGAAGGTATGGTCTGAGAGACTATGTAGCAGTGAAGGGAATACTTCCTTGTGTTGGGTGTGTAGGTATTGTGGATGCCAAGCTAGATAGATCTGTTGGAGGTGTCCATAGCTCTGTGGTTGAGCTCACTAGCTTAGCAATTCTCTCTTTCCACTGCCTTAGCAGCCTGATAAACCCAACTGTAAATTGGCTTGGTTGAGTTTTGATATGTTTTTGGCTATGTGTGAGCTTGTTGTTCCCTAGTTCCTTGTGGAAATCATGCCCAACTCGGGGGTGGCAGTGGTGCCGAGAGATTGATGAGCACATTGGCCTATCGTTGGGTGGAACGTTGCAGCAACATAGCTAGTTGCGGGACAATTCATTTACAAGATAAGTGCTCTCTTGTATTTTCTGTATTAATCCTGCAATGTATTTGTTTATGAATTATTATGAACATTATGAATGTGTTGAAATGTATTTGCTTCCGCTGTATATTCATGTATTGTGCATCTGTACATGAATGTTTTATTTCAATGCATTTGTGATTATGTCATAGGGCTAGATCCCCGGTTAAGATGACAGCAACAGTGTAGTCGCATTCTCTCCCTAAGAGTGGAGGGGAGGGGACGTGGCAGTCCCCATCTTTAAGTAATTGGATTCTCAATTTCTGTCTCCAAAAAAATTCTAAACATAATGTTTCTTTGTTTGCTTTTCCTCGTGTTATAGTAATTCCTTTGTGATTTATTCTTGCCAATTTCTTTTTTCAACATTGTACAGCCTCGGAGGTTTCCAAGGTGAGATTTTGTTCAAAATGTTGCAGAAGGATCAACTATCCCAGGATTTATGGTTATTTCATAGAACTATAATTCAATATGAAAATAACACTGTTGATTGATATAACTATCCTGACCAGTGGTTTGACAGCAATATTTAGTTATTTAGGTGTGAATCGTGACTAGTTGGATGTCACACTTATCTTAGAACATAGCCTAGAGTAGCAAGGGATAAAAGATGAAAAAAGAACAATAGAGGCAGCAATGGCATATGCTTTACATCAATGGATGAGATAGCTTAATAAGGCATGTTAGCAATGTGTTAAAGCTGAGCTCTAGGATGCATTTTTCTAGGTCCGATAGCCCAAAGTTTGGTCTTAGGGGACGTTAACCATCATCATCATCATTGGCTTTATGAATGACTTGGTGAGGCCAAAAAGTAAGAGTACAACTCAGGGCTTATAATAACTTGGCAAAAACCTAGTGGACTTTTTCTGCATAAAAAAGTATGTAATTTCATTCATATAAAATAAAATTACAAAGGGCAGATGCTTTGAGCATTCAAAAAAAAGATAGCCTCCTCTCAGGCCCATCTGTGTGACGTAGTATATGTCTGTACAAAGTAGTCCTCAGACTATCAAAAACAGCTCCATCAATCTTACAATATAAAGTTCAACAACAGTCATCATAAAGTATAGTCTATTGGTCACCAGGACCCCTGAAAATAGAGCTCTGTAGAGTCAACCTTATATAACCAGAAAAAAGCCTGAGATATCAAAGAAGATAAGCAACAGAAGATCTTTATAGAGAAGAAGCATGAGAATATTCTGTGTGCACTGTGAAGTCCATCCTGATCCTCCACAACCAGCTAAACACATCTGTCAAGACAAATTCGTTTTGATAATCCATCAGCCAACATATTCCTCTCCCTAAAGATATGCTCATAAGAAATGTAAGAAAAAAAATCCTAGTGGACTTGCCCTTTTTCTCCTTTTCTTTTATACATAGTGACTTTTAAGTTTTAGGTGACAAGATTTTGCTGGGTCATGTCGACACATCTCAGTTTCGGCATTACTATATACTTTTTCATCATTTTTGTTACTTTCTTGGGTGAAGAATCGGACTAATCTTGAAATCCAGTATTCAGGGCCAAAATTGGAAACTGTCCATTCGGGAACCAAAAATGCACTTTTTGGGGTCACAAGGAATCATTGACGTAGCCAATGGCTCCAAGGGGGGTAGTACACGCTGATAACTTCAAATCCAACTATTGTTGACCAAAAACAGAGTCTGTTTGAGAGAGATATGCCCTTCGGAAGTTGGCCTACCAATCTGATCATTGCGGTACCAAGTGGAAGCCATGTCAACTCTCATTACTCATAAATGTGGAGCTAGTCATGTGTGGATTTTCAAGAAGATTCTAGAGGGTATAAAACTGATCTTCGCCTTGTATACTAATTTTAGCATGTGCAAAGCTAAATACTGGTTTTAATCAGTATACTGACTTTACACATGTTAAAATCAGTAAACTGATTTTAATCATTTTAATCTCTAGGGCTGTGTCTTTCTAGTTATGTTAATTGTTTCTGATTAGGAATTGAGCTTTGTAGAGAAGGTGCATCTTTTAAAAGAGCATATTTTGCGTTTGTGCAATTGAATTGTACTCAATGTTGCAGAAAACTAATGTCCTAAATTCTAATATCAAAATCAATTTTAAGTCCTTCATTCAACTATTGTTATTGACAATTGGTCTCTATAGGGACAAGTGGACGCGGTTAGAATATTAAAAGAGATAGGTGTGGTATACCGTATATCATCCCAGCTACATGCAAATGGAGGAACAAAAGCTTGAGCCAGGTGTTTTGAAGCAAGTCATATTTGTTTTCTATTGGCATCAAGTAACCCATCCTAAAAGTGCATCAAGGACTGAGGTTTCTTGCAATTTTTTATGTTATATAGTGGACCTGTGTGATGATATTTATGTGCACTTGGAAGTGTTTGGCCTTCTTGAAGTTCTAGATGCTTCTGTTGTCACCACTTCTCATAGACATAGATGAACTCAGAGGCCCAATATAAGCCATTTTCAAAATTCAGAACTGATGGCAGGGGGTTTCTCTGGGTTTCAGCATAAACATAATAGGAAGGTGTATCAGTGCGCCCCCTTCAATCAAAGTGCAAAACCCAATGAAAGCTTAATGAATTTGAAACGCAATTCTTGCAGAAGTTTCTCCAGGTTCTACCCAAGTACTGCAGTTTTATTGAATACTTAGATTCAATATCTCAAGAGAGGGAGCAGATTGTAGCTTGGGAGATTCATATTCAAATAAGTAGGTTTGAGCATCTGGAACATTAGTTGGCTCCTATTTGGGGTGGCAACTTGAGGAAGCGGCAACTGCTTTTTGCTGGTACAGATTAAATTTTATCCCACCAATGGGATGGAATTAGGGTTCATCATTGGAAGGTTTGAAAAGTATGCTCACCCATTTTTATTTGAAGAAGAGATTATGTTGATGTGCATATGTGAAGGTGATAATACGGCAAAAAGCATGGGCCTTGCCCATTAGAAAAATTGAATCTGTAAAGAAACGGCATTTAGCGTCAGGTAAGCAGCTTATTCTTCAATTTGAAGGCAACATAAAGATGTTAACGGGGATCCGCAGAAGTCATCCATGTTTCAGAGCATTCCAATATTGGAAAAAACCTTTAGTTTGTAAAGGATTTACTAGAGGTAGCACAAAATATAGTTGATTGGGTTTCCTGATGAGCAAGCATTTTAGAGCAAATGAAGAATTTTGGTCAGCCTATAGTTGACAAACTTTTGATTGCAGAGACAAGTTCCATTAAGAAACATCTTCTGTTAGCTTGATGACAGTTTAGACCAAGCCAAGGATTTCAATATTTTTATATGAGGAGTTTTTTGACTTCTGGTAGCCTAGATATTATTCTGGTGGATATAGAATCTGTGAAAGCAGGCCTTTCACCAGAGTTGCACAAATCTTATTGCGATGGCAAATAAACTTTTCTGATTTTAAACTTGATGACACTTTGAGCAGTGTTGTTTTTGCAATCAAAATTTTATTAATGTCCAACAAATGACCACAAAATTAGGTCAATGGGACTAGGTGGTACCATGACATCAATACAAAGTGGAAGCACCAAGGCGGCTCCTATATAAAGCAAGATGTGAGACTCTAACCTAAAACCAAAAAGAGCTAACTCCAAAGATGGAGAGCCAACCCAGAAGAGATAAGTACAAAGAAAGCCGATACAGACGAGAAATGTACAAGGAGAGTGGATTTGTGATACAAAAATGGTGAGCATGTCATGGTACAATGGAAACACTGGAAGCATCTCTCCTAACATCCAAAGCTGAACGAAGGAATCTCGAAATAGTAATCTGTCTGAAAGAGAATGGGAAAGAAGAATTCAGGGAAAATGCCCTAGAATGATAAGGAAGGATATTTTTCTCTTGCTTAAGAAAACAAATTGAATCTGAAAAAGAAGCAACGGAAAGTTTTCAGGAGCAGCAGTTCAAAAAGGAACAGGAAAATTTTTGTTGCTTAAAACAATTTTTTTTTTTATCCCAAAACAGAATGCTTGGTTGACATCTGTGTATGAAAGCTGTGCTGTTAGAAGGTCATATTTAGGGTTACAAATTTTGATGGCAAGCTTGCAATTTCCAAGTGAAGAGGAATAAAATCTGAGTATACAGGGATG
This sequence comes from Pseudotsuga menziesii, assembly GCA_001517045.1. Classification (NCBI taxonomy): domain Eukaryota; kingdom Viridiplantae; phylum Streptophyta; class Pinopsida; order Pinales; family Pinaceae; genus Pseudotsuga; species Pseudotsuga menziesii. Next base: position 2,049,221 of record LPNX010662518.1, read on the forward strand.
GTAGCAGAAATGGCACCAAAGAAAAAGGACTTGGTTGAGTTAAATTCAAACACCATGAATTGCATTATCCGTTCTTGCTCAAACTTGTTTTAATTAGTGTGTTGGATCCTAAGATGCAAGATTTAAAAAAGGTAGCATTTCTGAGATCTTGTGAGCTGCTCGTTTTAAAAAGAACAGTGGTTGCATGAACAAGTTTCCAGCTTTCCTTCTGTAGCTGGGCATGGCAAATCTAAGGTAGAAAACTTAAATTTTTATGAAATCAAAGGCCTTCATAAATGCATAAATTCTATGATTAGCATCTTGTTCCTGCTTATGATTAAGATTGCTGTGCCATATAACAGGTATTTACTGCTCCGTGTCCCTAAAAATGATCTACACATGGACCACAAAATCCATATGGCTTTTGGCCCTTGGGATATTCAATTTTCAAGACATCTCTATATTTGGCAACACCTTTATGTGTATGTGGACATATGTTTCGAGATTTTCTTTCATATCTTCTTAACCTCTGAATATACGGATGATTTAAATGAACTTTCCAAATACAATTGCAAATTTCTAGTGGGATTTTGAATTTTCCCTGTATCTGAATATTCTGATTATTTAAATGAACTTTCCAAAAACAATTGAAGATTTCTAGTGGGATTTTCAATTTTCCCTGTTAAGTCAGAAAACTCAGAATTAAAGCAGGTTGATTCAAATAATTTTTGCAAGGCATCAAATATTTGCTAAAGCAATTTACAATAAGTACGAGGCCCATAAATTTACAAGTGTACATACCGTAAATCTATAAAAGTGTAAAATGTTGCACATAACCTGGGATTTTATGATTACAACTCTAATTTATGCAAAGGAATCTACAAACAAATAACACACATCAACATCTTTTATCAACAACAAAATACTTGAACAACAACATTCCTTTGCACCATTAGGGGGCAATTGCTAGTTATCATTTTGCTGTCTTAATTCCACAGGGTCTTGTTTAATAGTAGAATGGTTAGGTCACTGTTTTCTATGTACCAGGGACTATGCTTGGGTGATTAATACTAATACAAAGCACTTAACCAAGAGATATTAAAATTTTCGTATTGCATGTGCAGGTGAAAGGAGGACGGGGTCCTATTTTTGAGGATGGACCCAGTTTTGAGACTGCTTTCAGACTTTTTCATGGCAGTGATGGGGTGGTTCCACTTTCTGGAAGGTCATCGGTACACATTTCTGAGACATTGTCTGATGCAGACAATACTGCAAGTGCAAGGTTTCATCCATTTGCAGCATCAGCAGCAACTGTTAGTTTATCAGCATTTGGGCCTGGTGGCCCTTTCAATTTTGATTTTTTCATGGCGGAGCACAAACGCAATAAGAAAAACAAAAAGAGAAGAGACACAAATGAAAAGAAGAAGTCAGACCCATTACAAGAGGTAACTTCAGCATACTGGTTTTTATTTTCTTTAGGTGAGGGTGTTTATGTAATAGTTTAGAAGGTTGAAATCATTTTTGTTCGTACTTGTTTAATTGGAAATTTCTGCAATTATCCTTGTCCAATGTGGATACTATGTTTAATCTCTAGTTTGTGATGGCAATGTGGCTGCAGATTGAATACTGATAATATTTTTATGATTCTCTCCTGCATTAGAAAACTCTATCACACTGCCCCTGCCTACATATGTAATGAGCGATAGTATATCTTCCATGGCCCTAATCTGAAGAGAGTCTACATTCTTTCAAACAATGCCAATTCTGGATGTAATCCAGACTGCCAACTCTGTTCTAAAGGCTGAAATCTCACCAAATGAAAGAGGAAGCATCCCCATTAAAGGTTGCTCAACATCTCCTTTTCCATAAAAAAAGAGATGCCTGCCAATCTTACCGTGTTCCATATACTTCTGGCACACTGTATGATAATCCATCCATCCCCAAAATGGCCTTTTTTCTCTCAAGGGGGTTGACAAAGAGATGCGCATGCATTTTTCGATATAATTGCATGCATTGTTTACACAGTTTACGGGGTTTGTTTATATAGCTATGGATGCTATATTGGACTGTTATATTTTATGATGTTAATGAGTTTGTATTTTTATTTTTGTAATTTTTGTTCTTGAACAATTACATTTATGTTGTTTATGTCTTCTTATAATGGATGCAAAACTGGTTGCTTTATTTCTGTTTGAATTTTCTTGGTAAGGTAACCGTATATTTTTCTGCTTCATACTGTGTAACTAAAGCTCCAACTTTACCCCCAGCCAAAATTACACACATGCAGGTTTATGATATTTGGGATTCTTCATTAGAAGCTTTTTTATTTTAACTGTCCTCGTCAGTATAAGTCTATGTACTTACTTGTTCTGTTTTTGTTTTATGTTGATGTATTTCTGTTATTTTATATTGTATCAGATCTTCAGAAAAACTTCTTGTTTTAAAGACATCTGAACAATAAGACAGAAAAACTATTCTGAAATAGTTATATCTGTCCGCTTTCTTTTTTTTCGGATTATAACTCCATGGATTTTGTGTTTCCATCACTCACTCCACACCTATTATTTATTCTTGCTGTAGGATATGCTATTTCTATAAAATCCTCTTGTTATCTCATTGATATGCTGAGATTTTTTTGCTATTTTGTAGGGTCAAGTTCATGAGGCAACCGGCATTGAATGGCTGGAGACAGGGAAGTGTCCAATTGCCAAATCTTATCAAGCTGTGAGCAAGGTTATACCTTTGGTTGCAAAAATTTTGCAACCCCCACCTGGAATGAAAATAAAATGCCCCCCTGCTGTGGTTGCAGCCCGTGCTGCATTGGCAAGGACGGCCTTAGTGAAGTCTTTAAGACCAAAACCATTACCTGCAAAGATGCTTGCAATTGGGCTGCTGGGAATGGCTGTTAATGTCCCATTTGGTGTCTGGAGGGAACACACAGAGAAGTTTTCACCAGCTTGGTTTGTTGCTATTCATTCTGCAGTTCCCTTCATTGCAATGCTCAGGAAGTCTGTTAACATGCCAAAGTCTGCTATGGCATTCACAATTGCAGCTTCCATTCTGGGACAAGTGATAGGGTCAAGGGCAGAAAAAGCAAGACTCAAGCATGCAACAGCTACACCCAATGTTGTGGATCACACTTATGTGCATGTTGAAGACATAAAGTCTCCAATTCCTGCAGCTGTTTCTGTCTCCAGTGATGAGAAGGGCACAGTGAACTCTCAGTGTGGCGCTAAGATATGGGATACTGTCGAGAGTACCAATCCCTCTTCTAATGCTATTAGTGCTTATTAATTTTCTTATACAATAATAATTGTTTGGTTGCACTGTTGTTTTGGAGTGCTCTAAAGAGGTTACGATACTTGATAACCATTGTCATTTCAAATGAGATTGACACCCCCCTGAATCGTTGTTTGAAATTTGAATTCTGAATAAGTTTGGTGTTTTGGACTCTTATCTTCTCTGTAAAAGGTATTTGCCGTTTATATATTAACTAGACCGTGCAAGGATTGAAGCTGGTTGATGTAGCATGTATATTTTAGTTCTTGGCAGATACACTTTTTTATGCTTAGACTAATTCAAATTGTCAAAAACCTCGCTAGCTTGACAACAGAAGGAAAGTTAGTGATGCATAGTGGACTAATTTCAACAATATTGCTTCTCCTCTCATTTTGGCTAGCTTGACAACAGAAGGCAAGTTAGTGATGCATAGTGGACTAATTTCAACAATATTGCTTCTCCTTTCATTTTGGTGATGCTATGAACGTAGACATTTATCTTAGACATAAAAGAAATTTTGGAACTTGTTAATGACGCATATGTTAGTATTAGGAACATTTTTATTTTCCCACTTTTTCATGAAAACAACCCTAAAAGGTAGCCTTGTCAGTAAGGAAAGTAGCAGTTGCATCAGTGTCATGTCTTAAGTTTCTGAAAACGTGTATGGTAATGATTATGCTGTTTTGAGGCCTCTGATTACATTGTCCATATGGAACTCCAAGTTGATCTACCATAAAAGCAATGTGGCGCCATTGAGCCTCAATATCTTTCTAGGATTTGGCATTGCTTGTGATGTGGATTGACTATTAACTGCAGGGTTCTTAGCATTTGTGTGGGGTTGTAGTCAGATATAGAGTTATTGTAGTCATCAAATTATGCGATATTGTATCCCACAAATATATTTAAATGTTTTTGAAAAAACCACGGAAAAATGGTATGGGAAATTGGAATATACCCTGTATTACACATAGGAACCCATTCCAGGCCTAGATATGGCATGATAAATCGTTGTGACAATTATGAGATGGTATTCTTTAAAATACCTTGAAATGGTTTATTGTTTGAATTGTTTTCCTACATTTTTGCCCCTAATTGTTGTTGAATTCCCATTGAAGTTTGGTTTTGTATTGTTTGATGTGGTTGGCAGAGTAGTCATTTTTAATTTTAATTGAGGATGGAGAGATTGCCTAGGAGTGGTTGGAGTGAAGGTCGAGATTTATTAATTGTTTATTATTATTATTATCACATTTCATATATTCGTTAATTTTTAAAATTTGTTGAGCGACCTGATGGGAATATGATACATCATTACATGATATTGTTTGGATTGCCAGATATTGGTCAAAACGACCCAGACTTTAGATGAATGTTAGATGAATGCATTTAGTAGCATGGCTAGGGTCTGAAGCTTACCATAATTGGCTGTGTGTTGGGGCTCTATTTTTAACATCAAGTTGGGTGAAAATTTCAAACTAAAACAGTATTACATCCTCATACTTACAGAAACAGAGTAGGCTCCAAAATTGCCAAGATGGTTATTGAACCAATACAAAATTTGGCTCAATTTTTATCATCTATCATCTGAATATATTGAAAAATAATTGTAGAAAAAATCAATAATAGCAATGAACAGCATTACATCTTCATACTTAAATAAACAGAGTAGGCTCCCAAATTGCCATGATGGTTATTGAACCGATACAAAAATTGGCTCAGATTTTACCATCTTAATATCGTTGAAAAAAAATCTCAGAAAAAATCTTTTGTAGTAATGAATAAAATAGTATTAGATCTTCATGCGTACATGCTTACAGAAACAGAGTAGGCTCCCAAATTGCCATGATGGTTATTGAACCCATACAAATTTGTCTCAGATTTTGCCATCTTAATATCATCTTAAAATGCATTGAAAAATAATCTCAGAAAAAATAGTTAGTAGTAATGAATAGAATAGTACTACATCTTCGTGCTTACAGAAACAGAGTAGGCTCTCTAATTACAATGATGGTTATTGAACCAATACAAATTTTGGCTGAAATTTTATATCTTAAAATTTATTGAAAAGAATCATAGAAAAAATCATTAATAGTAGTGAATAAAATGGTGTTGATTTGCCCTTTTGAAAAGTAAAAGGGAAGAGCAATAAGCGGAGTATGATATTATGTTAATTTCATGTGTTTTTTTTGTCGGTAGATAGATTGAATATGGGGAATTGAGGCGAGGGAGGAGTCCGACGAGATTCCACTTTCACAGGGTTGGAAATTAATTATTCAATATAATATTAAATATAATTGAATACACAATGCATATATTATTTGCTTATATTTTTTGTGCTTTTGCAATGATTACTTTTGGATGTTGCAAATGTAGTTCACATTATGTGTTATTGTATGGAAGATTTAGACCCTCATCTAGTAAGTGTTGAAAGCTATTTGCGCATCCTTAAGTTGTTTATAACATTTTATTTCTCATTGCCACATCTCAATTTTTTTCCTGTATTTTGATTGTCATGGTCACCCTTATCTTTCAACTTTGTGTGTGTGGACATTGAAGTATATGGAGAAACACTTTATATATATATACATATATATCTTTCTCCTCCAAAGGTAGATGCGAAGGACCCACCTTAGGAGGAAGGAAGCAAGGGTGGCGAAGGATTTTTAACTCGGAGGTTGTAATTTTAGGCGTTTTTCTACGACGGGTATTAGATAGCAGAAAAGTATGCAATATACCATGACGTACGACGACATGGTTGATTACGAACCAGAGCAAATATCAGGGTCAATCTTTCGCACCGAGGAGGAAATGAGAATGACTGGAGCTGATGTCACTCCTAAAATAATAATGATAGGAGCGAAGGGTGGCGAACCACGTATGTGCGACGCAAGCCTTGCGGGGAATGATGGAACCTTGGCAAAATTAAAATAAAAAAACAGAGGAATGAAGCCAAAGGGAAAACATCTTGAACTAGTCGTAGGGATGGATATCTCGATCGCAGAGGTTCCAAGCTATCTTAATCAGGCGTTGGTTGGAAGGTTTTGCGGAAAAATCACAAGGAACACAGCATTGAAATTGTGCATGGAGAAGAACTGGAACCCAATTCTGGGCTACACCCCTCAGTTCCATGTTTTACCCAGGGGGTGGTTCCTTTTCAAGCTTGCGAAGGAGGAGGACAAAACCTTGCTACTTAAACAGAGCTGGAATTGGGGTCCTTCAGGACTTATTTTAAGGAATTGGCATGTGGATTTCAATGCTAAGAAGGAACCACATAATGTGCAATAGTTTTGGGCAATATTCCCAGGATTACCAATGGTTTTCTGGCAGCAACATAATTTAGAAGCCATGGGAAACATAATCGGTAAATTCATAAGCCTGGAAGAAGACTGGGCGAACAAAGTTGATAGAAGATGTACACGGATCCTAGTTGAATTGGACGTAAGAGAAGGATTATTCAAGGAGTTGATAATCACCAGCGTAGATCCAAATCCTAGGCTCGATCAAGCGTCGAGATGGATCAAATCTCTCGCGGTGCAAACCTCTTCTTAGGTATCCATTGATTTGATTCAAACCAAAAGACACATCTTTTTATTTAAGGTCCACATATAATATTTTTATTATTAATATTTAATATTATTTATGGCCGACATATAATATTTTTTATTATTTTTTATTTTGTTAGGAACGAACATTGCATCATTTCTCCACACATGGTTTTAAAATCATATGTAAGGCCCTTCTACAACCATGGGTTGTTTAGGAGACCTTGCACATGGTCTTAAAACCATTTTCAAGGCTCTCCTAAACCATGTACAATAAAACCATGGGTTGTTTAGGAGGCCTTGCACATGGTTTGAAAACCATGTGCAAAAACTATGTGCAAAGCCTCCTAAACCATGTACAATAAAACCATGGGTTGTTTAGAATGCCTTGCACATGGTTTTAAAACCATGTGCAAGGCCAACATTTTTTTGCGGATAATTCAATTTTGTGTTTTTTTCTTGACCCACATATTTTTTTTTACTGATAATTAAATTTTTACTTTTTTATTTTTTTGTTAGGTAGGAAGATTACAACATCTCCCCCATATTAGATTGTTTTTGTGGCCGGCATTTATTTTGGCCTATTAGAAAATTTATTTTTTATTAATAAACGAAAGTGATATTATTTTTTATTTTGTGTTACAAAATCTCTCCCATAATATTCACTATCACAATTATTTTTTGCCGACATGTTAAACATTACATCACGTTACAAGATCTCTCCCATAATATTCACTATCACAATTATTTGTTGTCGACATGTTACAAACGTTACATCACATTACAAGATTTCTCCCATAATATTCACTATTACTATTATTTTTTGCCGACATGTTACAAACGTTAGTAACGTTACATCACGTTACAAGATCTCCCCCATACTGGGCTGTAGAGCGCTTCTCGGCGCAAAAATCCACGGGAGCTATTGGATTTAGCGAATAGACTACTGGAAGTTGCCTTTCAGATGTTTCAACTGTCAGCAGGTTGGTCATCTACAAAAAATGTGCCTTGTGAAGGTAGAAGATCGGAGACCAGTGTTCAAAAATTTTTGGGTGAAAAAGAATTATAGATCGGAGAGCCCCGAGTCCACTAAAGGGGAGCATGAGAACACGGGCTGCAAAGCGGAAGATGGATGCTCGAATGATAAGGAGCAACATGAGAACACGACCAACGAAAATAAAGATGGACGCTCGCATGAAAAGGCGACAGAAGGTAGGAGTGAAATGGCTGAAGTTGAAAAGCTCGAGCAAACATCAATCATGGACGACAATCAGAAAGGTGGCGATGAGGCTGGACTTAGAGAGACATCTACGACCAAAGGTATTTATATTCCTTCTCCTTTACCTATAGTCTCTCTGTCCAAAATTGTTAGGGTAGAAAGTGCCAGAATTGACAGCGCATCCAATGGTTTAACGGAAGAAGTGAAAGCACAAACCATAATGGAACAGACCAGTTCGGGTAACGGTAAGGGTTATGACTTACGATTGAGGAATAGGCAAGAGGACAATTTGCAGTCGACAGGGGGATTAGCCCACAGTCACATACCTAGGGTATTAGCGGGGAAAAAATCCTTCTTAAACAAGGCACACGTACAAGCGACAAGATAATTAATGGAAGGAAAGCAAGCTACAATATGACTGGCTCTTAGAGTGAAGAAAGCCCCTAATAGGGGTTCTTGCTGCTTTTGCTATCCTACTATACGCGGGGGATAGGAGGGGCCTCCAAATTAACAGCCCTCCGGAGAATATTGGATCTGAAAAAACCTAAAATCGTAGCTATACAGGAGACAATGACGGATGGACAAAGAGCAAAAGAGGTCTTGGGGACCTTTCTAAAGGATTGGAAGATGGAATCAGTTGACGCTGAGGGACACTCAGGAGGGCTTATAACCGCATGGAGCCCAAAAATAATCTTCTATGCCAAATCAGAATATAAGGATGCACTTGGAGCGGAGCTGAAGACCCGGAAAGTGGAATTTGTTTCTTCTTCCTTAATGTATATGGCCCTTTTTATGACAGAAGGGCTTACTGGGAAACCCTAAATAAGGCAGGAGCTCTGGATCACAAAAACTTGGTACTGGCAGGAGACATGAACTTAACCACGACTTTCGGAGAAATTTGGGGGCAAAATGCAAGGCCAGATGCCCTAGCTCATTTTTTCAGCCCCTTATTTGAATAGAAAAAGCTAATAGATTTACAATCGATTCGTTTGGAACCCACCTAGAAAAACAATAGAGGTGGAGAGCAAGCTATCTCCAAAAGACTGGATAGATTTCTAATTTCAAAAGGATTATGCCTGGATCATTGGGTGATTAAATCGATAGTGGAAACAGGGGGTTTATTGGATCACAGGCCTATCTCACTCTCAATCACTATCCTTGAAGAGAAACTTCCACCTCCCTTTAAGTTCAATCCAGTGTGGCTAGAGAATGAAGATTATAGGGAGTTAGTAAAAAGAAACTGGAAACCATTAGAGGTCCAGTCCTCAGAATGTTGTATGTATCAGATGATGGCTTAGTTATCAAACATAAAGAAACTCTCGAAAGAGTGGGGGAAAAAATATTGATAGTCGCAACTAAAGGAGCTTAAGGAGGCAGACCAGAAAATTCAGAATTTGTATCTCCAACACAATAGGGACATTCTCCATAGAGGAGTTGCAGTGGCTAAAGAATGAGGAAAAGAAGAGAAGTCAAATCCTAGCAAACGAGGAGAAACTGAGCAGACTAAAGAGCAGAGCATTATGGCTGGAGGCAGGGGACAAGAATACCAAAATTTTCCATCGCTAGGCTTCCCATAGGAAAAACATTAACACAATACTAGAAATTAGGGGTGAAGAAGGTGAAACAACTCATAGCTTTGAAGAAAAAGCAAGAGCAGCGGAAAGGCATTTCTAGAAAATATTTATGCCCCCCTTGGGTGCCCTATACAAGAAATATTAGGAGTTCTCAACCTTTTCCCACGTTTAACCACAAAAGAGATGAATCAGGAACTGCTTGAGGAAGTTTCAGAAGAGGAACTCAATAAAATCTTGCACTCTTTCCAGAAAGGTAAAAGCCGTGGTTGAGATGGCTTTACCTTGGACTTCTTCCTTGGGTTTTATGATCTGCTAAAGAATGATATCTTGAAGGTGGTGAGAGAGTCGCAAAGGATAGGGAAGGTCTTAGGAGTGATGAATGCCACCTTTATCACTCTTATACCCAAGAAACAGAGAGGGGAAACCTTTAAGGACTTCAAACATATCTCTTGTTGTAACATGATTTACAAAATCATAGTCAAAGTAATAACACATAGACTGAAACCCATATTGAGTAATTTTATAACATAAGAACAATTTGGTTTTTTGTTTGACAGGAAAATTCATGATGCGGTGTCACTCGTACAAGAGGCTATGCATTCCATTAAAAAAGAAAAGCAACCAGCCTTTGCACTAAAGGTTGACCTTTCTAAAGCTTATGATAGAGTGAGCTGGACTTTCCTGCATCTTCTCCTGGTGCAGATAGGTCTGCCAATAGAATTGGTGGAATGGATAATGGGGTGCATTAAGTCGACCTCCTTGGCGGTTTTGATCAATGATCTCCCTCCAATTTCTTTCCCCCAACCAGAGGCCTGAGGCAAGGTTGCCCTCTTTCACCTTTTCTCTTTTTGTTGATATTAGAAGCCCTCAGTAGATCTATTCACAGTGCAAGGGAGGGAAGGATGATCAAGGGGGTAAGAATAACAAATCAAATTGAATTGACACATGTCATGTTTGTAGATGATGTGTTAATGTTTGGAGACGACACATATGCCAATTTGGAAAAGCTAGTTAAAGTCCTAGATGATTATCAAAAAGCAACAGGGATGGAAATCAACATGGAGAAGTCGAAATTATCATATAACAACGTTCAAGAGGACATAATTACACAAGCCAAGGAGTTAATCCCAATCTCAGCAGCTCCCTTATCAGAAGGGTTTAAGTATATAGGGTTTCAATTGAAACCAAATGCTTACTCCTTTCAGGATTGGGCTTGGCTATACAAAAAAATTGAAAGCAGAATTTCGATGCGGACTAACGGATTCTTATCAAGGGGAGGACGATTAGGCCTTTTAAAAGTGGTTTTACAGAGCATTCCTGTGTATTGGGCCTCTATTTCCTACATTCTGAAAGGAATACTTACGGAGATAAGGAAAAAATGTTTTTCCTTCTTATGGTATGCAAGCAAAAAAGCGGAAGGAATTCCACTAGTGAAATGGACCACAATTGTACTCCCGAAGACCAGAGGAGGTTGGGGAATAAAAAACCTTGATATATTTAGTAAATCTTTAGCAGCTAAATCAGTATGGAGGATGGTTGAGAATCCGGAGTCACTATGGGGTAGACAATGAGAATGAAATACTGCCCTAACTCCTCAATAGAGGAGTGGTTTAGGAAGCCTGTCAAAACACACAAAGGAGGGTTGGTCTGCTGGAAAGCCTTTGTATTGGCATTTCCATTAGTAGGAAATTGGGTGGCATGGCATATTGGAAATGGAAGGAGCATACAAATCGGGAAAGATCCGTGGGCAGGATTAGGCGAAAACTTCAGATTATTAGAACCTCTTATTACAAAGCTATCAGATAGAGGAGTTAGACTACTAGCAGACGCAAGCACGTAGACATAAGACCATAGAGGAACAACTTGGAAAACATCATAGGAATTGGGGCTTGACGCTAACGAAGAAGCAGAGTGGAACATGTATATCAGTCAGCTTGGAAATAACTTCATTCAGCTAAGAGAGGAAAGAGATAAATTAATATGGACATGGAACTGAAAGGACAGTAAATACTTTGTGAAATTGGGATATGAGGTAGCGGTGCACTTGGAACAACAACCTTCAGAATGCTAGTGGTGGTCAAGAATATAGAAGATCCAGGCTCCCCTCAAATCCATTTTAACACCATGGTTTGCTCTGAATAACAAACTGTTAACACGGGAAGCATTACTCAAACGAGGCTTCGTTGGGCCTGGATTTTGCTTGTTGTGCAAAACCGAAGGAGAAACAAACTCTCACCTATTTTTCAATTGCACTTATGCAGGATCAGTATGGAAATAGAGTCTGCCACAAGCTGGATCCTGCAACCAATACTGAGGAAGACGAGTCTCTTGAACATAGAGTCAAAAGCTGGTGGAGCAATGAAAGGGTATGTTCCCATGAAGCGCTTCCAGCTCTTTATGTTCTTACTATTTGGGAAATGAGGAGCAAAGCGGTATTCAAAAATATTTGGACATCAACAAAAATAATGGTCAATCTGTTACTACAGAAACTGATGGAACATCAAGCAGTGCCCATTCCAAAACCGACAAGAGTCCTCAAAGCTCTAACGATAGACAAAAATAAACCATGGGGATACTTTGATGGAGCTAGTCAAGGGGAACCTCCTTTGGTAGGAGCTGGTGGTATCTTATATCTAAATGAGGATACAATATTTGAGATAAAATTTTCTCCAGGACAAGGAACAAACAACAAAGCAGAATTGGTGGCCCTATGGAGAGTCCTTAGGTTGGCCTTGGAAAAGCAAGTTCAGAACTTACAGATTTTTGGGGACTCTAAAATGACAACAGATTGGGCCAACGGGAAAATCCAAATCAATGCCCCACATCTTCGACACTTGCTAAGAATAACAAGAGATCAAATGGAGGCATTTAAGTCAGTTACCTTCCAGCATATCTACAGAGAGTTGAACACTGAGGAAGACAAACTCCCAAAATTGGCTCTTGCGCTCCCTCCAGGATTAATGGAGGTGACTAAATTTGCAAACAATCAACTAGTGAATCAATATGTAATATTGTAAGATAATCGAATCCTTCGATGACAAAGGTAGCCCACAATCACTTGAGAAATGTTGGGCCAGTTTTTTTGATGAACCTTATGCAAGCTCCTAGAGGGCAGTCTATGTTTATTCAGTGTGAATAAAGTGATTTTTTTCCTTGGAAAAATATATACTATATCTTTCTTGTAAATTTTCCTTGAATATTTAACTAGGGATAAATAGTGCATTCAAAATATTTACTGATAACTACACATGAATATCTTTTACAGTGTGCAACAGAATATAAAACTGAGAAATAACTCACAACATCACAACATAAAAATGACATAGTTATTTTGGGTATGGAAACCCAGAAAAACCCAAGATGAGAAAACTAGTGCAGTAGTCAGATATAGATTTTATTATGAGAAAATATGGAACGTTACAATAACTGCAAATTCACCCAAACCTGGTGAATGCAGATACTCGACATAAACACTGGATGAAACCCCAGCTAAACCTCTGCACCCCCTTGAGAGAGTGTATGACCCAGCTGTACAACCTCACACATGCGGATCCGTACGAACATACGACTGTTGTACGAAATTCGTACGGTCACGCTGATAGCTGTACAAAATCCGTACGGAATGGTACAACCTTCCTCCTGCAGCTCTGCCTGTTGACCTGTGTGGGTTCTGTCTACTTGGTAAACTTGCTCCTTGATCGTCCGTCTTCCTAGCTAAATCCTTTGTCTGACTTTTCTCCTCCTGTCTGTATTGTTTCTCTGTCGGAATACAAGTGTGTGTGTCCTCTCAACCAATTGACCTCTATTATATAGCTTTAGGTAAAGCGTAAAACAGTTTCACTTTCACTTAAAGTCAATAATCATTTTAATTATTTTCCAGAGTAAACTTAGGAAAAATAATTAAATACAACTAGTTTCTTGTTTTAGAGTCTTCTTCATGCAAGGACACTTGCATGCAAGAAGACCTTCCTTGTTGCTGTTAATCTAACACTTCCTCTCAATGAGGAAGGGATTCGGTAGCAAACCCAACTTATCCCTGAACTTCACAAAACTCTGTCTGCAAAGTGCTTTGGTGAAAATGTATGCCACTTGCTCATCTGTCTGTATGTACTTCAATCGAATGGTTTCGCTCTGAACACAATCTCTCAAGAAGTGGTACCCGATGTCTATGTGTTTACTCCGGTCATGGAACACTGGATTCTCAGATAGCTTGATGGCACTCTGATTGTCATAGTGAACTACTATAGCCTCTAGCTCACACTCGAACAACCTTGCAAGTATCTTCCTCAGCAACATACCCTCACAAGCAACCATGTACTCAAACTTTTTTGAGCTCAATGCAACTGAATTCTGCTTCTCGCTAAACCAAGATACAACCCCTGATCCAAGCTGAAGCAACACCTTGAAGTACTCTTGCACTCCTCTACACATCCTGCCTAGTCAACATCTGTGAAACTTGCTAACTGCACACTGTCCTTGCGCTAATAAACCAATCCATACTCCACTGTACCTTTGATGTAACGAAGTATGTGCTTCACAGCCGTCCAATGCATTCTTCGAGGGTCCACCATGAACTGACTCAAAGAGTTGACTGTAAAGCTGATGTCTGGCCATGTGTTGACCTAATACATAAGTGATCCGATAAGATGACGATACAATGTAGGATCAAATCCGTTTGATCTTGATGCATCAATCTTCCTCTAGTTGGAAACTAGAGGTATGGCCATAGGATTGCAGTCCTCCATCTTGAATCTCTTCAAGATCTCAAGTGTATACTTTCCTTGTACAATGAAGAAGCATCCATCTCTCTGCCAAATCTCCAAGCCCAGAAAGTAATGCATCAACCCAAGATATTTCATCTCAAACTCTACTGCAAGGTTGGACTTGCAGTCTCCAATCAGCCTCCCATCTCCTGTCAAAAAGAGATCATCCACATATAAGACTAGTATGAGAGGCACCTCACCTGTCAAGAAGTACAGGTTGTGGTCAGCCTCACTTCGCTGAAATCCCATCCCCTGTAGATAGTTGTCAATCCTCGAGTACCATGCTTGAGGTGCTTGCTTGAGCTCGTAAATAGATCGATGCAACCTGCATACATGTGTCTCCCTGTTCTCCACATCAAACCCCTCTAGCTGCTCAATATACACCTCCTCCTCTATCACTGTTGAGGAAGGAAGTCTTGACGTCCATCTGATGGACACGCCAACCCATCTCAGCTGCTAGTGAGTTAATGGTCCGAATGGAAGAATACCTGGAAACATGGGCGAAGGTCTCCTCATAGTCAATACCCTCCTTTTGTGAAAGCCCCTTTGCCACGAAGCGTTCTTTGTACTTCTCCATTCGGGCTAGGGCTAAATATTTTGAGATAAATATTTGAGATAACTAGGGCTATCAGTAAATATTCATGTGTGTTCAAAATATTTACCGATAACCACACATGAATATCTTTTATAGTATGCAGCGAAATATAAAACTGAGAAATAACTCACAACATCACAGCATAAAAATGACAACTATTTTGGGTATGGAAACCCCTGAAAAAACTCAAGATGGGAAAACCGATGCAACAGTCAGATATAGATTTATTACGAGAAAATATGGAACGTTACAATCACTGCAAATTCACCCAAACCTGGTGAATGTAGCTACTCGGTAGAAACACTAGACGAAACCCTAGCTAAACCTCTGCACCCCCCTGAGAGAGTGTACGACCTCACATGTGCAGATCTGTACGACCGTACAGTTGTACGGCTGCTGTATGAAATCCGTACGGTCACGTTGGAAGCTGTACGAAATCCATACGAAATGGTACGACCTTCCTCCTGCAGCTCTGCATGTTGACCTGTGTGGGTTCTGTTTGCTCGGTGAACCTGCTCCTCGATCCTCCGTCTTCCCAGCTAAATCCTCTGTCTGACTTTTCTCCTCCTGTCTGTATCCTGTCTCTGTCGGAATACAAGTGTGTGTGTTCTCTCAACCAATTGACCTCTCTTGTATAACTTTAGGTAAAGCGTAAAACCTAATTTCACTTCCACTTAAAGTCAATAATCATTTTAATTATTTTCCAAAGTAAACTTAGGAAAAATAATTAAATACAACTAGTTACCTGTTTTAGAGTCTTTTGCATGCAGGAAGACCTTCCTTGTTGCTACTAATCTAACATTTCTCTCTCTCTATATTTTGGACATGCATTACGATGACCATTTATGATTGGTTGGTTTGTAAATATGTCTTTTTTGTGTCATGGATGAATGCAGGGATTTTTGTAACATGGACTAGAACTGAATGTAGGTATTTTTGTAACATGGACTAGAATTGATTGCAATGAGGTAAATTGATTGCATTTACAAAATTTCTATAATTTCTACCAAATCTAAGAAGCATGATATGTTATTTTGGAATTATATTGATTACTAAAACTTGCAAAATTGTAGATGGGTCTATTTTATAATTTTAATAAATTGTTAAAACTAATGTAGAATCGAATGTGATTTTGAAAGCGCAAAAAATTATTCCACAAATGGATACGGAACTAAGCCACATACGACCGAACTGAACAATCCTAAAGTATTGCAAGGCTTGTGTTGTAAAACTTATTATGTGTAACTTGTGTTGATTTACAAAACAACCATTAGATAAATATGTTGGATATAGAACTCAATTGTTATTGATTTTTCTAACAACTTTTGGTATCATGCTAGCATACATGTTTGGGCTGTTTTTTTTACACGTTTGGATTAGTACTTCATCATTTTCAGGCTTTTTGCACTTAGGTACGTCATGGTTCCTTTTGTTGGCTAGTGTTTATGGAAGTTCTTCATTCTTCAAATAATATGCACATACTGATGGCTTGTCATTTATTCTTTTTGCCTAATCCTTTATTATTTCTACATGGATTGGAATTGATTTCAATGAGGTAGCTTCATTGTATTTATGATATTTTTGTAGCTTGTTTGGCGAGTCTAAGAAGAGATCTATTACTTAAACTTATCCTGATTACTAAAATTGACAATTAAATTATAGGTATGTGATGTTTTAATTTTTTTATAAGATCTTACAATTGATGCAGAACCAAATTTGTACTTCAAGGCACAAAGTACTATCACATAAATGGCTATATAACCAAGAAAAATGCTACAGAACCAAACCACATGCTGCAGAATTGAACAATCCTGAAATATTACAAGCTCCGTATTGCAGAATCACACATTCAGTGTAAATGTTGGTGATTTATTGACAACCATTGAATGAATATGTTCAATATGAAACTCAATTGTTACTGATTTTTTTTCAAAACTTTTGGGGCATTCAGTGTTACGTTGGCATA
The DNA here is from genome assembly GCA_001517045.1 of Pseudotsuga menziesii. NCBI lineage: Eukaryota > Viridiplantae > Streptophyta > Pinopsida > Pinales > Pinaceae > Pseudotsuga > Pseudotsuga menziesii. The sequence continues at coordinate 2,066,135 of LPNX010662518.1, forward strand.
CAGGTTTGGACTATTCCTTTGTTGAAGGATTGTTGCAGTTATAGGTACACTATGGTTCCTTTTTTCTTGGTGAAGGGTTTATGGAAATATTTCATCATTTTTCAAGTAGCAGTCCAAATATATATGCCAACGTTACACTGAATGCCACCAAAAGTAGTGAAAAAAATCAGTAACAATTTGAGTTTCATATTGAGTATATTCATCTAATGGTTGTCAATAAGTCACCACCATTTACACTCAATGTGTGGTTCTGCAATACGGACCTTGTAATTTCAGGATCCCTTAAAATCACCGTCAATAAGTCACCACCATTTACACTCAATGTGTGGTTCTGCAATACGGACCTTGTAATTTCAGGATCCCTTAAAATCACCGATGAAATCATATTAGATAAGATTCAAACAAAATCTCATTGCATGGACATTTTCGGAACAAATATGACGATGGGGGCATTGGTAGGTCAAGTTTTAATTTTTTTGGCATAAGTGTGTATATATATAAGTTTTTGGTTTTATTGGTGATTGCATTTCTGTTTGGGATTCAAGAAACTTTATCCAAGTTTCTTGAAGTTTGTTGTTGAAAATTTTGTTCTTTTATTTTTAGATTTTTACAAAGATTTTTCTTTTTCTTTTTTCATTTTTATATTTTTATAAGGATTGTTACTTTTCTTCTCTAATTTCCATTGGGAATTATTTTGTTGCTAATTATTTACTAGATGTTGTATATGCACAATAATCAATAAAACCCTTAATTTTTTGATGCAAAACTCTTATAAGACTCGGCATCAATTTTGTTATGTATGCAACACCATAATCCTAATTGCAAGGATAAAAGAAATGGAAGGTTGTTAATAAATGTTAGTGTAGCATTTATATTGTGCATACTGAGATAGATTGTTTTTTTCACAGTTACTTTTGAATTCAGAGATCTTTTTTACTGTTAACAATATAGGTCCCTACTTGAGCAAACCTATCAAGAGAACCTTGTGAACTCTGGGTCAGATCCCTTACATAAATAAATCACAGATCAAATCATATTGAATTTGATTCTAGATCAAAACCAAAATGTATTGCATGGAAATCTTCTTAACATAGATGATGGTGGTTCCATTGGTAAGATGAGTTCCATTTTTTTTGAATTTTAATGAATGTAATTTGTGACCCTTGTTTTTTCATTTTTATATTTTTATAAGGCTTGTTACATTTCTTTTCTAATTTTAGCTGTGCATTTTTTTTGTTGCTTACCAAGCTGTGAGAGTTATTTAGCAAATGCTATACATGCATAGTAACCAATATTATCCGTAATTTTTTGATGTAGAAAGCTTATATGACTCTGAAACATCAATTTGTTATGTAATGCCATATGCCCATAAACCTAGCTGTAAGGATAAAACAAATCGAAGGTTCTCACTACAGATTAGTGTAGCATTTATATTGTGCCTACTAAGATAGATTGCTATTTTCATAGTTGCTTTCCAATTTAGAGATATTATCTATAATATGTGTATTCCATTTGGTATCCTTGTCACAATCACATAGTATAATTGTTTATAAACTTAATCATGTATGGTATAGAGTGTAATCCATTGCCACAAAATGAACGAAACTCGTTGCCTCCAAAAATAGTGGAAGAAGCATTTTAGATACTTGCTAAATACGATGCCAGACGAGAAAAATACAAGACATGAAGCAAACAATTATCTATACAACGACGAAAGTCACGACAATTATATAGAATTGAAAAAAATGATAGTTGGAGTGATGATGTAGTGTTTAATGATAATGATGCTCATGACCAGCGCAATAATAGAGAAATTCCTTATCAAATGTAGTGTATTTCATCTATGCAACATGTTAGGAGCAATGTTCCAAATTTTGATACAGTTGCTCTCCTTAAAAGAGAAAACGGTTTAGAAGAGATCATTTTGTGAAAATTTAATGATGAGTCCCATACACGAAATATATAGTTGCCATGTTTGGATCCTTGTGGTAATGATCTAATTCTTTACATTGTTGGTACTAATGACACATAGACACATAGTATGGGTGATGTTTTGCATGTTTAAATGGTGTATTCAGATGAAAGTGGCTATCTTATGCTACACCATCTTTCATTTTTTGAAATAAAATCGTAGTTATGTTCATGTGGGCCGGATGAATATAACAAAAAACATTCCACTGTAGTAATCAAGCGAGGGTTTTACATAGGATCCAATTCAGATGCGACTCTCCTACTATGAGATGGTCATGTTGTCAAGATTGGAAGAAATAAATTCATTCAAATGAATGGGATTTTGGTCCATAGCAAAAATTCATTTGATTTTACAATAAATGCATGTGTGTATGATAGTATTTATTATGAAAATGTGCTTGGTATGTCTAAAGAAGAGTCATTGAAAATTCCATATCTTGTGGAAGGGTTGAATTGTTTAGTAGAGGCTACCAGAGGTGAAACATTGTATTGGGTAAAAAATTTCAAAATCTATTTGGATGTTATTGGTAGAGGCCACGATATTTCTAAAGGTGTGAATTTGCATCTACATGAGGTGTTTTATACAAAACAAGGCTTATTGTTATCAACTCAAATCATTGATGGTGTGTGTGTGTGTGTGTGTGTGTGTGTCATCTCACATCACAAAAATATTTATAGTATCTAATGTTATCTTTTATTTATTATTGTAGGCATTGTTGATGTTTTCTTTACAAGCTCTATTAAAAGGTGGGTCACAAGAACTCGAAAGGGATACTTTTTTTTATCGTTTTATTTTTGTGAAAGATGATAAGCATACTACTTTCAAAATTCTTGCAACAAAAGGTGATGATGAAGTTGTGATTGCTAGATTAGTTGCCTCTACAAAATATGGAACACACAATGCATTACCATCACAACTTGGAGCGTTGCAGCCACATCGAATCCATTGCCATAGAAATTTTGGAACCACACAAGGTCTCATAACATGATACATAATGAATCTTATGTGGAAATTCCTTGTTTAGATGAAATTTTCATGGTTACCTTTTAATTAATTGCAATGCATCCTATACCTTCTAGGATTGTGAAGAAGAAATTTTTACTAGAGTTCACCATAGATGGCTACATAGATATTAAGGAGGTTTTTTTCTATACATGGCCAACCCTTTTCTGATAGATACGAGCCATCTTCAGGCTCAAGCAATTATAGTCAACCTATTAGTAAATGGAGAGTGGGATCAACATTTAAATTTCAGTGTTTGTATAATAACTTCCAACCTCATGTGTAGGGGAACTTTTCATGGAATTCACACCAATGAGATCCTGCCCATGGTTGTTATGGATCAAGGATGAGGACATGTGTACCCCATTTGGAGATGTAAACATTATATATCTAATAAATAAATGTATTGTAAAGTCTGTATAATAGATCTATGGCATACTATCTATGGTGAGATTTGTTATTTAATATATATGAGTGATTTATTTGTTACATCCAGTCATTTTTTCTGTCATGAGATATTAATGTTGTGTTTTTCTTTTCCAAGGAAGAATTTTTTATATTTGATATCTCAAAGTTTGAAATAAAAATATATTGTTGTTTTTTTCACCAGGAAAAGTCTACTTCTTGTTATTCATGAGATTGAATCAAAGAGAGTATTACATAATTTTTCTGTCACTTGTACAATCTAAACTAGCTTTCACCAAATTAAGTTTGGCGTTCTGAAGCTCACCAAGGAACAATAGTTAATTAACAAGCACTTGAAACCTTGGATATACTATTAAACAAGAACCTTTGACACAACCATATCCATACAATGTTGTCTATAGAAAACAAAAATAAGTGCTGATTCTAATAGAAGATGCAATGCTGAAGAAGTGTTGTTTACACCAGTACTCGAAACCCCTATAGTACTAGTAAACATAATCCTCTGAAAGAGCTAGATCAATAAAATGGGATAAGCACTTAATCTAACATAAGATGTCATGCTGAAAAAATGTTGATTACACAAGGACTCTAAAACCCTGTATAAATTTTAAACAAGAACCTTCGATATAGCCATATCCATACAATCATATCCACATAAAACAAATATAAGTGCTGTTCCTAATAGAATTCATGCTAAAACCAAAAAACAAAATCTCAAGGAGACCGATCTAGTGATTAGTTTAATAATCCTACATTTTTTTCTTTTACGTCACAAGATTATCGGTGATCTCTTCGAAATGCAAGTGTCCCTCATTCAGTCCAATTTCTTTTTTGGCGAGTAGATCAACTTTTGAGTTATACTACATGTAGATGTGCTTGAAATGTAAGAAATTGAAACTATACTGAAGCTCCCTTAACCTATGCATCCATCGGGACAATATAGCCACCTATATATTTGTCTTTCTAGCTTCCCAATCAATAACTACTCTTGAATCTCCTACCACATGTAAAGACAATAATCCTTTATGAAGAGAAAAATAAGTACCGCCAAAGTGCCATAAGTTTTTCGCTAGTGTTAGTACCGTCACCACAACCCATCCAAATTAGAAATCAATGGCTACTATTGACTCCGATAATCATCCCCGAACCACAAACTCACAATTGAGAGGCTCTATAAAATAACCCAATGGGATGTTGAAAAGATAATTATGTTGTCTTTAAACTGTCTTACAAACTACTTATTACAATTTTCAAAATTGACAAAACATATCATTTGAGGGTCTGCACTTTTGAAAAATATAGATATAACATATCTCACTCGTTCAAATATGATCTCACATTCTTAGCATGCACTTTTATTCTCATGGCTTGAATTTTACACCAGGAAGTGTTTATAATAGTAAAAACTATTAATACCGCACTTTTCATAGCTTGACTATGTTGGAGTTTGTGCAAATTCAGAAGTTATTCTTATTGTCCTCCTTTAGGAGTTGGACTTGTTGTAATCATTCATACAAACCCTAGAAAGAACAATGTAAACCTTGGGGTGAAAATCCAGCAATAAAAGAAATAAAATAAAATTATAAAATATAAAATTATATTGCTCCCCCAAGTGAAGTCGTCCCCAGTTAATTTTTTAGTGGGAAAACAATATAAATAGAAGGCGCCCCTACTCATTTTTACACACATTAGAAACACAACAACACAAGTGTAATCATTCATACAAACCCTAGGAAGAACAATGTAAACCTTAGGGTGAAAAACCAGCAATAAAAGAAATAAAATAAAATTATAAAATATAAAATTATATTGCTCCCCCAAGTGAAGTCGTCCCCAGTTAATTTTTTAGTGGGAAAACAATATAAATAGAAGGCGCCCCTCCTCATTTTTACACACAGTAGAAACACAACAACACAAGTGAAGTGCACAATTTTCTAGGAGAGAGAAGTTCACATATACTGCAGAAGAAGACTGTTTTTAGGGTATCTATATTTGGAAAGCATTTCCATATTTTTCTCCTTCTTTCTTTATTGTACTCTGACTCAGAATTATTATCTCTAGATGAAGGTTGTTGGGTTTTCTCCCATTTGGGTTTCTCGGGTGAAGAATACTCATGTTATTGTTCTGTGCTTTGTCTATCTTCTAGTGATACTATTGATAAATACAAATAAGATAAACAACTATAATCTTAAATAAAATCTAACATGGTATGAGAGCAGTGCTAAAAGAAGCCATTGCCAGAACTCTGTCGAAAACCTGTTGGAACTAGGGTTTCATCTTTCAAGGTATTCACTCAACCTTTTGGAAGAAAAAGAGCCTTGAGAATTTTTCTCTAAGGAGGGCGCATATTCTGGTGAAGACATAATTCAATTCTAATAATTTTCAACTTTGACCTAATTCTATAGTTGCAATATAAATTAGGGTTTCCAGTTTTGACCTACTTGCTCCATAGTTTTGGCTCGACTCTACCTCTACTCAAATCGCCTCTCTAGGGCGCATTTATTTGTGGAGTCAGTTTTCCAAAACTCCAACTTTCATTTTTGACCTAGCCTTTGCTAGGGTCTCAGATCCAGATCTGCAGTCAAGATGATCAGCATGAAGGTTGAAGATCGTTTGGAAGGGGCTTCCAACTTCATTCCCTGGAAGTATAGGGTTCTTCTTCTACTAGAATAAAATGACCTATTACAATTTGTAAAGGAAAAGGTCCCAGAACCAGAAACTGAAGAAGACAAACCTCGCTGGAGAAAGGATGATGCCAAAGAAAGGAGGATTTTAGTGGACTCAGTTAGAGATCACTTGGTCCCTCAGATCTCAGAAAATACAATGGTGAGGAATATGTTCAAAACTCTAAAGAAGCTATTTGAACACAATAGCATAAATGTGACTCTCACATTGAGGAATCAACTTTCAAACATGAATATAACGAAGTCCGAGAATATTGCCTCATATTTCATTAGGATCACCGAGCTCCGGGACAAGCTAAAGTCTAGTGGAGACAATCTTGAATAAAAGGATCTCTTTATGACCACCTTAAATGGTCTCCCACCAGCTCGGGAGTCTTTTATCCAAACTATAAGTGGTCGAACCAAGTTGTCCAAATTTGATAAGTTATAGGCAGAATGCACTAAGGAAGAAACATGAATCGTGGCACGCCAAAGACTTCATGGCACTCAACCTGAGGAAAATCAAGCATTCGTATCTCATGCCAAGAAAGGAAAGGGAAGGGGAAGGAAGCCATACATTCACAAGCATCAAGATAAGAGATCAAGTCCTCCCCTAGATCAAAAGAAACAAAAGAAGGATCTATCTCAAATCCTATGCTACAGGTGCAAGAAATACGGTCATTATGCCAGTAGATGTCGAATTTCTCACAAAAGGAAGCATGGAGCTTCAACTACTGATGTAGAGGAAGATCATTATCACAAGAAACAAAAGAATGAAGATCGTACATTAATCTTCTTCATATCAGCTCTATCAGGTACGGTTCCCACCACTAGTGATACTTGGCTCATAGATAGTGGTGCATCTAAACACATGACGAGATATAAATAAAATCTCTCAGAAGTAGTTGAGAAAGATTCTCATCTCCATGTTCTACTTGGAGATGATACCAACTACACTGTGAAGGGATTTGGGGCTACCTCCCTTTAGCTAGAGTCTAATGATACTCTACACTTAAGTGATGTGCTATACGTACTTGGTATGAAAAGAAATCTTGTTTCCATCTCAACCTTAGAAGACAAAGGATATAAAGTAGCATTTTCATATGGAAAAGTACTTGCTTGGCAGAAGAACTCAAGCATGGATACAACCAAAGTAATTGGTATGAGAGAGGAGATCTTATATCGACTAAACACTCCACGAATCCAAGCCCTAGTACATGACTCTACAAGTATGGTTGAGCTATGGCACATAAGACTAGCTCATCTAAATTACAGAGCTCTCCCAGCAGTGAAGAACATAGCTACAGGTATACCAGCTCTACAGGTAGACCATGATGGAACATGTAGAGGATGTGCACTTGGAAATAATTCCAGGAAATACTTCCCAGATAGTGAGAGCAGATCCAAAGAAATCTTGGATCTAGTGTGGTCCAATGAAAATTGCCTCATTGGGAGGATATCATTACTATGTGACCTTCATTGATGACTACTCACAGAAGATCTGGATCTAATTTCTTAAGACCGAGGAATTCGAGGAAGTACTTAGTAAATTCAAGGAGTTCAAAGCACAAGTCGAGAATTTGTCAGGGAAGAGGATCAATATCCTAAGATCAGATAATGGTGGAGAATATACCTCTACGAAATTCAATGATTTCTGCAAAGAATCAAGAATTAAGAGGGAGCTTACAGTTTCCTACAATCCCCAACAAAATGGGGTTGCTAAAAGAAAGAACAAAACAATTGTGGAAGCAGCCAAAGCTATGATTCATGACCAGAGTCTACCCATGTTCTTATGGGTAGAAGCATCCAGAACAACTGTATATGTACAAAATAGATGCCTGCATAGATAGTGAAGAACATGACTCCTGAAGAAGCCTTTACATGAGTAAAACCAGAAGTGGGTCACCTCCAAATATTTGGTTGTCCAGTATATATACATGTGCCCAAGGAGAAAAGCACAAAGTTAGAACCTTTAGGCAAGAATGGAACTTTCGTGGGATATAGTGAATCTTCAAAGGCTTGCAAAATATTTATCCCAGGATCCAAACATATTGAAGTTAGCAGGGATGTGACCTTTGAAGAGGAAATGGATGTCAAGAAAGGCAGAGGATCAGACATGGAGATCGATGATGAAGAAATGGAGAGGAGATCACCCTCCCCTCCTGTTCAGAATGAATTAGCAAAGAAAGATAAACCCATCGACCCCACATATCCAGTCATGACAGTTTATATTCCTGAAGATACGAGAGTACGTCGAAAAAGACCTAGATGGGCATAATAGAAATTACAAGATGCAGAGGGACATGAAGCTCCACATGGCACTTTCTGAGAAACCAAAAGACCTCAGAGGTTCTCCAGTTATGTTGCATTAATGAGTAATATCATTGACTCAAAACCCACCACTTATGAAGATGCATCCAGAGACCAAGTTTGGAAGGATGCCATGGTGTAAGAATATCAATCCACCTTGAAGAATGATGTGTGGGATATTATACCAAGACCTGAGGGGAGACAGTTGTAACTTACATATGGCTATACAAAATCAAACATGGAGCAGATGGGAGTATCAAAAAATACAAGGCCAGATTTATTTCGAGAGGGTTCTCTCAAAAAGACGGAGTTGATTATGATGTGACATTTGCTCCAGTGGCTTGATACACTTCCATTAGATCGATCATTGCTATTTATTCAGCTATGGGATGGAAGTTGCATAAGATGGATGTCAAGACAACCTTTCTCAATGGTATTATTGAGAAAGAAGTATATATTGAACAACTAGAAGGGTTTATTGTCCATGGAAAGGAGTCTCACATATGTAAGATGAAAAATGCGTTATATGGACTCAAGCAAGCACCTCGTGCTTGGTATGGATAGATAGACGAATTCCTGGTGATTCTAGGATTCACCAAGAGTGATGCAAACTCCAACCTTTACTACAAGTTTGTGAATGATGAGCCACTGATTTTGATACTATATGTTGATGACTTGTTTCTTACCGGAAATGAGAAACTTAACTTATGGTGTAAGAAGAAACTCACCCCTGAGTTCGAAATGAAGGATCTTGGATTGATCCACTACTTCTTGGGATTAGAAGTATGGCAAAGACAGAAAGATATTTTCCTAGGACAAGGAAAATACACCATAGATATACTTAAGAGATTCAGAATGTTGGACTGCAAGTCCATAGCTACTCTGATGAATGCAAACTTGAAGAAGATGAGGGATTCTGCTTCAAACTCAAATTTGATTGATCCCACAATGTATCGCGAGTTGATTGGGTCCTTTATGTATCTAACGAACAGCAGACCAGATATTTGTTTTGCTGTGAATGTTCTCAATCAGTTCATGTACGAACCGAGGTAGATTCACTCAATTGCTGCAAAACATGTGCTTAGATACTTACGTGGCACTATGGGATATGGTCTACGATATGATTCAGAATGTGACTTGAAATTGAAAAGGTTTATAGACTCAGATTAGGTTGGATACTCTACTGACAGGAAGAGTACTTCAAGATTTTGTTTCAGTCTGGGTTTTGTAGTTATTTCTGTTGATGTATTTGTAACTTCGGAATGTATTCATCTGTATTTCTTATGTATTGTAACCCGATGTTTATTCTGGGATGTATTTTTGATGTACTTGAGTCATTTCATACCATGATGTTTATTCTGGGAAGTTTCTATAATGAGAAAGTCATGTCAAGTCATTTTGGGTAACCCTCCTATTGGTCAAGGGTTAAAGTCCCCATAGTTATGGGGCCCTTGGGTTATTAGAATATTCTAGTGAATTCGACCCTAGGTGAGTTGTTGTAAGTCGGGGCAATATTCCCCACCATTGTGTTACCCTCCTATTGGTTGGAGGAGGAAAAGTCCCCACAAGTGGTGGGGCACTAGGGTTATTAGAGACTCCTAGAGATGTCGGCTCTAGTAAGTAATTGTTAAGTGAGGCCGACATGATGGAGTGGGTTCCAAGTGAAAGGAATAATATAAATAGAGAGTGAGTCTCTCTATTTAGGACACACACACTCACTCATTGGGGCGCATGAGTGAGAGAGAAGAAGCTCTCTCAGTGTGTGAGAGAGAGACTGCTGCTGTCAGGAGATCATCTTTATGTTTTCGGGTTTTACCTTTGGTGCTGATTCTATCTCTGAGGAAGTTGTAGGGTTTTCTCCTTTATGGTTTCCCCGAGGAAAATTATTTGTGTCTCTTGTCTCTTGTGTTTTATTGCTGTGCATGTTATTCTCTCAGTTAAAGATCCTAAGATCATAATGGTAGCTTATATGATAAAAATATAACATGATATCAGAGCTAACCTGAGAAGAAGACACTGTACAGCTGCAGAATATAGGGATTCTTAATTTTTGGGTCTCTCTCCACAATCCATCAGCAAAAGTATGCTAGGATGACTCTCCATTGAAGGGCGCATCTTTCTGTCGAAGCGGAATTCGATTTCGAGCATTTTCAGTTTTCGATGCGGAAATTAGGGATTTCTATAGAAGAGGAATTTTTGAGTGAGCCCAGCATAGGATTTTTATCCTCATCAAAATCAAAGTTTAGAAACCTGGATCAAGAAATTTGGTTGGGTGAAACTCCGGGAAAGTCAAACCCTAGTTTGACCCCGAGCTAGAAAAACCCTAAATACTAAAAATGCTACGTTTTGGTACATTCAATATATCCCGATATTGGCAAAGGATCAGGAGCTTAAAATTACAAGGACCAAAGATAAAATACTGATGAACACTGTGTCCAAAATTTAGCCTCAGATTCACTATAGTCTAGGAGATATGATCCCTCCAATTTATGGTTCTAGCCTCTTCTAGAATTCATCCCTAAACAGGACACCTGGGGAGAATTGCTACAGCTTGGGATATAAAGGTCCAAATGGAATTCCTGAAGATGTTCCAGAAAGGGAATGGACTGTAATTTCTTTGGTCCAAACTTCAGACACAGAAGATGAAACAGTGACACATGGAAGTCCGTACAACTTCACTGTTCTGAATAGTCCTGTAAAAGGTCACCTTGAGAAAATGATCATAAATCCCAATTTGTGAAACAAATTCTGATGAAAACTATGGTTTTAGATCAGGGATGTGTGAGGTTACCTCAATGAGAAATTTCAGACACATAGGAGTAGTAATTGCAAAGATATCACAGAAATAGCGACAGGCATTTCTGTAGAAGAAATTGGAAAACAAGGGCTTCCTGTTCCGGGAGCTTCCCTGCACTGTTTTCAGAAAAGGAGTACATTGGAAAGCTTCATTTGAAAATATATATCTGTCTATCCAATCAGATCTGAAAGATTCCAAGATTTGGAAATTATTGTTTTTGTGACAAACCCTAGCTCATCCAGCTCCGGAACCAGGACGGACACCTCAAATCGGTAAGATCTAATCCTTTGCTATTTTCATTTGAGGTTCTCATTTCAAAGTGATCTATCACATCAGCTTGATGATAAGCTTGGTGAAGTTGACAACTTCCAAGTATGGAAGTATATGATCTCTCTGAAGAAAATGAATTGGACACCTACATGAGTACAGAGGTTCCAGTTCCAGAGGGAGATAAGGTTAGAAGCCTTATACAAGAAGAACTTGGTCAAGGCCAAGAAGATCATTCAATGATTCAATCACGGATCAACTTGTAACACAAGTGTCTTCCCTAAAGACACCGAAGATGTTTGATTTGTTGACCAAGCTATTTTAAGCGAAGAACATACATCATAAGATGACCTTAAGAAACTAGTTCAAGAATGTGAAGATCCAGAATGCAGAGACCATGTAGTCGTAAGGGTCTCTCAAATCAAAGAACAACTTGAAGCGGTAAAAGAAGAAGTGAAGAATGCAGAAGTGGTGATGGCCACCTTGAATGGCCTCCCAGGATCATGGGATTCATTCATTCAAGGAATGTGTGCCAGAAGGAAGTGATTACTTTCAGTAGACTCCGGGAAGAAGAAGAAGCTCGACTCATAAGAAGAGAAGAGAATATGGTAGCAATTGAAGATCAAGCTCTCACCATCCAAAGAAGATCCCTCAAGCGATGAGGAATATGAAGAAATCAACTATTGAAGCACCTCTTATCCACCTTAGCATTTGGATAAGAAACAATGCTATCATGAATGAAGAAGAAGATGAAGCTGAAGGCTTAAGAAGGAGTCTACCCACAAAACAAATAAAAATAAGTATTCAATTGTCATTTCATGATATTGTTTTGTTATGCATTTGTTTATATTCAGTTGATGTATTATGCATGATAGGATGTTTGCATTAATGATAGTATACTTCTAATATGCATGTGATGGGTAAGTAGCTCATGGTGGTATACAAATCTCCATTGTAACTTATCTAGAATGAAACCTCTTTGCTGACATATTGGATTAGTGCACAATCTCAATGTTGTCCTAGTAGAGATGGAAGGAATCTAGAAAGGTTCAGTGAGATATAGATGAATGTTGTATTGGCCAAAGTAGTTGCATGATCATATATTTATGCATAAGAAATTGCCAGTATGAATATTCCTTATGAAATGTTTCTAACCATACAAATGCATTTGACTTGTAGGAAAGATCGCATACATAATCGCCTACAAGCAAAGAAGAATGAGACTTGTTCGGGAGAACAAGTGACGATAGTTCAAAGATGAAAAATAATATGACGAATACAGTGACATCATTGGTGCAAAATCTTCCAAGAAGAAAGGGAAGATCAGTTCAAGAAGAATGATGTCTAGGATGCAGTATCAATACATGAAGGGAAGTTCATAGTAGATGGAAACATCATGGGATACAAGGCAAGATTTGAAGAGACATTTGCAGCCACTGGGAGTTGAGACACATGACAAGTAGAATCATGTGTGCAAATGAAAGAAGACCTTGTATGAGCTCAAAAGACACCCATGGGATAACACATACATGAGGAGCTTGATGAAGATATGAACCTTTGCTACAAGGTTGATAGAGGATGACAAGCTCACAGATGGGTGCGCGATGAACTTTTGAAAAAGTTCAAGATAGAGGATCTTGGTATCCAGTGATCCTAGATGGATACATAGAAGATTAGTAGCATAGGAAGCTACTTTTCACTCCGGTACATAATGTTTCAGTGCATAGAGTACGGAAGACAGAGGGAGTATGATGCTTCAGAGCGAGTGACTGCAGAATATCCTGTGTTTCAACATGGTACGACAGGATGGACAGATTACTGATGACTCTAGGCTTTACTAAGAGTAAAGTGGATTCCAATATTTGCATTAAGGTTGAAGGCGAAAGACCAGTGATGCTCCTGTTATGTGTTGACGCACTATTTTCTAGGCATGGAGGTGTGGACAAGAAAAGTATGCAGTAGAGATCCTGAATAGGTTCAGGATGATGGACTGCATGACCACACCTATGGCATCAAACCTGGAGCTGTTAAGTGATGCTTCATCAGAGACGGTTGATGCTACGATGTATCGTCAGATGATTGGGTCCTTGATGTATCTAACTAACATGAGACCAGACATTTGCTTTGCTATGAACACCTTAAGCCAGTTCTTGATAGATCCGAGACACGTTCACTTGATTGTTGCAAAGCATATTCTGAGGTACCTGAAGGTTACAATTGATTATGGGATCAAGTACGATACGAATCAAAAGATTAACCTGGAGGGTTATGTTGATTCAGATTGGGCAGGAAGTGCCATCGATAGGAAGAACACTTCAGGGTGTTGCTTCAATATGGGATCAGGTGTGATCTCTTGGTTTAGCAGGAAGCAATCATGTATGGCACTGAGTACAGTTGAACCAGAGTATGTCATAGCTTTTTCAGCTAGTTGTGAGGCAGTATGGCTACAGAAGCTACTATCTGATTTATTTGATCTCTAGTTCGATGCTACTTGTATACATTGTGACAACCAGAGTTGCATAAAGTTGTTAGAGAATCCAGTGTTCCATGACAAGTCAAAGCATATCGAGATCAAGTATCACTATATCAGGGATATGGTGCAGAGGGGAGCAGTTAAGCTCTAGTATGTTGCAACGGAGGAATAGATAGCTGATGTATTGACGAAGCCATTGGCTAGGCTAAAGTTTGAGTACTTCAGGGAGAAGCTTGGTGTTCTCCAGATCGAGGTTTCCTCCAAGGGAAAGTGATGAGATGCATATCCATTCTAACATGGTGAGAGGATTGGTTCCTTCCATGGTTAGATGTAAGGGCTGATCCATTCTGTCATGGTGAGAGGATTGGTTCCTTCCATGTCAGATATGAGTGCTGAGATCCATAGCCATTCTGACGAGTAGGTTAGATGTAAGGGCTGAACCATTCTGTCATGGCTAAAGGATTAAGTTCCTCTCATGTCAGATGTGAGTGTTGGCCATTCCAACAAGTAGGTCGGATGTAAGTGCAACTGCGATTCTTGAGGAGAATGGAGGCGCTTGGTCAGTTACCAGGTAGCTCAGTCGAGGACTGAGAAGCCATTCTGATGTGATAGAGGGATGTGTTACCACTTGATCAAATCTAAGGGCTGAACCATTCTATCATGGCTAAAGGATTAAGTTCCTCCCATGTCAGATGTGAGTGTTGGAAATTCCGACGAGCAGGTCGGATGTAAGGGCAACTTCCATTCTTGAGGAGAATGGAGGCACCTGATTAGTTACCAGGTAGCTCAGTCGAGGACTAGGGGCCATTCTGATATGATTGTAGGATTGGTTCCTACAAGATCAGATATGAGTGCAAGCCCTTCCATCATTGCGAGTAAGATGTGTTCCCGCCTGGATGGATGTAAGTGCAGAGCCTTTTCATCATTGTGAGTAGGATGTGTTCCCTCCTGGATGAATGTAAGTGAAAAAATATTTCATCAATGTGAGCAGGATGTGTTCTAGCCTGGATGAGAATCTTTCATCATTGTGAGCAGGATTTGGTTCTGGACTGGGTGGAAGAACATATATCTTCCATCATTGTGAGCAGGATGTGGTTCTGACCTAGATGAAAGTGTGGAAATATTCCATCATTGTGAGCAGGATGTGGTTCTGGCCTGGATGGAAGTGCAGAACTCTTCCATCATTGTGAGTAGGATGTGGTTCCGGCCTGGGTGGAAGAACAAAGATCTTCCATCATTATGGTAGGATGTGGTTCCAGCCTGGATGGATGTGAGTACTGTGCCTTTCTGACGAGTAGGTCAGATATAAGTGCTGAAGAAGACCTACATGGAGGCTAGGCCTACAACCAACATGAAAAAGGGCTGGCTCTGTAGAACTTCCTGTGACAAGAAGAATCATGAGATAACACCCGTGATGATCTAGATTGAGTGATGATCCAGATCCAGTGATGATGATCCAACAGTGATGATCCAAATTGAGTGATGATCCAGATCCAGTGACGATATCTAGTGATGATCCAGATCGAGTGACGATGTCCAGTGATGATCCATATCGAGTGGTGATGATCCAGATCGAGTGATGATCCAGATCCAGTGATGATGATCCAAATCGAGTGATGATCTAGATCCAGTGATGATGATCCAGATTGAGTGATGATCTAGATCCAGATGAAGATGACTTGAAGATAACGAGGACTTGATGATGACCCAAATGATACAGAGAAGAAGACTTGTGCTGATAAATTGTGTTGAGAGAATACCTTCCTAGTTAAGAGGGAGTGTTGATGTATTTGTAACTTTGGAATGTATTCATCCGTATTTCTTATGTATTGTAACCCGATGTTTATTCCAGGATGTATTTGTGATGTACTTGAGTCGTGTCATACCCCGATGTTTATTCTGGGAAGTTTCTATAATGAGAAAGTCATGTCAAGTCATTGTGGGTAACACTCCTATTGGTCAAGGGTTAAATTCCCCACAGTTATGGGGCCCTTGGGTTATTAGACTATTCTAGTGAAGTCGACCCTAGGTGAGTCATTGTAAGTCAGGGAAATAGTCCCCACCATTGTGTTACCCTCCTATTGGTGAGAGGAGGAAAAGTCCCCACAAGTGGTGGGGCACTAGGGTTATTAGACACTCCTAGAGATGTCAACTCTAGTAAGTAATTGTTAAGTCAGGACAACATGATGGAGTGGGTTCTAAGTGAATGGAAGAATATAAATAGAGAGTGAGTCTCTCTATTTAGGACACACACACTCACTCATTGGGGCGCATGAGTGAGAGAGAAGAAGCTCTCTCAGTGTGAGAGAGAGAGACTGCTGCTGTTGGGAGATCATCTTTATGTTTTCGGGTTTTACCTTTGGTGCTGATTCTATCTCTGAGGAAGTTGCGGGGTTTTCTCCTTTATGATTTCCCCGAGGAAAATTCTTTGTGTCTCTTGTCTCTTGTGTTGTGCTTGTGTTTTATTGATATGCATGTTATTCTCTCATTTAAAGATCCTAAGATCATAATGGTGGATTATATGATAAAAATATAACAATTTCCTGGTGCAGTAGGAAATAAAACTCAGTAGCTCTCAGTATTGTAGAGGCTGAGTATATGGCTGCTAGTTCAGCAGCCCGAGAAGCAGTTTGGGTTCGTAAAATTATTGCACGATTGTTTGGACAGATTTTCGAGCCAACCGTGATTCACTGTGATAACCATAGTTGTGTGCAGATGTCAGTGAATCCTGTATTTCATTACAAGTCAAAGCAAATAGAGATTCGGTATCACTTTATACGTGATATGGTGTAGAAAGGTGTGGTAGAGATACAGTATATTCCGAGAGATTATCAAACTGTAAATGTTCTCACCAATCTTCTGCCCAGGGTGAAATTTAAATACTTTCGCGGAAGACTTGGAGTAGAAGAGAATGTGTCCCTCCTTGAGAGAGAGAGACAACTGAGAGACACTTACCATTGTTTTTCCTAGGTACCTCTGCTCGTCCAGGTTCTCATCCAGGTATGGGAGAAATCCCATCGACAGGTGAGACAGACATGTAGTAGATGGTCAGGTTCACATAGGTGCGTCCGATTGTCCAGGTACTCAGCCAGGTATGGGAGAAATCCCATCGACAGATGAGTCAGCCATGTAGCATATGGTCGTCTGATTACACAGGTGCCTCTACTCATTTAGGTTCTTAGCCAGGTATGGGAGTACCTGGCTAAGAAGCATGGAGCTTCAACTACTGATGTAGAGGAAGATCATTATCACAAGAAACAGAAGAATCAAGATCGTACATTAATATTCTTCATATCATCTCTATCAGGTACGGTTCCCACCACTAGTGATACTTGGCTCATAGATAGTGGTGCATCTAAACACATGACAAGATATAAATAAAATCTCTCAGAAGTAGTTGAGAAAGATTCTCATCTCCGTTTTCTACTTGGAGATGATACCAACTACACTGTGAAGGGATCTGGGGCTACCTCCCTTTAGCTAGAGTGTAATGATACTCTACACTTAAGTGATGTGCTATACGTACTTGGTATGAAAAGAAATATTGTTTCCGTCTCAACCTTAGAAGACAAAGGATATTAAGTAGCATTTTCAGATGGAAAAGTACTTGCTTGGCAGAAGAACTCAAGCATGGATACAACCAAAGTAATTGGTATGAGAGAGGAGATCTTGTATCAACTAAACACTCCACGAATCCAATCCCTAGTACATGACTCTACAAGTATGGTTGAGCTATGGCACATAAGACTAGCTCATCTAAATTATAGAGCTCTCCCAGCAGTGAAGAACATAGCTACAGGTATACCAGCTCTACAGGTAGACCATGATGGAACATGTAGAGGATGTGCACTTGGAAAGAATTCCAAGAAATACTTCCCAGATAGTGAGAGCAGATCCAAAGAAATCTTGGATCTAGTGCACTTTGACTTGTGTGGTCTAATGACAGTTGCCTCATTGGGAGGATATCATTACTATGTGACCTTCATTGATGAATACTCACAGAAGACCTGGATCTACTTTCTTAAGACCGAGGAATTCAAGGAAGTACTCAGTAAATTCAAGGAGTTCAAAACACAAGTCGAGAATTTGTCAGGGAAGAGGATCAATATCCTAAGATCAGATAATGGTGGAGAATATACCTCTACGAAATTCAATGATTTCTGTAAAGAATCAAGAATTAAGAGGGAGCTTACAGTTTCCTACAATCCCCAACAAAATGGGGTTGCTGAAAGAAAGAACAAAACAATTGTGGAAGCAACCAAAGCTATGATTCATGACCAGAGTCTACCCATGTTCTTATGAGCAGAAGCATCCAGAACAACTGTATATGTACAAAATAGATGCCCACATAGATAGTGAAGAACATGACTCCTGAAGAAGCCTTTACATGAGTAAAACCAGAAGTAGGTCACCTCCAAATATTTGGTTGTCCAGTATACATACATGTGCCCAAGGAGAAAAGCACAAAGTTAGAACCTTTAGGCAAGAAGGGAACTTTCGTGGGATACAATGAATCTTCAAAGGCCTGCAAAATATATATCCCAGGATCCAAACATATTGAAGTTAGCAGGGATGTGACCTTTGAAGAGGAAATGGATGTCAGGAAAGGCAGAGGATCAGAAATGGAGATCGATGATGAAGAAATGGAGAGGAGATCACCCTCCCCTCCTGTTCAGAATGAATTAGCAAAGAAAGATAAACCCATCGACCCCACATATCCAGTCACGACAGTTGATATTCCTGAAGATACGAGAGTACGTCGAAAAAGACCAAGATGGGCATAATAGAAATTACAAGATGCAGAGGTACATGAAGCTCCACATGGAACTTTTTGAGAAACCAAAAGACCTCAGAGGTTCTCCAGTTATGTTGCATTAATGAGTAATATCATTGACTCAAAACCCACCAGTTATGAAGATGCATCCAGACACCAAGTTTGGAAGGATGCCATGGTGTAAGAATATCAATCCACCTTGAAGAATGATGTGTGGGATATTGTACCGAGACTTGAGGGGAGACAGTTGTAACTTCCATATGGCTATACAAAATCAAACATGGAGCAGATGGGAGTATCAAAAAATACAAGGCCATATTTGTTTCGAGAGGGTTCTCTCAGAAAGACGGAGTTGATTATGATGTGACATTTTCTCCTGTGGCTCGATACACTTCCATCAGATCGATCATTGCTATTTATTCAGCTATGGGATGGAAGTTGCATAAGATGGATGTTAAGACAACCTTTCTCAATGGTATTATTGAGAAAGAAGTATATATTGAACAACTAGAAGGGTTTATTGTCCATGGAAAGGAGTCTCACATATGTAAGATGAAAAATGCGTTATATGGACTCAAGCAAGCACCTCGTGCTTGGTATGGATAGATAGACGAATTCCTGGTGATTCTAGGATTCACCAAGAGTGATGCAAACTCCAACCTTTACTACAAGGTTGTGAATGATGAGCCACTGATTTTGATACTATATGTTGATGACTTGTTTCTTACTGGAAATGAGAAACTTAACTTATGGTGTAAGAAGAAACTCACCCCTGAGTTCGAAATGAAGGATATTGGATTGATCCACTACTTCTTAAGATTAGAAGTATGGCAGAGATAGAAAGATATTTTCCTAGGACAAGGAAAATACACCGTAGATATACTAAAGAGATTCACAATTTTGTACTGCAAGTCCATAGCTACTCTGATGAATGCAAACTTGAAGAAGATGAGGGATTCTGCTTCAAACTCAAATTTGATTGATTCCACTATGTATCGTGAGTTGATTGGGTCCTTTATGTATCTAACGAACACCAGACCAAATATTTTTTTTGCTGTGAATGTTCTCAATCAGTTCATGTATGAACCGAGGCAGATTCACTCGATTGCTGCAAAACATGTGCTTAGATACTTACATGGCACTATGGGATATGGTCTACGATATGATTCAGAATGTGACTTGAAATTGCAAAGGTTTATAGACTCAGATTAGGTTGGATACTCTATTGACATGAAGAGTACTTCAAGATTTTGTTTCAGTCTGGGTTCTGTAGTTATTTCTGTTGATGTATTTGTAACTTCGGAATGTATTCATCTGTATTTCTTATGTATTGTAACCTGATGTTTATTCTGGGATGTATTTTTGATGTACTTGAGTCATGTCATACCCCGATGTTTATTCCGGGAATTTTCTATAATGAGAAAGTCATGTCAAGTCATTGTGGGTAACCCTCCTATTGGTCAAGGGTTAAAGTCCCCATAGTTATGGGGACCTTGGGTTATTAGAATATTCTAGTGAAGTCAACCCTAGGTGAGTCATTGTAATTCGGGGCAATACTCCCCACCATTGTGTTACCCTCCTATTGGTCGTAGGAGGCAAAGTCCCCAC
Organism: Pseudotsuga menziesii; assembly: GCA_001517045.1. Lineage (NCBI taxonomy): Eukaryota > Viridiplantae > Streptophyta > Pinopsida > Pinales > Pinaceae > Pseudotsuga > Pseudotsuga menziesii. Next base: position 2,086,427 of record LPNX010662518.1, read on the forward strand.
AAGTGGTGGGGCACTAGGTTTATTAGACACTCCTAGAGATGTCGACTCTAGTAAGTAATTGTTAAGTGAGGCCGACATGATGGAGTGGGTTCCAAGTGAAAGAAAGAATATAAATAGAGAGGAAGTCTCTATATTTAGGACACACACACTCACTCATTAGGGCGCATGAGTGAGAGAGAAGAAGCTCTCTCAGTGTGAGAGAGAGAGACTGCTGCTGTCGGGAGATCATCTTTATGTTTTCGGGTTTTACCTTTGGTTCTGATTCTATCTCTGAGGAAGTTGTGGGGTTTTCTACTTTATGGTTTCCCCGAGGAAAATTATTTGTGTCTCTTGTCTCTTGTGTTGTGCTTGTGTTTTATTGCTGTGCATGTTATTCTCTCAGTTAAAGATCCTAAGATCATAATGGTAGCTTATATGATAAAAATATAACATGGTATCAGAGCTAAACTGAGAAGAAGACATTGTGTAGCTGAAGAATCTAGGGCTTATTAATTTTTGGGTCTCTCTCCACAATCCATCAGCAAAAGTATGCTAGGATGACTCTCCATTGAAGGGCGCATCTTTCTGTCGAAGCGGAATTCGATTCCGAGCATTTTCAGTTTTCGATGCGGAAATTAGGGATTTCTACAGAAGAGGAATTTTTGAGTGAGCCCAGCATAGGATTTTTATCCTCATCAAAATCGAAGTTTAGAGACCTGGATCAAGAAATTTGGTTGGGTGAAACTCCGGGAAAATCAAACCCTAGTTTGACCCCAAGCTAGAAAAAACCTAAATACTAAAACTGCTACGTTTTGGTACATTCAATATATCTCAATATTGGAGAAGGATCAGGAGCTTAAAATTACAAGGACCAAAGATAAAATCCTGATGAACACTGTGTCCAAAGTTCATCCTCAGATTCACTATATTTTGGGAGATATGATCCCTCCAAGTTAGGGTTCCAGCCTCTTCTAGAATTCATCCCTAAACAGGACACCTGGGGAGAATTGCTACAGCTTGGGATACAGAGGTCCAAATGGAATTCCTGAAGCTGTTCCAGAAAGGGCATGGAATTTAGTTTCTTTGGTCCAAACTTCAGACATAGAATATGAAACAATGACACATGGAAGTCCGTACAACTTCACTGTTCTGAATAGTCCTGTAAAAGGTCACCTTGGGAAAAGGATCATAAATCCCAATTGGTGAAACCAATTCTGATGAAACCTATGGTGTTGGATCCGGGACATGCGAGGTTACCTCAGTGAGAAATTTAAGACACATAGGAGTAGTAATTGCATATGTATCATAGAAACAGTGACAGGCATTTCTGTAGAAGAAATTGGAAAACAAGGGCTTCCTGTTCCGGGAGCTTCCCTCCACTGTTTTCAGAAAAGGAGTACATTGGAAAGCTCCATTTGAAGAGATATCTCTGTCTATCCAATCAGATCTGAAAAATTCCAAGTTTTGAAAATTAGGGTTTCTGTGACAAACCCTAGATCATCTAGCTCCGGAACCAGGACGGACACCTCAAATTGGTAAGATCTAATCCTTTGCTATTTTCATTTGAGGTTCTCATTTCAAAGTGATCTATCACATAAGCTTTATGATAAGCTTGGTGAAGTTGACAAATTCCAAGTATGGAAGTATATGATCTCTCTGAAGAAAATGAATTGGACACCTACATGAGTACATAGGTTCCAGTTCTAGAGGGAGATAAGGTTAGAAGCCTTATACAAGAAGAACTTGGTCAAGGCCAAGAAGATAATTGTTGATTCAATCACGGATCAACTTGTAACACAAGTGTATTTCCTAAAGACACCGAAGATGTTTGATTCCTTGACCAAGCTATTTGAAGGGAAGAACATACATCAGAAGATGACCTTAAGAAACTAGTTGAAGAATGTGAAGATCTAGAATGCAGAGACCATGTAGTCATAAGGGTCTGTAAAATCAAAGAACAACTTGAAGCGGTAAAAGAAGAAGTGAAGAATGCAGAAGTGGTTATGGCCATATTGAATGCCTTCCCAGGATCATGGGATTCATTCATTCAAGGAATGTGTGCCAGAAGGAAGTGATTACTTTCAGTAGACTCTGGGAAGAAGAAGAAGCTCGACTCATAAGAAGAGAAGAGAAAATGGGAGCAATTGAAGATCAAGCTCTCACCATCCAAAGAAGATCCCTCAAGCAATGAGGAATATGAAGAACTAAACTATTGAAGCACCTCTTATCCACCTTAGCATTTGGATAAGAAACGATGCTATCATGAATGAAGAAGACGATGAAGCTGAAGGCTCAAGAAGGAGTCTACCCACGAAGAAAATAAAGATAAGTATTCAATTGTCATTTCATGATATTGTTTTGTTATGCATTTGTTTATATTCAGTTGATGTATTATGCATGATAGGATGTTTGCATTAATGACAATATACTTCTAATATTCATGTGATGGGTTAGTAGCTCATGGTGCTATACAACTCTCCATTGCAACTTATCTAGAATGAAAACTCTTTGCTGACATATTGGATTAGTGCACAATCTCAATGTTGTCCTAGTAGATATGGAAGGAATCTAGAAAGGTTCAGTGAGATATGGATGAATGTTGTATTGGATAAAGTAGTTGCATGATCATATATTTATGCATAAAAACTTTCCAGTATGAATATTCCTTATGAAATTTTTCTAACCATACAAATGCACTTGACTTGTAGGAAAGATCGCATACATAATTGCCTACAAGCAAAGAAGAATGAGACTTGTTCCGGAGAACAAGTGACGACAGTTCAAAGATGAAAAATAATATGATGAATATAGTGACATCATTGGTGCAGAATATTCCATGAAGAAATGGAAGATCAGTTCAAGAAGAATGATGTCTAGGATGCAGTATCAATACATGAAGGGAAGTTCGTAGTAGATGGAAACATCATGGGATACAAGGCAAGATTCGAATAGACATTTGCAGCCAGTGGGAGTTGAAACACATGACAAACAGAATCATGTGTGAAAATGAAAGAAGACCTTGTATGAGCTCAGAAGACACCCATGGGATAACACATACATGAGGAGCTTGATGAATATCTGAACCTTTGCTACAAGGTTGATAGAGGATGACAGGCTCACAGATGGGTGCGAGATGAACTTTTGAAGAAGTTCAATATAGAGGATCTTGGTATCCAGTGATCCTAGATGGATACATAGAAGATTAGTAGCATAGGAAGCTACTTTTCACTCCGGTACAGAATGTTTCAGTGCATAGAGTATGGAAGACAGAGGGAGTATGATGCTTCAGAGGGAGTGACTGCAGAAGATCATGTGTTTCAACATGGTACGACAGGATGGACATATTACTGATGAATCTAGGATTTACTGAGAGTAAAGTGGATTCCAATCTTTGCCTCAAGGTTGAAGGCGAAAGACCAGTGATGCTCCTGTTATGTGTCGACACACTATTTTCTAGGCATGGAGGTGTGGACAAGCGAAGTATGTAGTAGAGATCCTAAATAGGTTCAGGATGATGGACTACATGACCACACCTATGGCATCAAACCCGAAGGTGTTAAGTGATGCTTCATCAGAGACGGTTGAGGCTACGATGTATCATCAGATGATTGGGTCCTTGATGTATCTAACGAACATGAGACCATACATTTTCTTTGTTGTGAACACCTTGAGCCAGTTCTTGATAGATCCGAGATATGTTCACTTGATTGCTGCAAAGCATATTCTAAGGTACCTGAAGGGTACAATTGATTATGGGCTCAAGTACGATACGAATCAGAAGATTAAACTGGAGGGTTATGTTGATTCAGATTGGGCAGGCAGTGCCATCGATAGGAAGAACACTTTAGGGTGTTGCTTCAATATGGGATCAGGTGTGATCTCTTGGTTTAGCAGGAAGCAATCCTGTGTGGCACTGAGTACAGCTGAAGCAGAGTATGTCGTAGCTTGTTCAGCTAGTTGTGAGGTAGTATGGCTATGAAATCTACTGTATGATTTATTTGATCTCTAGTTCGATGCTACTTGTATACATTGTGACAACCAGAGTTGCATAAAGTTGTTAGAGAATCCAGTGTTCCATGACAAGTCAAAGCATATCGAGATCAAGTATCACTATATCAGGGATATGGTGCGGAGGGGAGCAGCTAAGCTCTAGTATGTTGCGACGGAGGAACAGATAGCTGATGTATTGACGAAGCCATTGGCTAGCATAGAGTTTGAATACTTCAGGGAGAATCTTGGTGTTCTCCAGATCGAGGTTTCCTCCAAGGGAAAGTGATGAGACGCATATCCATTCTAACATGGTGAGAGGATTTCTTCCTTCCATGGTCAGATGTAAGGGATGAGCCATTCTGTCATGGTGAGAGGATTGGTTCCTTCCATGTCAGATATGAGTGTTGAGATCCATATCCATTCTGATGAGTAGGTTAGATGTAAGGGTTGAACCATTATGTCATGGCTAAAGGATTAATTTCCTCTCATGTCAGATGTGAGTGTTGGCCATTCCGACGAGTAGGTCAGATGTAAGGGCAACTGCCATTCTTGAGGAGAATGGAGGCACCTGGTCAGTTACCAGGTAGCTCAGTCGAGGACTGAGAAGCCATTATGATGTGATAGAGGGATGTGTTCCCACTTAATCAGATGTAAGGGCTGAACCATTCTGTCATGGCTAAAGGATTAAGTTCCTCCCATGTCAGATGTGAGTGTTGGCCATTCCGACGAGCAGGTCATATGTAAGGGCAACTGCCATTCTTGAGGACAATGGAGGCACCTGGTCAGTTACTAGGTAGCCCAGTCGAGGACTAGGGGCCATTTTGATATGATTGTAGGATTAGTTCCTACAAGATTAGATATGAGTGCAAGCCCTTCCATCATTGTGAGCATGATGTGTTCCCGCCTGGATGGATGTAAGTGCAGAGCCTTTTCATCATTGTGAGTAGGATGTGTTCCCTCCTGGATGAATGTAAGTGAAAAAATATTTCATCATTGTGAGTAGGATGTGTTCCATCCCGGATGAGAATCTTTCATCATTGTGAGCAGGATGTGGTTCTGGCTTGGGTGGAAGAACATAGATATTCCATCATTATGAGCATGATGTGGTTCCGGTCTGGATGAAAGTGTGGAAATCTTCCATCATTGTGAGCAGGATGTGGTTCTGGCCTAGATGGAAGTGCAAAACTCTTCCATCATTATGAGCAGGATGTGGTTCCGGCCTGTGTGGAAGAACAAAGATCTTCCATCATTATGGTAGGATGTGGTTCCATCTTGGATGGATGTGAGTACTGTGCCTTTCTAACGAGTAGGTCAGATATAAGTGCTGAAGAAGACCTACATGGAGGCTAGGCCTACAACCAACATGAAAAAGGGATAGCTTTGTAGAACTTCCCGTGACAAGAAGAATCATGAGATAGCACCCGTGATGATCTAGATCCAGTGATGATGATCCAACAATGATGATCCAAATTGAGTGATGATCCAGATCCAGTGATGATGTCTAGTGATGATCCAGATCGAGTGACGATGTCCAGTGATGATCCAGATCGAGCGATGATCCAGATCCGGTGATGATGATCCAGATCCAGTGATGATGATCCAAATCGAGTGATGATCTAGATCCAATGATGAAGATCCAGATTGAGTGATGATCTAGATCCAGATGAAGATGACTTGAAGATAATGAGGACTTGATGATGACCCAAATGATACAGAGAAGAAGACTTGTGCTGATAAATTGTGTCGAGATAATACCTTCCTAGTTAAGAGAGAGTGTTGATGTATTTGTAACTTCAGAATGTATTCATCCGTATTTCTTATGTATTGTAACCAGATGTTTATTCCAGGATGTATTTGTGATGTACTTGAGTCATGTCATACCCCGATGTTTATTCTGGGAAGTTTCTATAATGAGAAAGTCATGTCAAGTCATTGTGGGTAACCCTCCTATTGGTCAAGGGTTAAATTCCCCACAGTTATGGGGCCCTTGGGTTATTAGACTATTTTAGTGAAGTTGACCCTAGGTGAGTCATTGTAAGTCGGGGAAATATTCCCCACCATTATGTTACCCTCCTATTGGTCGGAGGAGGCAAAGTCCCCACAAGTGGTGGGGCACTAGGGTTATTAGACACTCCTAGAGATGTCAGCTCTAGTAAGTAATTGTTAAGTCAGGCTGACATGATGGAGTGGGTTCCAAGTGAAAGGAAGAATATAAATAGAGAGTGAGTCTCTCTATTTAGGACACACACACTCACTCATTGGGGCGCATGAGTGAGAGAGAAGAAGCTCTCTCAGTGTGAGAGAGAGATACTGCTGCTGTCGGGAGATCATCTTTATGTTTTCGGGTTTTACCTTTGGTGCTGATTCTATCTTTGAGGAAGTTGCGGGGTTTTCTCCTTTATGGTTTCCCTGAGGAAAATTCTTTGTGTCTCTTGTATCTTGTGTTGTGCTTGTGTTTTATTGCTATGCATGTTATTCTCTCAGTTAAAGATCCTAAGATCATAATGGTGGATTATATGATAAAAATTTAACAATTTCCTGGTGCAGTAGGAAATAAAACTCAGTAGCTCTTAGTACTGTAGAGGTTGAGTATATGGTTGCTAGTTCAGCAGCCCGAGAAGCAGTTTGGGTTCATAAAATTCTTGCACGATTGTTTGGACAGATTTTCGAGCCAACCGTGATTCACTGTGATAACCATAGTTGTGTGCAGATGTCAGTGAATCCTGTATTTCATTACAATTCAAAGCACATAGAGATTCGGTATCACTTTCTACGTGATATGGTGTATAAAGGTGTGGTAGAGATACAATATATTCCGAGAGATGATTAGACTATATATGTTCTCACCAATCTTCTTCCCAGGGTGAAATTTAAATACTTTCGCGGAAGACTTGGAGTAGAAGAGAATGTGTCCCTCCTTGAGAGGGAGAGATGACTGAGAGACACTTACCATAATTTTTCCTAGGTACCTCTTCTCGTCCAGGTTCTCATCCAGGTATGGGAGAAATCCCATCGACAGGTGAGACAGACATGTAGTAGATGGTCAGGTTCACACAGGTGCCTCCTATTGTCCAGGTACTCAGCCAGGTATGGGAGAAATCCCATCGATAGATGAGTTATCCATGTAGCATATGGTCGTTTGATTATACATGTGCCTCTACTCATTTAGGTTCTCAGCCAGGTATGGGAGTACCCCATCGACAGATGAGGCGAACTGGTAGTAGATGGTCATGCACGTGTGCTCATCCAGGATGTCTAAGCCAAGTATGGAAGTATTCCATCAACAATAGAGACATATAGGTAGTATAAAATTTTATCTTAGACATCCAGATAGAACAAATTCATAAATCCAACCTTCAGTACGTTTGGAGATTGTAATACTCCAAAAATTCGTAAAAATTTAAAATTTTTCATGTCACATAAAATGTTTGAAGTCGTCATTACTCAGGAATATTCAACTGCTAACGGTTACTCAAATATGTATTATACTACAATTGATTATTTTACAAATCTCTAGTTTTATATACATACTAGTTTGTTTTTCCTAAATCCATGTTAAGGATTTGATTTAGTAGGTTATGACTTGGAATAATAGGTATTGAAACATATGCTTAAATTCTAGTACTAAGTTTGTTTTACTGTCTTATGACAAGTAGGAAAGAACTACAGTTGAGATCGAGGCTTACTTAGCTTATAGTTAATGCAGTGAAGATTGCTTCTTTTACAGGTTCTTTACAGGTGAGAAGTTTGTTACCAGTTTTTCAGATCGAGATTATAATCTCAACTAGCATAGAATAAAATGCTATCTAAATTATTTGTTTTACAACTTTGAGCAGTAAAAGAGGTATCATTGATCTTATTATTTATGTTCTTCATAGTTACTAGTAATACAAGTATTTTAGTAATATGAACTTAGCTTACTTACTCTTCCATTTCACTAAATCTTAAAACTTGTTCGTTAATCTTTCATCATTTTACTTTCAATTTAGTTCTTGTATATAACTCTAATGAAGTTGTATAGCAGATTCTTTTGTTCACTTACTTAATGTTGAGTTTAACTCCATAGTATTTTGTTTTCACAACACTGAGTTAAGTTATCCTAGGAAACTGATGATCTAAGTATAAATATAAAATACCTTGACGGCTAAACGCATATAGAACTATTACCTAGTACACAAGAAAGTTGACTAAGCATTCTAGTATTCACCCAATGGAGATGCCCTAGTACACAATATATTATTAATAAACAAATTACTAGTATCTTAAATGATACTTAATTTAATACCTATATTAACAAAACAATCATGCTCAATCCTAAACCTAAGTTTTCAAGCATATAACAAAATAAAAAATAAGCCTTTTTACAAGGTCTTATACTATGATACAATTTCTATTATATTAATGTTTGTTATAAAATTAGTGTTGAAGAATTCCTTGTAATGGTTTATCCAATTCCAAGATTGTAAAAACCTAAAAAAAACCCTTAGTTTATATTTTAATATCATTCTACAAGCTGGTTTAGGGTTATCAATACATAGTTTTCAAGTCACAATAATGTGAGTTAGACAAGGTTTATAACCATCATTTAAAAAAAAATTGCTCATGTGTGTAGGTTGCTCCGATGGTTTCCAAACTATACCCTTAAACCCACATTCTGCAAATATTAATTGAGGACACATGGTGGCGATATGGAGGATAGGGTTTGGACTATTCAAGATTTACCATATAAAATCTTTAAACCCTAAATTTCTGCCTTATTCTATCTTTACTCCTTGTCAAATCCTGCTTCAATGGGTGCTCCACCATCTTTTCGGTAACTTCTTTCTTACCTTCCTGCATGGCCTGTAGTGCAACAACTTCCTTCACAGATAGTTGTGCCCCGATGTCTTGGAATTCATCGAGCTGATCATTTCTCTTCCGCTGTCACTTCTGAGCCTTCCCAACCCACTACTGCAATTCCCTCAGTTCGGTCGACTAAGTAATCTGGAAAACTAGTGGCATTTCTCTCAATGCAGTATTTAGTGTCGCTAGTTTCTCTTCTGCTTCCCGCAACTGCTTGGTCAGTTGCTCTAATTGCACATCTTGGATGATGCTACCAAAAAATTCCGTCATTGCCTCAGTGACCTTCTGACTTCCTACTCCAACTCTTCAAGTTGTGCTGCCACTTCCTCTATGGTGGTATTCCGCTCGACAATTTCCTCAGGAGGTGTGTCTGGATATACCAGAGCTTTCAAAATGTAGTTGTCCTTCTGCAATTGCACAATAATTTCCCAAATTCGCCTTGATTTTGTGACTGCATTAAGTTCCGCAGTGTTTTCACATATGTGCTTACAGGAATTCGCAACTTCCTCTTCCACTTGTATTTGACTATAAAAAAGGTGGGCCTTTTAAGCAATGAGGCAATCTGTCTCCTTCTTCAGCTCTGTGATCGCCTCGGTATTCTTCATCTTCAACTCTTCTTGTGCTTTCTTCATTTCTTCTATCTCATACGCTTTGTCTTCCATCAACTTCTCCTTAGCGCGCCGCAACTCATTGACTTCTTTCTGCATCGCCTCCTCTCTCTCCTGCAATTGTAGAAATTGATCCTTGATCTCTTTCTTCCTTTCCACCAACTCCTGGTTGGAAATTCGTTGTAAGTGTACCAACGTCTGTTTGGACAATATGTTTATATCCAATAATATATCCTACAACTAGTGCAGGGAGGTATTCAAATCCTCTCGTCCAACGTCAATTGCAGTTGGGGGAATTTGAACATTCATAACCCGAGGATCAGTGCTGATTGACGCGACCTCCTACACAGTTGCACTCTTTGTCTCTCTTTTCGAAACAACAACATATACAAAATCCAGTTTGGCTCTTACCTCTGTGAATCCATCTTGTGCTGACTTCTTCATTTCGTTTGCTACTACGTCAGTTGCATTGTTAACGACCTTGACGAGCCGGTTTAACTGTGCTTCCATTGCTAGCATGGTGCTACTACTCCTAGCTTGGTCCATGCACCTCTTTGTTCTTAGTTCCTTGAATATGCGATGCACTTCTGGGTCAGTAGGTATCTCTGTCGACGATTCGTCGTCAGATTGTTGGTAATCTTTGCACACAGGATGATTAGGTGCATCTTCTGGGGGTCATGTCATGCTACAATGACTGGTTCTCACCATTCTATGAGCCAATCATTATTCATTGCTTCTAGTTTCGCATCAGTCACCTTGTACCTCATTGGAAACCACTGCTTTGTGGTGTCCCACCACACTTGAATGTGAATAACATGGGGTTCAATTGTGAGCCACACAATCCTTTGATATTTTATCGCGGCTTCCTCTGTCAGTATTGGGAACTTTTACTGCTACTGCTTGCAGTGCTTCCCAGTAGATCCAAAATTGGATCGAACCTTCTGTCAATCTCTCTACTTCTCTTACCCACCATTAATTCTGATATATTTCTGCCTTGCACACCTTTATTTCTTTGACATCCATTCCGTGGTAATCATATGGATCCATCCAAGCCACTAACGCAATCAAAATGAGGAGCCAATTGTATGTGAACGGTCTTTCACTTGCCTGTGTTGACGCTACATCCTCCACTAACTGGTTCATAATAAAAAGGGACCAATTCATTTGTACTCCTTGTTCACACAACTCAACACATGTGACCACCCCTGAATTGCATTGAATTGGGAAGTTCTTCCTGACCACTTTACTGGCCAAAATCCTTGCACCAATACGTAATGTGTGGTCATTGATACTATCGGTGTGGTATGCCCTCCCGTCGCGCTCTAGAGCATAAAGCTTCTTCATTGTTACCGCCAACTTCTTGTCATTATATTTTCCATGGAAATATTGTGAGGGGTCTGGCCCATCCTTGGGTAGCCCCATTATCTCTGAAATTAACCCCACCGTGACTTCAACTGGCTCATTTAATAAAAAAAACCCACCATGGAAGCACGCCAAAATCTGCTTCACGCATGCATTCACTTTAGTTGGCCACCCAAAATGCGGCATGTTGATCAACCCAAGTAGTCTAGCTCTATCCATCCCACACACCCAGTCCTATGGGATGCGCTCTATCGGCCCACCTCTGACTGCTACCATTGACACAAATGGTTCATGCGCAACATCCTCTAGTGCGAGTAAGTCGTGGTCTTCATATTTCATCTACATCAACATATGCACGATGTAAGAAGTGCATACCATCCCTTGTGCTATCACTGAAATCCTTATTAGATACTTCTGATTTTTCGTGCGACGCTTGGCCTTCGTACCATGCCGACTAGGAGGTATATATCCAAGGATGTCCTTGACAGAAACCCCTATTCAAGCTATAGACTCCACAACTCCCAATCTCAATGGGCTTGTCTGTGCAATGTCTTATCCTTTTGCCCTTGTGGACGTTCTGGTCTGTCTCTTCTGTGGCATCGGAGAGCTAGGATTCTACTCCTTTCTCTTCCTCTTCGGCACCGTCGACGATCCGACTTGCATACTGGCTACTGCTTCCATGATTTCTATCGGTCTGATTGATGAATCTCACTCACTTGAAATATCTACAGTGTCTGGGTTACTTAGCATGCTGCACCAATTCCTTGCAAGAGTTAATAATCATGCACCCTCTCTGTACTTAGAGACCTCCTCAATCTCCTCACCCTTTCTCAACAACTCACTCTACAACTTGGTAGCTATGCAACTCAACTCAACTCTACACAATGGTGTCTTCCGACTATGACGAGTTCCCCTTTTATAGAGCCAAATTAAATCATACTCATTATTACTAAATCAATGTGATCATCGTGACTAAATCATGCATTAACTACCCGAATCTGTCATCGATCCTACTAACTCTTCCAGCGGATCCACCATCATTATGCGTCACTTCCATAAGTGGCACCAGTTAATGGATTTTAACTGTCTTCATTTATTACTGATTTGACTCTATGCATGACCTTGAGACTGTCGCAACATCACTTCCTAACTATACTACTGACTCCTATTCTTGTGCAACCACCTCCTCATGGTGCATCTTCCAGTCATCCATCATCCTATCTACTTTTTTTTTCATTGAGTAGTGCCTCAAGCATCATGCGGTTCTGGGCCCATCATATAGGGCTTGAGCCTACTACCATTTACTATCTTTGGTAGCATCACTCCATCTAACTGCTGTAGTTGAAATTCACCTCCTAAAGTAATTGAATTAATAAGATATGGTCCTAACCAGTGCATATGTAACTTACCTAGATGCTTCATGAACTTGCTGTCATACAACAACACCAAATATCCTTGCTGAAACTATTTATTCTTTATGTGGCGATCATGCCAAGCCTTTGGTCGATTGTTACCCATGTGCTAGTGGAACCCTGCAATAAATCGGTCCTCCTAGAGCAGCATCAACTGCTCCATACGCTCATCTAGCGCTGCTTCATCATCCATACCCGTCACTGCGGAAATGCGCAGACTCGGAACAATGTACTCCATAGGCATGGCAACCTCTTTCCCATATACCAATTTGAACAGTGTTTGCCCTGTCAATATTTTACAAGTGGTGCGATATACCCATAAAACTGCTAGAATCTTCAGGTCCCAGTCATCACGACTTGCATTACATAACTTTGTAAGTGCATGCTCCAATATCTTGTTGAATTCCTCGACCATCTCGTTCTCCTGTGGATGATACGAGGTACTTTTCTTATGCTGTATTTGTAGCTCTTTCATCAGCGTTCCTACCGTGTGATTGATGAAGTGACTCCCTTGGTCACTCATCAGTATCCTTGGACATTCAAAATATGACACAATGTTATCAAATAATAACCTCGCCACGGTCGTAGCGGTGCAATCCACGACTGGTGTAGCCTCCGCCCATATTTTTAAATAGTCTGTCACTGTAATGATCTACCACGCACCAGTTCTCTTCCTAGGTAGGTTGATTTCTCCCACAAAATCCATGACCCATTTATTAAATGGTTGCAATGTCACTTGAGGTACTAGTGACATCTCATCTCTCCTCGATGGATTTCCAGTTTGTTGATAGACATCACAACTCCTCACATAGTATGTCGCATCAATATGCAGAGTGGTCCACCAAATCCCTGCACGGAGCACCTTTCTCGCAGTAGCTTGTACTCCATAGTGTCCACTAGCAACTCCTGCATGTGCTTCTGCTAGAATCTACCCTTGTTCATACAGTAGGACACATCGCGGCAAAATATCATCTATCCCTAGCTTATATAGTTGTCCAATAATCAACTGGAAATATGAGGCCTTCACCACCAATTGTTTCTTCTGACCCATTGTGAAATCCTCCGGTGTGCTTCCCGTTGCCATAAAAATAATTATTTGATCATAATAATCATTTGCTATGTTGATTCTTAACAATGGCACATCTGACAGTCCATCTTCAATATTTGTTGGCTCTTCGCCTGTCTCAATTCCAGATAAATGATCAAGGCCTGCATTTAAGCGACCTGGCTTCACAATTATCTCGAAATCAAACTGTTGAAAGAGAAGTATCCAATGACATATCTCCTCCCCCAACATAGGATTATTGACTAGGTACTTCAATGCAGAATGGTCTGTAAACATCTTAAAATGACCACCCAAGAGGTAATTCCTAAACTTTTGTAGCACAGATACCATTGCCAAATCTTCTCTCTTTATGGTTGTATAGTTATTTTCTACGGATGACAGCTTTCGACCAGCGAATGCAATCGGGTGATCTAGATCTCCTTCTCCTGGTTGTGCAAGCACCACCCCCAGTGCAATAGACTATGCATCCACATGAACATGGAAATCCTTGTCCCGATCTGGAAAAACTAGTATCGATGTAGAAGTCATCTTGGATTTTAGTGTGTTGAAACTCCCTTGACACTATTGACTCCATACAAATGCTGCATCTTTCTTTTACAACTTTTCCATCGGTGCTGTAATCACAGCGTATCCCCATATGAACTTATGATAATACCCTGTGTTCCCCAACGTCACTTTGAGCATCTTTATGTTTGTAGGCGTTGGCAAGCTCAAGATCAACAAAATCTTCGTAGGGTCAACCAACAGTCCCTATTTGCAAACAATGTGACCCAACAACATCCTGAAAGGTGCACAGAAAATACACTTCTTATAATTTAGTGCAATATGATGCTGTCAAAATATTTCCAGCATCAGTCGTAGGTTTTCCAAATGGTCTTTGATCAACCCATAAACCGTCCAATCATCCATATGCACCTACAAAAAATTCTGAATGAAATATTTGAATGCAGCGACAGCAACCCAGGAAAATATTGCAGGCACATTCTTCAATCCGAAATGCATCACAATATGCTGGAAACAATCCCATTCAGTAACAAATGTGGTTTTGTGTCGATCCTATTTTGTGATCCTTATCTGGTGATAGCCAGAAAATCCGTCTATGAAGGAATACATCTCTTGACCGCCTACTCCTTGTAGAACTTCATTAGTAAATGGTGTCAGAAATGGATCATGCATAAACGCATCATTTAATTTTCTTAGGTCGACGCAGATTCAAACCTCAACCATTTTCTTGTTTTGGACAACCATCAGACTGATCCATTCTGATTCTTCAACTGGTTCAATTATTCCAGCATCCAACATCTGATCAAGCTCATCTTTGACCCTTTTCTTGTATCTTGGATTCAAACGATACGGGCGTTGCCTTACTGGCTTTGCATCAGGTTTCAATGGGATCTTCATCTCTCCTAAATCTCCCAGTATCCCCTTCATCTTAGAAAACTTCGTAGGAAACATATCTTGGAACAAGTTTGTAATCTTTGCCATAGTTTCTTCATCCCAGTAGTATCTGACACTTGCAAACTTTGGGTTATCTTCTTTCCCAATGTTGACCTTCCTTATATTCAGTGGCTGATTCATGGGATCCGTCGGTACATTTGGTGGTGTGACATCTCGGCTTCCTTCCATTTCCAGAATGTTAATATTCTACAGATCATCGTCATCTGGCTCGCTTAACACATTATAACATTCCATCATCGATTGCATGTGACAATGCGTTAGTGGATCCACTGGATATGCGACTGGAACCACCTTCAGAACAACATCATGAATAATTTGTAGTACATTGTGAACATCCGGATTGGCATTTGTGAAACTGAAGGTGTGATTAAAGCAAAATGTCATCTCCTCCCAAGTGGTGATGTGTCTACGCAACTCAACGGATACATACCAAGATTGTGGCATTTCATCCAATGTGTGGAAAAAGGAATGGACCCACTCATCCTTTGGTCGCGATGCCCACAAATTTTGACACTCGATCAAATGATCACCAGGACTATTCTATTCGTCATATCTCCTAGCATGGTAGAATTCGGTATCGCCGAAGCGAACTGTCATCAATCATCAACACTGTGACCATCCAGTGATCAATTTCTTATGGGTCGCCCACCAGTGTGTTGGGGTAGCCTTTAGCGCTTCCTCCAATGCCAACAGCTGCTATGGTTCTTCCACCTTATCTTCAAAGGAAACAAGAAACTCAAATAACTCTGGTAGTCCTTCACAAATTGGCAGTTTAATGGTCTCAGTCGCGATGCGACATAGTGACTCCATAATCAAGCCACACTTATGTAGCGACACTTCATGCAAGCGGTTTTTCTAGTTCTCTAAGGTATCGCCAGAGTCAGATGACGCAAAGCTAGCACTGCGCCACCCAAGTTCCCCGACAGCAGTCAGATGTATATAATCTGCTGAAATATTATAAGCATGATCCCATCCTCTGACAACTTCATCCTTCACTGGCTCAATATATCTTCTCCCTTCATTTGGATCCATTGGAGTGATGAATCTGATGTCTTGGTTCTCAAATTTCATCATGCGCTTCTTAAAATTGACCACCGCCATACTCTCATTAGCCCATCCAATCCCTAGTAGCACGGGATAGGATACTCCACCATCATCAATTTCGATCATGTCGAAGTCAACATAAGTCTTCATGCCCTCGAAATCCACTACCAAGTGCGACACACGCCCGATCGGTTGTACCTTGGATTGATTAGCCAATCACTGTTATACCAAAGAACATCCCAATGTTGGCCTCCTCATCTTCTGCCATGTCTATTTTGTCAAGATATTAACATCTGAGCCTAGATCCAGGATGGCTGAATCTATTTCATAGTCCCCAATCTGAATGTTAATGTGCATCTCTTTCCCCTTCTTTTCTTATGCAGGGAATTCACTACGGAATCCTTCTGTCCTTTAGCCAGTCAATACAACAAGATTTCCATTTCAACAAGAGTATCGAGATCTCTTTCCAGTGAAAAAAAACTTTCAAAAAAGCTCTGCAAGGTAACATGTTGTCGCGATGGCCCTGCCTCCAAGGAAGAATAAAAAACAGTGGGAATTTCATAAACAGGTGACTTACCAATATTTCTTCCGATCACATCACATGCTTCAAAGAATGTGTCTTTCTCAACATCAATTTAAAACTATGCTTTCTTCTTCCCACCAGCCGAACTTGTGGATGGGGCCCATCTTCTCCTTTCATCGCACCTCTGTGCGTGATGACTGTGACGTTAGCATCATGTGTCCTGGGTTCCATTGAAATAGTCGCAACCTTTGGTCCTTGATTTTGGTTCAATGGTGGGTTCACAGGCTGACCCACGTTCTGATTTGTATTCTGGTTCTGAATCGAAAGTTGGTTTTGCACTTGATTATGCAACGAAGGCTGATTCTATACTTGATTTTGGTTCTGCAACTGATTCTAGTTTTGTAATTGATTCTGATTTTGTAACTGCGGTACATTTCCAGCGTGCCATCTCGCAATCAGTTGTGGAAAGTCCTCAATAGTGTGATCAATCACTGTACAATACGTGCATGTACAATGTAGCTGCGGACAATATCTTTGGTAATGCCCCAACATGCCACAATTGTAACATTGGACTGGTCCACGACCTCATCTGCCTCCTCATCCTTGAAATCCTCCATGGAATCCTCCTTATTGTTGGTAATGTGGTTGAGCCAATTGTTGCTGCAGGGTATTTGGCCGCTGCTGAATATAGTGTGTTGACTAAACACATTGTGGCTGTTGCGAAGCCATCTACATATGATTGTACTATAGCTATGGCGTAAACTGCTGTGGCGTAAACTACTGTGGTGGCTGTTGCATCTGCTGTTGCAAAATAGACTTCATCTATAGTGGAGGTACATACTGCGGTTGAGATGGTGGTTGCACCACCTGCGGCTACGGAAGATGTACCTCCTGATGATTCTCTCCCTTCACATAATACGAGTCATATTTTCTCTCTTGGAGTAGGTCGTATGCACAACAATCTTTATCTTCATGCCCGACAGATCGAAAAAATGAGCAGTATAGATTTGCCGGCTTCGTCACCATCTTCTGCATGTATTCACATTCCTCATGTCGATTCCCATATACTTGAAAAATGCGACTTCATGGTACACTAGCACAAATAAAAAGGTTTGACGCCCCTGACAACACATAGTTTCAGAAATCTGGGGAAGTATCCTTGGTCCATCTATACGACATAGAGTGCACCAGAGATCCTCACATTTCTCCTTTCCCTTCTTAATGTCTTGTAACTGAAGTGTCAAGTTTGCTGACTGCGTCTGAATTTGGCTCATACCAACTGCATTTTCTCCAACGGGTGAAGCTTCCAGCTTCATGGCGATCTCCAGAGCCTTGCTCTGCGTCACGATATTATGCTACATAAGCGGTAGTCTGATATGCGTTAATAGCGCTGCAATAAACCATTCCTTGTGCCGAATGTCACTCATCTCAAAACTGACTCTTTCCATGAGTTTCCTGAACCTCTGATCAAAATCTCAAACAGTCTCATTAGGATACTACTTAATTTCCTTTAGTTCCGTAATGTATTGTGCTTCAAACTTCATTTTTTTGAATTATTCAATAAGTCCTCTCTTGACTTCTTCCAATGTCTTCGGTGGATTCCCTGTGGGAACTTGTACAAATTTCATATACCAATCTAGTGCATGACCCTACAGGTTTGTCTCCAATTGGCCCTTCTTAACATCATCATCCACAACTTGTCTTACAGTCCATACTACTTCACATAGGAACCAATACTATTCTAGATCCTCAGTCCCATTCCCATGGAACAATGGTAACTTTGCTTCGTCACCCGCCATTTTGGTCCTTCTTCCTACTGATGCTGATCTACTGCTACTATTAGAGTGCTACTAGCATGTCAGACATGTTGGTGTTGTACTCGTGTTTCTTCCTGATTATGACCTAGTGCACGGAGGTGTGGGTACATTCCTACTGGGGGTTGATCTTAACTCTACCGTGGGCATAGTTTGGGTTTGGTCGTCCTCATCGTCACTGTGGGGTTGCTTCATCCCGTGTGGTATTCCTTAGTGGTCTTGCATTTCGATCGTAGCAGGACCTTCTCCTGTCCTTTTCCTCTTCTCGTAAGATCACTTTCTTCCTCAGCTTCCCTCTCAGTATCGTCATAACTTGCACCCATTTACCCTGTATCATTCCATTCATCTCCCCCCTTCTTTATGATATCCACAGCCCCTGCACACCAGATTTCTACTACTCGAGCTGCATATTTAGTATTCCTTTTTCACATATCAACATATTAATTGACAATTGCAATGACAACAAGAACCTACCTCTTTGTCCGTTGAAGAATTCCCTTTCTACTTCGCTATAGGACTTGGTAGTATCAACCATGAAATCGGTTGATATATCCTTCTAAGATGCTGTCCAACTAGAATTCAAGAGCCCACGACGCTTTGTTGTCAGTTTCCTACAACTCCTGGATCAATTCCTAGGTCCAGGAAGTCGGCTCACCTCCTTGGAAATTGCTCTTGAGATAGGTAAACGACGCCAACCACTCATATAGGATGATCGAGAATTTAGGAAAAAGTACTTGAGCGGAACGTCGTGTATGTATCTTTCCAACCACTTATCCGTCATTAGTCCAGGGTTTCGATTTTCTGTCTCAGCAAATGCTCGCAGCTTCTAGTCGAACCAGCCTTGAATTTCCAGTCTTGTTGGATGCCACAACATGTCCTCCCTTCAATCGCAGCAAGGTCCCGACAACGAAACCATTTGTTGTCACAAACCAACTAACAAAACCCAGTCGATAGGGGTTTTGACGCTGTTGACATCCAAACCAGCACGATTGTCTTGAGCACTGATTGAGACAGGTTTTACGTCATCTAGCAACACCCGTAGAGTGGATGAGGCCTCACCCGAGATGTTTGAGGGAGAGCTGACGGAACCAATTTTCCGCAAAATAGGAAGGGACAATGTGGCATCACTCTTATCAACTTAGTGCAGAAATAACAAATCTGATTACTTAAGCATCAACACAAGAATTTATCACTATTCTTCATTAGATCGCATCATTCCATTATAAATGCAGTAAACATACTGATGCATAAACAAATCTAGTAAAATAACATCATCTAAAGTAGGAAAACATTGCATCATAGATCCATGTTGCACATTCACTTAACATTCACTATAGAGTCACAGAAAACAATAAAACAGTAAAATAGAAAGGCACAATGATTAATAGCAACTTCCTCCTTATCATATTACTTCCGCACAAAACAATAGGTTCTTGAAAACAGTTCACAAATCACCAAGTGCTTTCTAATTATTTTTTCCTGTCTCGTCTATATCTCTTCGACACTTCTATTTATAGGCTTGTTCCTTTACATTCAATGTCCACTTAGACAACTTCTAACTAATTCTTAACTGATTTTATAAAATGATGACATATATCCAAAAAATATGGTCCAAAACAACAAAAGGTGACACAAAATATAAAAGATATTCCAATCTACGCTTTGCACGCTGCTCTTCCTCTTGCGCAATGTATTTTGAGCTTGCACAAAATTCGTGATGCTGCACAACTAATGTATCCAAAACCTTTTCCAACATTATCTCAGAATTATTATCTCTTGGTGAATGTTGCTGGGTTTTCTCCCATTTGGGTTTCCCAGGTGAAAATTACTCATGTTATTGTTATGTGCTTTGTCTATCTTCTAGTGATCCTATTGATAAATACAAATAAGATATATTTCTATAATATTAAATAAAATCTAACAGACTGTGAGCATATGAGGTTAGATTATATAAAATTAACACGAGGATATTCTTCTAAATATATCCAAATATCCTATTTCCAAATACATTTACTATAAACATTTAATAGGAGGGCTTGACTTGTATTTTTTTCAAAGTAGGTGGGTGTTTCATAAATACAAGAAGACCATGAAGTATTTATGCACAAATCCATCTTTTTGAACTGAAATTTAAAAATTAGATATACAAGAAAGAGGAAGATAGTAAACTACACCATTTCCAACTGAAAGCAATAAAAAAGACCCAATAATGAGTGTTGGGAGTGCATTTTACTGAACTGGGTTCAAACTAGAAAAAATGCCACTTTGTCAAATTAAATGCAGACAAATGAAACTAAATTTTAGGAATAGGAAAGAGGTTTTTGTCAACAAAATAACTTGATTGAATCCCAATTTCTTATTTTCAATTAATGTCCTATGCACTTACTGTGGCATGCATTTTGCTAAGCCTAGTCTTGTAGTTTTACACTATGTTTTTACATAACAACTTTGGATTTTAGTCATTAATTTTGAATTTGACCGAGATGGTTTTTATGTCCATGGATTGCATTTTACACCAAGTGTTTATAACAATAAAAAATGTTAATATCACACTTTTCATAGCTTGAGTATGAGCATGTGAGGATCATATCAAGGTGTTTTTCCCATATAACATGGATCCAATTGATTTGAAGTTTAAAGATCTAGATTCTAAGTATTGGTATTATGCTGAGGATTTCGGTTTATATGGAGATTTAAATATGGAATGGATTATGTACATTAAAGGTGTTATGTATTATGGAATCAATCTATCTAATGGAGTGGATCAATTGGTATGGTCATGTAACATTGTTGCAAGATATGCCACTACAAAATTAGCCTATAGTCTATCATATCAACCTCAATGGAAGCATAAGACAAATGGTGGTTTCATCTAATATGGAAGTGGTGGGTTCCTATAAAATTAAAGATTTTTTGTTAGTTAACTTTGGAAAATAAAATTATGACTTTGGTGAATTCTATTTGAATGGGAGGTGTTGGACCTAATATNAAACAATGAAGAAATTGTTGGTCACTTGTTTGTATTATGTAGGTTTTCACAACATGTCTCGATGGAGGTAGCTAAGTGCCTTCACATTCCTTTCTGTTGGACAAACCTAACTATTGAAGGCTGTCTTCTACTGTGGATTAAGAGAAAATTCTCACATAGTACACTACTTATTTTTATTATGTGGGGAATATGGAGGCATAGAAACAATGTTCTCTTTGATGATTCTAAGGTAAATATTAATCTATTTGTTTCTTGTAACGCCCCCATACCCATAATGCGGATAAATTATTATTTTTTTCCTCTAGAACCCTTGTTCTCTTTTCAAACACCGGACATGGACACTGAATCACACTTCCACCTTCATTTCTAGGATTAGGAACCCCTGTACATCACTGTAATGGTCATTTTTCACTTGAAAGATCCCTTATGCGATTGGAATGGCTTCTTCCGAACTGAACCTGTCTTTTCGCAGTCTGCATTCTGTACTTTCGATCTCAAAAATTAGAAATCAAAACTATAAACTTCGACAAAAAATACTTAACCTCTCTTTTTCCTTCCGCCTTATGCACTTCTACTTTCCACCTTCTGCACTTCGGAACTTGGAAATCAGAAACTCCATGTGCGAGGAAAGTTCAACGACCTTTCCACCTTCTACCTTCTGTACTTACGTTTTCTGCCTTTCGCATTTCGGAAATTGGAAATCATAAACTCAATTGTGTGATGGAACATTCAATGGCCTTTCTTCCTTCCACCTTCCGCACTTCCGCTTTCCGCCTTCTGCACTTCAGAACTCGGAAATCGGAAACTAAAATGTGCGACAGAACATTAAACAACCTTTTCTCCTTTCACCTTCCGCACTTCCACTTTTTGCACTTAAGAAATCGGAAGTCAGAAAACCATCAAATGACAGAATCTCTATCCTCATTTCCTCCTTTTGCATTTCTCCTTTTCGCCCTCTAGTGCGGGACTTGAGAATCAGAAGACCAAATATTTACCTTGACCTTTTTCCAATTTTCCACCTTCTTCCTTTTTCCTTCTGCAGGTCGATCTGGAAGTCAAAAATCCCACATACTGCTTGGATTTAAAATTCCTTCTCCCGCCTCCCGCATTCTACCTTTTGCTGCAGATCCTGGGGTGCAAAAACACCATAATATTCCTTGTCCAACTTTTCCTTCTTCGATTTCTACCTTTTGCCTTCTGCAGGCGGATTCCAAGGGGCAGAAACTCAACGATTCTTACCTTAGCTGCATTCTTGGTGCTTCAACATGCTTCTATCCTCCATGAACTTAGGAAAATGCATTGCAAAACACAAGGCATGTACATAAGTAAAATGCATAAAACATACAAGGCATAAACAAGCAAATACAGGGACATTCATACACAAGTAAACCCCTAATTGATCATCCACAAGCATTCATCATGAACATAGCAATTCATCATATTCATAAGCATTCTACATAACTAGTATATTCATTCATAAGCATTCTACATAACTAGCATAGTCATTCATAAGCAAATACATTGCATAAAAAGAATAAATGAGGTACTTATCTTGATGATTAAGCTGTCCCACAACTAGCTATGTCATTGCAACGTTCCACCCAACCATAGGCCAATGTGTTCATTAATCTCTCAACACACTGCCACCCTCGAGCTGGGCATGATTTCCACAAGGGACTAGGGAAACAATAGGATTATACACAGCCAAAACAGAGTACACACAGCAAAAATAGGGATCCCAATCCATAGAAGGGTTTATCAGGCACTTGAGCCAAGCCATCATTCGCAGTGGGTTTATCAGAATGTCTAGCCAAGTCACAAATGGGTTTATCAGGCACTCAACCAAGCCATCATTCATAGTGGGTTTATTAGACTATCCAACCAAGCCACATATGTGTTTACCAAGAACTCAATTAAGACATCATTCGGAGTGGGTTTATCAGGCTGCATGATCACATTCACTCAACAAAACAAGGAGACCACCCCAATATCTACGCGGCTGAGGATGATAAACAACAAATGACCAACCCAAAACAAAATAAGGTTCTGCAAGAAGGGTGAACACATAGTGCACATGAACATAGTGGAAATAATCCTAATGAGCCACCATGATGCTTCCCCCCAACATTAAAACCATCTACGCTTCTGGGATAAAGGACTGACTAGGCACAAACCACGTGGTTACTTGCAACAGAAGCAAGAATGCGACCTCCCAGGATGCAAACCTGTAATATTGCTTAGACAAGCAATCAGACTACCACACCTTTCTATTCCCAAGGCATTAACTACATCAACCAACTACTGAAAGGAATTGATGATTGAGGAAAAAAGACAAAATTGGCTAAGGGTTCATGGGTTTCCCCATTGAAATCTGGTCACACCCTATTGGCTCAGGGGGTTTGACTAACTCCCCACCCTATCCCTTGTGGAATCATTCCCTCATCTCTTTAACATTTGTAGTCCCATAGCTAGCTATGGTATTATATTAATTTGTACAATTACATGATATATCAAAATGTTCTGTGCTTGACTTAGCACCAAAACCATATGTATCAACCTTGATCACCTATGCCCCAAACACCAGATCAATTGCAGGGCCTTGGCCTTGAGATCCATCCAATGATATTGATACAATATATATACATCATGTACAAATATTAATACCATGGGTCAAAATGGGGGTATTACCATCCCCTCCCCCTTACAACAACACTGTCCTCAGTGCTTCATATTTTGGGCAAAAATGCTACACTGACACCGCCCTCAGTGCTTTGAAAAATTGAACAAAAATGGATGTGCCAATAACATGGCATCCTGCCACTCCCAAGTAGCCTCCTCAGGACCGTAGTACTTCTATTGCACCTTTACCTGTCCTATGGCTCGGTTCCGGAGCATGGTGACCTTCCTGTCGAGGATGTACAATGGCTCAATTTGGAACTCTCCCTCAGGTTCCACCTGAATCACATCCCAATCAATCACATGGTTAGGGTCATGTACATATTTCTTAAAAAAGGAAACATGAAAACAATTATGAGCTCTAGTGCTAGTAGGAAATGCAAGTCTATATGCAACTAAACCTATTATTTCAAGCACTTCAAATGACCCACAATATCTAGGTGAAAACTTGTCACAACTTCCAAGCTTCAAAAAACTTTTCTTTTCCCTCACTCTGAGGTAAACATGATCCCCAACACTGAAATCTCTATCCACCCTATGCTATCTGCATAGATTTTTTGTCTGTCCTGGGATGCCTTCAAATTCTGCCTGATCTTTGCAATCTCTTGCTCCATCTCCTTGAGCAATTCTGGACCAATCACAATCTTGTTCACTGGATAATCCCATGTCACAGGTGTCCTACACCTTCTTCCATACAGATATTCATAAGGACTCATCCCCAAGGATGCTTGCTGCCCATTATTATAGGAAAACTCTACCAAGTGTAGATAATCCTATCACTTGGATGGTTTGTCCATCACATACATGAGAAGCATGTCTTCAAGCACTTGATTCACTCTCTCTGTCTGACCACCAGTTCAAGGATGGTAGGCAATGATGAATTTCAGCCTTGTCCCCAAATATGCAAACAAACCCTTCCAGAAGTTGGAGGTGAACTTAGGATCCTTGTCAGAGACTATTGCCTTAGGAAATCCATGCAATTTGAAAATATCCTTCATGAATATTTTTGCAATATCATCCGTCTTATGTGTGGATTTGACTGGTATACAATGTGTTTCCTTTGTCAACTTGTCCACCACAACCATGATGGAATCATGTTGCCTCCAATTAATTGGCAATCCTGTAATAAAGTCCATGGAAATTACTTCCCATTTCCATTCTAGGACTGGAAAAGGTTGCAACAAACCTACTAGGTGTTGATTCTCAACCTTTACCTGTTGACATTTCATGACTTTGAAATGTACTCAGCAATCTCCCTCTTCATTCTTGGCCAAAAATATTTTTTTCTGGATGTAGCAATTGTCTTTTGATATCCCGGGTGACCAAAATATGGAGCTTAATGGATCTCATCCAGAACAAATCTCCTAAAATATGCTACATGTGGAATATAAATTCTGTTCTTGTAGATAAGAAGCCCATCTTCTTCCAATTTATATCCCTCATACCTCTTCTCAAGCTTTTGCTGCTACAATTTATCCTTGACCTGCACATACAACTCATCCTCAACAGTATGATCCACAATCATCCGTCTTAGATCTGATTGGAAAATACTAAGAGATTACATATGCATTTCATGCACTTTCCTACTGAGTGCATCAACCACTTTATTCTCCTTCCCTTTTATGTGATTTATCTCAAAATCGAACTCACATAAAAACTCCAGCCACCTAGCTTGTCTGGCATTTAGTGTTGGCCGATCAAAGAAATATTTCAAACCACAATGGTCTATCCTTAACTCAAATTTTCTTCCCATTAAGTAATGCCTCCACATCTTGAGGGCATGTACTATGGATGCAAGTTCTAAGTCATGAGTGGCATAATTATTCTCATGATTTTTTAACTTTCTAGACTCATAACATAACACATGGTTGTCTGGCATAAGGACTCCTCCAAGTCCTTGACCGCATGCATCAGTGCACACCACAAAGTCCTTTTCTGGGTCTACAATTTTCAGAATGGGTGCACTTGTGAGAATATTCTTCAACTGCTAGAAACTTCCCTCACATTTAGGTGTCCATTCAAATCTCATCCCATTCCTTTGCAAAGAAGGGATAGGATGTGCAAACTTGGATAATCCTTCAATGAATATCCTGTAGTAACCTGCAAGGCCCATAAAATTAACTTACATCTATCAAATTCCTTGGAGTAGGCCAATTCATAATGGCCTCAATCTTCTCAGGGTCCACATATATGCCTTCATTTGATATGATGGCCCAAATAATCAATTCTATCTTTATAGAAGTCACACTTACTTAGCTTGGCATACAACTTATTCTCCCTCAGCAATTGCAATGTCAATCTAAGATGTTCTTCATGTTCTTCCTGATTCTTAGAATAAATGAGAATTCCATCAAGGAAAACAAGAACAAACTTGTCCAGATACTTGTTGAAAATACTATTCATAAGACACATAAATGTAGCTGGTGCATTTATGACACCAAATGGCACCACTACAAACTCATAGTGTCCATACCTTGTTCTAAGGTTGTCTTATGAATGTCCTCATCCTTGATTCTTACCTGATGGTAACCAAACCGCAAGTCAATCTTGGAAAATACCCTTGCCCCTCTCATTTGGTAAAAAATATCATCAATTCGAGGTAAAGGATACTTTTTCTTCACTGTGACTTTGTTCAGATGTTTGTAATCAATACACAATTTGAGTGTACCATCTTTTTTCTTCACAAACAACATTGGTGCTCCCGAAGGGGACACACTCGGCCTGATGTACTTCTTCTCCAACAACTCTTGCAACTGCATATTTAGCTCAAGAATCTATGGTGTACTCATCCTATAGGGTGTCTTGGACACTGGTGTTGCTCCCAGGACAAGTTCAATTGTGAAGTCAATGTCCCTCTTTGGAGGAAGCCCTGGAATCTCATCAGGAAAAACATCCATGGATTCCTGCAACACATGAAAATCTTCCAACCTAGGAGTTTCATTTTATGCTACCTCCAAAACATGGGCTGCATATAACTGACAACCTTTCCTACAAAACTGCTTCAATTGCATGGCTGAAATCTGTTTGAAAGAAACCACTTTTGGGATGCCTCTTACCACTCTTGGGTGTCCTCCTTCATCTAAGCAATCAAAAGTCTTGTTGTAACAATCAAGCTTTACTCGATGTGATTC
This sequence comes from Pseudotsuga menziesii, assembly GCA_001517045.1. NCBI lineage: Eukaryota > Viridiplantae > Streptophyta > Pinopsida > Pinales > Pinaceae > Pseudotsuga > Pseudotsuga menziesii. The sequence continues at coordinate 2,113,321 of LPNX010662518.1, forward strand.
CAAACAATCCATTCCAATGAGAACATCATAGGACCCAAGTGGTAGAACATTCAGATCTACACAAGTGACCAATCCATTCATAACCAATGGAAATTTCTCTACCACTTCACTAACCTTTCTCTTAGTCCTAGAGGCTAGCTGAACTAACCATGATTTTCTATGCTTTAACTTCTTAAAGGCACAAATATCAACAACTCTAGGAGTGATATAACTGTGAGTAGATCTAGGGTGAATCAAATAGAAACATATTACTCAACAATCTTACTTGCAATTTCAACCATAGTTGATTGATGGTCTTCCTAGTGGTTCTCCAGAGCTGCATAAACCTTAGGGAAAGTCCGTGAAACTTGACCCATGGTTTCAGCTTCTTGAATTTTGTAAGCTGGCCTTACATTCCCATCCTCAAGTGGCCAGTACCTGGGCAGATGGGGTCCTCCACATTTCCAACATTGGATAGGTTCCTTGCTCTGTTGTGGATCTCTTGGATTTTCTCCCACCACTCTAGCTAGCTTACCCATAGCTTGTGATGGTTGCTTCTGCTTATTCCTAAAGTTATAAGGTTTGAAACCCTTCTTCCTTTGATCAAACTTCTCATTTCTCTTGTCGATCTAGAACTTTTGGTAATCAGGTTTTCTCTTGATTTGCTCATAACAAAACTTAGCTTTCCTCATGGCTTCTTCTAGAGTTCTAGTTTCAGCAAACTCGATTCTGTCTCTGTATGCTTGAGGTATACCACTCAGAAACTGCTAGATCTTCACCTTGTCATCCCTAATATACCTAACAAAGCTTAACAATTCCAAGCACTTATTGGCATACTCTTCCATTGTCTGCTGTCCCAATTTTAGCACATGGAATTCTTTGATCTTATCATCATCAATACCTATCAGAGAGGTACTTCTTCCTGAAGTACTTCTTGAACTGTTCCCAGGTGATATTCCTTTCACTGATCTTCTTCACCTTCCTAAGGTGCTTCCACCAAATGGATTCTCTTCCATTCATGTGGAAGATGGAAACCCTAGCTTTCATATTTCCTGAATAGTCTTGGACTTGAAAATATTTCCTTATCCCAAGGAGCCAAGCTTCCGCTTCCTGACCAGTCTTTATCTCTCCATTAAAGGCAGGCGTCCTTGCCTTTTTAAACTCTTCACGTGAGCTGTTTCTATAACGCCTCCTTCTTTTTTCTCCATGAGATGAAGAGATCGATTCCCCAGTGGATTCCTTAGAGTCAGAATACCCATTAAAAGAACTCTCCCTTCTTCTGGCACTAATTTTGTTTCCTTTTGGTTTCTCTGTACGACGCCCCGAGCTCATCCTCCTTTGGATGTTTGTTAAGTCTTGCAGCATGGTGAAATTCAACTGATGCTGCTCTTCCTAAGCTTTAATCAATATTCTCACGGTGGCTGCGATCTCTGGCGGTGTCTCTTGGAATATCCTTCCATTAGACTATATGTCCTCATTTCCAACTAGGACGTTTTCCCCCATAGCATCTTTCTCATGCTCATAGGGATTCCATGCATCATACCTATCGTAGGTTCTCATGGCTGAGCCAAAAGCCCACTTTTCCAAATGACACTATGAATCTGCAAAATGTGTTAACACATCATTTGTTAGATACTTTCAGAATCAAAACCAATTACCCACTTCCCATGGCAGTTTTCTTTGTTATGTAGCTAACAACATGTTGAAACCATTAACCAACAGTTCTATTAACTATTAAACTTTTCCCATCAAGGCCCAATGCTGTAACCATAATCCCTGATACCATAGGGTAACGTTCCCATACCCATAATGCAAATAAATTAGTATTTTTTCCTGAAGAACCCTTTATCTCTTTTCAAACACTGGGCATGGATGCTGACTCACATTTACACCTTCATTTCTAGGATTAGGAACCCCTGTACATCACTGTAATGGTCGTTCCACCCTTGATAGATCCCTTCTATGACTAGAATGACTTCTTCTGCACTGAAAATGTCTTTCTGCAGTTTGCATTCCACACTTCCACATTTCCTCCCTTCCGACCTTGGAAATCGAGAATCAGAACTATAAATTTCGACAGACAATTCTTTATATCTCTTCTGCCTTTTGCCTCCCGCACTTCCACTTTCCACCTTCCACACTTTGAAACTCTGAAACAAAATTTCCATGTGTGAGGAATGTTCAATGACCTTTCCACCTTCCGCACTTCTTATTTCTGCCTTCCGTACTTTGGAACTCGGAAATTAGAAACTCAATTGTGCAACGGAACATTCAACGACCTTTCCTCCTTCCACCTTCCGCACTTTTGCTTTCCACCTTCCACACTTTGGAACTCGGAAATCAGAAACTCAAATGTGAGATGGAACATTCAACGACCTTTCTTCCTTCCACACTTTCACTTTTTGCACTTTGGAAATTGGAATTCAGAAAACCATCAAATGACAAAACCTCTATCCTCATTTCCGCCTTCCGCGCTCTAGTGTGGAACTGGGGATTCCGAAGACCAACTCTTTACCTTAACCTTTTTCTGGGTTTCCACCTTCCGCAAGCAGATCTCGGAAGTCGTAAATCCCACATTCAGCTTGGATTTAAACTTCTTTCTCTTGCCTCCCACATTCAACCTTCCGCTGCGGATCCTTGGGTGTGGAAAAACCATAATCTTCCTTGTCCAACTTTTCTTTTTCCGGTTTCCTCCTTCCTCCTTCCACAAGCGGATTCCAAGGGGAAAAAAATCAATGATTCTTACCTTAGCTGCATTCTTGGCCCCGTAATAGGCTTCTAGCCTCCATGAACTTAGGAAAATGCGTTGCAAAAACACAAAGCATGTATAGAAGTAAAATGCATAAAACATACAAGGAATAAACAAGCAAATACAGGGACATTCATACACAAGTAAACCCCTACTTGATCATCCACAAGCATTAATCATGGACATATAAATTCATCATATTCATAAGCATTCTACATAACCATTATAGTCATTAATAAGCAAGTACATTGCATAAAAAGAATAACAGAGGTACTTATCTTGATGATTAAGCTGTCCCACAACTAGCTATGTCTCTGCAAAGTTCCATGCAACCATAGGCTAGTGTGTTCATTAATCTCTCAACACACTTCCTCCCCCTAGTTGGGAATGATTTCCACAAGGGACTAGGGAAACGACAGGATTATACATAGCCAGACAAGAGCATGGCACACAGTCAATCCAACCTTCAGTTGCGTTTATCAGACTGTCCAGCCAAGCCACATATGGTTTTATCAGGAACTCATCCAAGCCATCATTCGTAGTGGGTTTATCAGGCTGCAGTATTACAAGCCAAACAATGATGGGCTTACGAGGCTTACTCAGCCAAGACAACATACAATTGGGTTTATCAGACTGTTCCCAGTCAAACTAACTTCCAAAATAGGGATCAACCAAGCCACAAATGGGTTTATTTGGCACCCATCCAAGCCATCATTTGTAGTGGGTTTATCATACTGTCTAGCCAAGCCACAGATGGGTTTATTAGGCATTCGTCCAAGCCATCATTCATAGTTGGTTTATCATAATGTCCAGCCAAGCCACAAATGGGTTTATCAGGAACTCGACTAAGCCATCATTCACAGTGGGTTTATCAAGTTACAGGATCACATTCACTCAACAAAACAAGGAGACCACCCCAATCTCTACGCGACTGAGGACACCAAACAACTGGTGACTAACCCAAAAAAAAATGGTTCTAGAAGTAGGGTGAACACACATCGCGCATGAAAATAGTGGAAATAATCCTAATGAACCACCACGACGCTCCCCCCCAACAAAAAAACCATCTGCATGTCTGGGAGAAAGGACTGATTAGGAACGAACCACGTGGTTACTTGTAGTAGAAGAAAGAACATGACCTATGAGGCTACAGACTTGCAGGATTTATCAAATAAGCAATTAGACTGCCATGCCTTTCTCTGCCCAAGGCATTAGTTTCCTCAACCAATTTCTTGAAGGAATTGATGATCAAGGATAGAGGACAAAAGTGGCCAAGGGTTCATGGATTTCCCCATTGACATCTGGTCACACCCTATTGGCTCAGGGGATTTGACTACCCACCCTATCCCTTGTGGAATCATGCCCCCATCTCTTTAAATCTTGCAGTCCCATAACTAGCTGTGGTATTATCTTAATTTGTACAATTACATGATATATCAAAATGATCTGTGCTTGACTTAGCACCAAAACCATAGGTATCAACCTTGATCACCTATGCCCCAGACACCAGATCAATGGCAGGGACTTGGCCTTGAGCTCCATGCCATGATATCAATACAATATATATACATCATGTACAAATATTAATACCATGGGGTCAAAACTGGGGCTTTACATTTCTAAAATTGTTGGATCATATAATGAACACCATAAAGACATTATAGAAAATGCATATATTCGATAGAATAGTCCTTCTTTCTTAGAAGATTATCCTATTGGCCATTTTGATGGGGCCTCATAGAATGGTTTATGTGGAGTAGGAATGCTTATCCAAATCAATAATGTACTTGTATACCGAATTTGGAAGGGTTGTAGGGAAGGAACAAACACCAGGCCAGAACTCATGGCACTTTGAGGTTTATTGTTTTTTGCTCATAATACAAATCTTTTTTCATTACAGGTGATAGGTGAATCTCGAGTAATCATAGAATGGGTAGCTAGGAAGTTGTTACGGAGATAAATTCTTATGGCTTGGGGTACCACAACAGACAGCTTGACTCCAGAAATCAATCCTTTCCAATATGCAATAGAAATTAAAGATATAATACTAAAGGATTAGACCTCGTACCTTATTTCGGACGGTTGAAGTAGATCCCCATTGAGCTTTCCAACTCTAGCTTGAATTGATTAATCACATCCTCAACAAAAAGTAAACAATACAAGCATATTATATATATTGGTGTTAGATCTATTCTAGCATATATAATCAACAATGTATAAACATTTGAAATCACCCCATGGATACAATATTCATTCAAACACACATTATTGAACAGGAAAATATATTTCTATTAATATAAAATCAGAGATTACAATGAATACAACCTCTATCGGCACGTCTGCGAAGCGGAGAAACTTAATCCCCCACTTGGGCCTCCACCACCTCAATCCTCCATCTCTCGATAGCAAGCTCACAAGCAAAAGGCAAGCTTGGGAAGAACACAAAAGTGCTCCAAGGGACAAAGGGATGCAGACTCAAGCATAAGTTCCGGCAACAATGGACTATAGTTTCTTTGCTCTCAATTCTCTCTTATGCGTTCAATGTACCAAAGAGTTCCTTATATAGCTTTTCAAAGGGGTAGTGAAAAGTTGAATCTGAGCGATCTCAAGGCATATGGAAGGCCAAGAGTCAAGTGAGTCGGATCCATGTCAAGGAAAACTCCAAAAGGATTTGGATTTTGTACACATCCCGATGTACGCGGTTTTAGTGGTCAAACCCGCGTATATACGTGATTAGAGGTTTAAAAGTCGCGTATAGCAATTTACACATGTTTGTAGGGATGGTCAAGGAAACATCAAAGGACAAAAAATGGTCCAAGGGGTCTAAGGAGTTTGTAGAGGGACAGGAGAAAGGCCATACAAGTGTGATTCACCTGGAGTGGTAAAATCAGCTATAATAGATGCCCCCTAATGTGTGAGGTCAGAGGGGTCATACGATGGCTGAAATAC
>LPNX010662518.1:2119068-2132232 GCA_001517045.1 Pseudotsuga menziesii
AGGATGCCAAATGGAAGACCAACCACCCAATAGGCATAGTACACTGATACAACTCTACACATACATATAGCAGTCCCGGATACATAAAAGTACAATGGCCATGAATAGGCATGATACAAGATATCACATAAGTGGTAATCTCCACGTACAATATACATAGATCAGAATCTCCATGATGAAGATATATAAAGGACCATGACCTCCATAATGGCTGAAGATATACAATGGATCAAGATCTCCATAATAGCTAGAAATGTCTGACATATACTGGAATCAAGTCACGAGAGCTGAAATCTCATGAACACTGGCACGATCAAGGAGGTAGCATATAAGAGATGCCACCAATCTGGAAGGTATTCTACACAAACCGCTACGAGTACATGTCCTACTATGTGAATAGAGGTGTCGAGGTCGAACATAGTAGTCCATCGTCTGATTACTGGTCATTGATGTATACTGTTAACAGATGCGAGATCGCCCATCGATAATGAAAATGGGAATCAAGGTACTAGAGTGCAAACTAACAAGTGTGAATAAATGTGTTGAGGTCGAACACTTGAAAGGATCCATCGATCAGGGGACATTGATGTATTCCCAAATATTGTTGATGGCGAGAGAACCTGCCACTGATGACTGCAAGTCTCAAGGCACTCAAAATGACTATAGATTCCAATCCCAGAATAAATGATCTAAATTCGATGGGATGAAATCTGCTGGAAGGAGGGCATTAAGGCATCCCCCATCATCCAACATGAGGTACTCAGCAAAGCTGTATAATGTGGAAGGAATTGATCATAAGGTGCACGAACCAGTAACTGTATCGGGAATGGTTGACATGCAAAGTCAAGATAACTGAGGACTGGCCGACTCAGGTTTCAACTTCCTTCGAACAAGAGCATAACGGCATATGGTAACTGAATCAAGGCAGCATAGACTCGATATACAAACTGGGACATCTCTACGACACAGGAGGCATCGACATAGGCTCCATAGGGACTTGAAGCTTAACCAGTCGGTGGAGATAAACTTAGATAAACGAGTACAAATCCTAAAGTTAAACTATAAACCCAACCAATGGATGTGATATACAGTGCTCTGCTCGAAGGCGGCATGACTCGACAACTGCCAAAGATAACATCTTTCCTTGTCTGGATTTTTGGTTTTTTTAATTTTTTTGGAATTTTTCAAATATTTAAAAAGCTTTAAAAAGAATAAAACTGCTTTATAGTTATAGATTAGGAGGAGACAAGTGTCATAGGGGAAAACAAACTAGTTCCAAGCAGTGGAACATACCTATGCTTAATGGAAGGATACATGTGTAGGATAGCGACACTCGGGGGAAAATCCCCTCCCGGTAAAAAGGGAATCAAGCTGCAAAGGATATATAAAATGGCTCTGCAGGGCTAGAGATGAGACAAGCTCGGGCTATATGGCTAAAACGCAATGTCAGGGAAGCTGACATAAAGCTCAATAAGGTAGGCAAAGCTTATGATAATGCAATTACAACTTGATACGCAGGAGTCCTGAGGGAAATAGGCCAGCAAAAGATCAAGAGGAGTATGAGGCTCTTGCGAAATGTCATGGCAATACTATACAACAGACTCCCACACCCTAAAAGACAAAACATCACCATGGGCACCAAATGCAAATAAGGCGCTAACTAGGGTACCCATGTAAGCTCAAGCTCTACCACTCATATCATGCCACTTCTAAAACATCAAGATGGTTATGTGACACAATTGAGTGGTTTGTACCTAAGGCTATGATGAAACGGTCATAAGTTCATGCAAAATGTAAATGGTGGTGAAACCTAACCTATATGCCAGTTTAGAAATGATACCTGAGATCGACACGAACGGGTCAATCCAATGGCTAAAACGACACTCAAAGAGGTCTCCTATATCAAGATTTAGGTCAAAAATGGTCCAAAATGATTAGAACTAGTCCAAACTATAGGAAAGGGGGTAAAAATTTTCAAAAATTTGAAAAATTTCTATAAATAGTAGAAAATTCAAAACATTATAAAACATTTGAAACTTTTACCCAATTGAGCTCATATTTTCAACAGTGAATTCCAGGAGATCCAGCCAGTGGAATCCACTACCGTTTCTTCCAGGTACTTACCCATGCTCTTATCTTCCATTTCAATGCAATTTTTATCAAATTCCATGGTCATTTGAGGTTTCTAGGCCATTCTAAAAAAGGCGCTGCGGCCCACACAAAAATCGAGGGTTTTTCCACGTATACGGATGGCTATACGCGGAAAATGCCCCCAAACCCACATACATACGTGGCTGTTTGGAAAAAAGTTGCGTATGCGGCCGCACATAAGGTTTTTTGAATAATCTAATGGGAAAACTTGCAATTTTTTGTGCAGGATGGTCCTACAATGGAGAGAGCGTAAGCATGGTGATGTAGAGGAGGCAGTAAGGGCCGATCTAATGGCTCAACAAGCACTACATGCATGTGGACTCTACAAGTTTTGGTGTCTTGGTGGCTTGAGGGCCAAACCAAGACTATTGCAAATTCTAGTGGATTATTGGGATCCAGACTCCGAGTCCTTCCAGATAGATGGGATGTCCCTCACCATAGAGGTGGAGGGAAAATACTTTATTACTGGACTTTCCCAATGGGGGGAAGTAGTGAACCTTCTTTCTCACGGTGGGCCCGGAGGTGGCCTGACTATCGACGAGTACATTGCGGTGTAGTGCTATCCAAACATAGAGAAGGTGGGAAGTCAGGTCCCAACCAACTCTATACAGGTGCTAGGCCTAAAGGCCATTCTATTGACACTGGGCAGGATAGCAGGCTTGGCTTCACTCCACCAGGCCTCGCGGCCTCTGATGTTCTATGCAGTGGAGTGCATGAGACCCACGGTTTATGACTGGAGCACTACACTACTTAGAAACATGAAACATCAGCTCAGTGAGTGTAAGGCGGGTAGAGTGCGGAACTTTGGGTTCAACAGCATATTGAGCACGTTTTTCTTCAAGCGTGTTCCAGGATTGAGTCCTAGAGTTGACGTTCCTCTTCACGGGGTTCGATATCCGGCCCAACGGCGTTGGGCAGATGTGATGTGCAGACTAGGGGGAGGTAGGGTGGCCAACCCCTATCCAGTTGATTTCTTTCTGTGGTGGCAACGATAGATAGTTTCCATCGATGACTACCCCTATGTGGGGATATATTTCTGGGGGGATTCAGACATGTCACTACCACCAGGATCGACATATGGCGATATAGGTAATGAATCTCGACCCTCTTTTTAAATTTTTTGAGTTATTTAATTTTTTTGTGTTTTCTGATTATATGAAATCAAAAGGCATGTTTTTGGGTGACAATACATAGTGACATCAAGGATTTGCATGCAGATGTGGGGCCACGACGGCCTGAAGGCTTCCCTCATCACAGACGGAGGGGAATAGGTAATGATATCACGGGTGTGTATGCGGAGCGGACGCTCCAGAGTATTCATACCAACTTTGTTAGGTTGACACACAGAGTTCCCATGGCGCAAGTCAAGGAATTTCCTGAGGCTATGCAGCGTTAGGTGGTGGGTGTACCATGAGCATGGGTGCGATTATTCTTACAGCTAGCTAGAGCCGTAGTGACCTTCCATTATCACAACCCCCCTCCTCCTCCACAGGCTTAGAGACCTGGGAGTGACACATTTTTTACTACCGTGTATTATATTTTGGTGGCTCGAGAGCCCCATTTTTGTATCATGACACTATGTATTATCACATTTTGGATGTTATAAAATTTTTATGGTGATCGGTTTATTTATTTACATGTGTAAAAATTTGTGTTTGTGATGAATTTATTGTGTATGAAACAAATGCCAATCTAACACGTAGTTAGCATATGAGTCAGCAACTTGATTATTAATTCTTGGAATATGTATGTATGTTATATTGTCAAATTGCCGTTCTAATAATCTCACACGTAAGAATATTCTTAATAACGTTGAATCTCTAACATGGTACAAACCATTAAGCTGTGACACTACCAACTCCGAATCAAGACGTACCTCAAGGGAAAGAACGCCATGTGAAATGGAATCCCGTAAAAGCTCAGTAATGACACTATATTCAGCAACAATGTTGGAAGATGGCTGTAGACATATGCCTCCTGAAGATAGTACTTGATCCATAGGAGTATAAATCACCCAAGCAGCAGAGGCTGAGTGTTGAGTGTGATGGCTCGCACCATCCGCGAATCCTACGTAGGTGGAAGATTCCATTGACATCTGCCAAAAGAAACGAAAACTAATCACAAACGTGATCACTATAAGAAAAAAACCTAACTATGCAAAACTGTACAATAATATACAATAACCAACCTTGGCTGAAAATCATGCATAGTACTTCTTGAGATAGAGCCCATTTCTAGGCTCCACCAAGGCCGTTCCCTCATAATCCACTAACTCATAAGCGCCCTTCTCTAACACACATTTGATGACGTAAGGACCATGCCACATGGGGTTAAACTTTCCTGCCCCCAAGGGTTCTTTCGGTTGATCCCACAAAAGGACCAAGTTTCCCTCACTAAACATCCTTGGACGGACAGACTTATCGTATTGGACCTTTACGTGACGTTTATTTATTTCTAGAGCCACCAGGGCATCTCGATGCTGCTCATCAAGTTGCTCAAGGTGGACCAAATGCTCCTCCAATGGTGAAGTGTCTGGTAAGAGTTCTATGACTAGATTCAAGGAAGGAATATTGCATTCAACCGGCAATATCGACTCCACTCCATGTACAAGTTGATATGGAGAAAAACCAGTGGCAGTCTTAACAGCGGTTCTATACACCCACAAAGCAGGATATAACATAATGTGCCAATTATTCTTGCTCTGTGCAATGGTTCGTTGGTGAATGGATTTGAGTGATTTATTCACTGCTTCTACCTGCCCATTCTCTTGAGGGTAGTAAGAGGAGGAATTCTCTTGTTTGTACCCTAACTTAGATGCCAACTCTTCCATCATACGATTTTGAAAGTACGAGCCATGGTCAGTGACAAGCTCTTTTGGGATCCCAAACTGAGTAATAATCTGGTTGAAAATGAAGTGCGTAACTGTCTTACTGTCGGATTTAACTGTAGGCATAGCCTCAGCCCATTTCATGAAGTAATCAACAGCCACTATGATATGATGATGCCCCCCAGTTGAAGCTGGGTTGCAATCCATAAAATCAAGCCCCCACTTAGTGAAGGGACTGGTGGTGATGATGGGATGTAACGGGGCAGGTTTCGAGCGCATATTACATGCAAACACCTGGAAAGGGTGGCACCTCTTGATTGCATCAACACAATATTTAAAGATCGATGGCCAGAAATAACCCGCTCTTAAGATTTTTTGGGCTATAGAAATCCCAGATAAATGACCACCACATGCCCCTCCATGGCAATCATTCAGCACTACCTCAGCCTCTTCATGAGTTAAACAATGTTGTAAAATGGAATCTACCTCATGGCGGTATAAAGTGTTATCCACTATGAGGTAATTCTTAGACACGTGATGTAATCGTCGTCGTTCATTCCGTGAGAGGTGAGTAGGGACCTTCAATGTTTGTAAATATATAATGATATCCCAATACCATGGGTCTAAAGTTGAGATTAAGAAGATGCATTCATCGACAAATGTATCTTCACAAACCAACTCCTCGGCCTCGCTTGGGAAATCCGATATAAGCTCTGCAAAAATTAACGACTTCTTCGACTTTGCTGAAACAAACTTGAGATCGAATTCTTGCAGGATGACTATCCATTTATTATATTTTCCCCCAATCATCCTTCGAGTGAGGACGAATTGAAATGGATTGACATGGGCTACAACCAAGGTCTGGCGAAGGAGAATATAATGTCTCAACTATTGAACCGCATGTACGGTAGCTAAGGAAAACTTCTCAACAATAACGAATCTCTACGTCAATAAGGTTCTAGCTTAGATAATATATGACATGCTCTTGGAGCTACTCATCCTCTTGAACCAAAACCATCCCAATCGTCTCCATGGACATGGCCACATAAAGTAGAAAATCACGGCTATAGTCTGGGGGACTAATCACCGGGGCCGATGCTAGGGCTTGCTTGAGCGCATCAAAGGACTCATGGGCTCGCTCATCCCAACAAAAGGTGGTGTCCTTCTTCAAAAGATGCATGAAGCCTCTAGTCAAATTGGAAAAATTGACAACAAATCTCCGTAAGAAGTTTTCCATGCCTTGCAAACATTGAAGATGACAAATATTTTTCAAGGGAGACAATTGAAGTATTGCCTCAACCTTCAAGGGGTCGACTCTTATACCCTCTTTAGAAATGATGAATCCTAATAAGCGTGCTGACTTCACACAAAAGATGCACTTATGAGGAATTAACCTAACCAAATAATGGTGACATATTTCAAATACCAATCTCAAGTGATAGGAATGATGCATTCTCATACGAGAATGAGAAGCAAGGTCATACAAAAACACTTCGATAATTTACTTGAGATCATGGAAGATCAAGGTCATTTCCCGTTGAAAATTAGATCTAGTGTTCTTAAGGCCAAAAGGAATTTTTTGATATGCAAATGTTCCCCAAGGACAAATAAATGCAGTCTAATGTTGGTCCTCAGGTTTAATTTGTATCTGATTATATCCAGAAGAGCCGTCCATAAAGGAAAAAACCTCACTTCCCGCACACTCATCCAAAATCTGATCAATAAATGGTGTGGGGAAATTGTCTTTAGGACAGGAACGATTCAAATCATGGAAATCAGTACATATGCAGATCGCTCCCTGCTTCTTGTCAACCAGAATGGGGTTTGAAACCCACTCCATCAAGGGAACGGGATAGATGAAACCGACTTTCAACAATTTCTCTATCTCTGCCTTAACCGCGGGTGCTTTCCTAGGATTCATTGCATGCAAGCGTTGTCGAACAGGCTTAGCGTTGGGATAATTCTTAATCTCGTGTTTGACAATACGAGGATCGATTCCTGGCATTTCATCGTAAGACCAAGAAAATATATCATGAAATTATTTAAACAGCTCAGTGTAATCTAGAATCTTATCAAGGGAACATTATGCCCCAATATAGACATTCTCTATCCTACCAGGATCACAAGAGATATTGATAGGAATCGTTGAAGATATGTTTGCCATGTTTCCATCAGCCATCATACCAGGAGAGCTTAATGGAACCATAGGACTACCAACTCTCTCACTAAGAACCACCCTAAAGTACTCACACTCCAAGTGGTCAAGCTCAGGAAGAAAATAAGATCTATGATGGAGTTCCTCCCATGGTGGCTCAACTCCCGACATGGCCTCAATAATCACTTCATTTGAAGGAAAAATAGTATCAAGGTAGTCATGTGCATGAGAAGATTGCACTGCCCATGCTGACAGCACATAAGGTTCCTCCTCCTCCGTTCGTGAAGAGGAAGGACTGGGATCTGCAACACACTCAAGATTAGCTTGATAATCTACCATAGTCGTAGGCAATGACACGTATGTCATGATGGGCTCACTCGAAGTGCTCGATGTAGGAAGAATCCAAGGATCTTCCATATGACTCGTGTGAAAAGACACCAATCTCATAGATGTCGAAGCCTCACCGAAACTAGACTCTATCATAAGGATAGGTGTAGGGCAACTAAAGCTTCCCATGAGGGATGGATACATTCCCATGCCCACACTCCCAGTTTCCAGCTGAGAGTGCTCTACAATCGGGGTCGAAGCTCCCGAGGATGCTGTAATAGTCATATTCTTGAATGTCGTTTGATCAATCGTGACTATATTCCCATTAAATGGAAAGCATACAACGTGAAATAGGGAAGAAGCAACGGCTTGCATACTGTACATCCAATTCCTACCCAGCAAGAGATTGTAGTCAAGGGGCGCATCAACCACCTCGAGCTCTATTGCAATGGTATTCTCTCCCAAATGGACCTTAAGGGAAGGGAGAATCCCGTGCGGCCTAAATTATCTCCCATTGAATGCAGTTAACATGGTCGCAGACTTAGACAACTCAAGGTAACGTAAACCCTTCCAACACGATAAAGACATCACAGAAGCAGCAGTGCCTTCGTCAATCACAGTGCGCTTGATAGTCATGCTAAGACATTCTACATGAATCAAAAGAGACAAATAGTAAGGCAAGCGAGGCTGAAGTCCTGCGGTTTCAAATTTAATCACAGAGGAAGAATTATCATCATTCACACCAAGGGAAGAAAGCAAAGCCTTCCTTTACGAAGGACAATTCTGAAGCACTTTCAATGCAGACATCACACAAGGAGTGTGGCCCAAATCCTCGACAACTGAATAGTTATGGGTGGCTCGGGCATTAGGATTGTGTCTCGAACACTTAAGGAATCCCTTAGGAATGCGAGGTGCAGCTTCAGGTTTATCCACAGGTTTCTCAATATGCAAAGGAGACCCTGGTGGATCAGGTTCCTTTCCTGGGCTGGGTTGTGATGAACCATAGTCCTTCACATGGGTCACAACTTTCACAGCACGAACCATGTTAATGCAACCACGACCACTACCCTCCGGTGGATCTTGATCACCACCAGACTAATCATGGGTCCTCGTGTTCATATTTTGATTGTGAGGTAAAGGGTTAGTTAGCATAGCTGGGCCCTGTGCCAAGAATCTCGAGGCTTCATCGATATGAGGGCACAAGTAAGTGAGGTGATCGTCCTTACACGAATTGCAAGGGAACTTAACCTTATGTTTATCTTGCTTTCCCCCCCCAGCATCATGGGCATTCTTGCCAATATTATTAGCATTTTCGTTCCTATTCCCACCCTTCTGATTATTCTTACCCTTCTTTTTATTCCGTCCGGGCTGCTGGCTACCCTTCTGGTCCGACGATTGTACTGAAAGAACACTCATCGTTTGGGTGGGTTGAGACAAATCCGTGGCTTGTCTCGAAGCAGATTGGTTGAGTGACAATTGACTAACTTGTTTTGCAACCGAATGCACAGGTTTAGCACTCGCACAACCCACAATGCCATCGGCATGTGGTCCAGGTTTAACTTCGGGGTCAAAACTAGAACGTGGAGCATTGGGAATGATCTCATATAACAAACCGGACTGAGCATAAATCAAGTCCAATTATTGCGCCCTAAAAATTGCTTGTTCCTCATTCTGCACTCCGGATGTAGAAACATCCTTCGCTATATACAACAATAACGACTTAAGGAACCATTCGAGGAGGAATTCCGATGGTATAAATGCCTTAATTAACCTCTTTCATCTACGCCACTCTTGGATATGGTCCAAGATATGTGTGGCTTTATCCTTCCCAAATGTCGACAAGAGTTCAGTACCAAAATCATAATGTATTGGTAGCTGGAAGTGGTTAAGAAAAGTCATTGCTAGGTCATTGAACAAAGCAAATGCTCCCCTAGGTAGATCTATATACCGTTTCGTGGCAAGCCCTGTAAGGGTGCGTTGAAATAGTCTCAAATGGATTGAGTTCCAAGGTAAGGAATTCGAAGAGCACCATAGGTGAAAGGTAGTAATGTGTTCACTCGAATCCTCTCCCGGTTTGCCCTTGAACTTGGGTATGTCCGAGAGAAGCTTAGTAGGGACAGCCGGCCAAGACAGGTCATGAGCTATAGGATCGTTCGTCAATCTCGACAAGTCAGGAAGATTCAGTGTTGCGAGGAAAGGGAGCCTAGGATGATGAGGTTGATGGAATGCTCCCTGATAGTTCTGATTCACATAGGACTGACTACCACCATGGCCTTGGCCATAGTGCCCTCCTCCCGTTTGACCCGTATAGGGTGGCATGGAAGCACCATAGTGTGGTGGACCCTGACTATTTAGAGCTACAAAGCCATAATTTGGAGAGTAATCAGGTTTTTGATACCTGCCCCCATAAGGTGAAGAACCATATCCATACTGCGTCCCATAATAAGTTCCACAAGTCATCGCATGCGATGTCCCATGAGACATTCCGTAGGTAGGAATATATGCTCCAGAAGTAGGAATATACATACTGTAAGTAGGAGTATACGCTCTAGAAGTAGTAACATGACATCTTGAAGTATGAACATAACCTCCCAAAGTAACGGACGGTATGTAAACTTGAGACACAACTGGTCTAGTAACCGTAGTACGGACATAACTCGTAGCAACTTTTCGGCCCGAAGGACCACGTGAATGAGGTGGAGGGTGAACATTCAAAGAACTAGGGACAGAGGATGAAGGGATATGTGTAATTAAGTACGTACTATTCCCTATAGTCACTTGTCTCATATTTGGTATCCTAATAGGATCACTAACCCTAGACCTAGGAGGAACATGTGATGTAGCTTCCACCACCGGGATGGAAGGTGCAATGTGACTAGTGCTCCCAAACCTCTCCGCATGGTAAGGAATGAGAGTGCCCCAAGGCATAGTTCTAGGCTCGAACTCAGATTCGACGTGAAATGCCAAATCATGTGTAGTAAAACTAGACACACCATAAGTACCATAACTAGTGCTCGTGGGTTTGAAATGAGTCTCATCATCCTACCGCATTCCATACTGGCGATGCATCAATGGGGAATCAACCCTAGAGTAAGTAGGTCTATCATGAAAAGTTCCTATCTCAAAAATCACAGGACCTAACTCAGTCAATTCAGGTGAAGGATCATAGTTAGGAGTAAACTCCCCATCTTCCACATGAATGGGAGACGGTGGTTCAGGAATACCTTCAACGTGGTCTCCCATGGTGTGTGAATCAATGTGCGAAGTAGTCCGCCTGGATTGTCTATTTCTCTCTCCCAAAGGAGGAGAAGACGTAGAAGGCGGAATTCCTACTAAACGATGAGAACGGCGAGGAGCCGCACCCAAATCCACAATGACTCAAAAAATAGAAAAGACTCGCTATCTACGCAAACCCTAGGCAAGCTATCGTGTACAGAGAAATCACCAATAAAATATAAAGCCAAATGCAAGCAATCAAGGGTAGGATAAGTGAGCTCTTGAATGAAGCAGGTATTTCTCACCTAGGAGAGGCTTAAGACTCCTATACACAACAAGTGGAGGTACGTAACAAATTATTGTGGCCCTCAGCTTCAATGCATAAAGCGACTGTGCTGTCTGACCCCAACCTGGCCGGGACACCCGTAGAATAACCCCTGCAAAGTACCCCCTCGATATCCTAGGTAAGACCACTAAGGTCACCTCAATATAATCAATGCTCAGGCGGACAGTCACAGGTGGGATTGACCGTATGGGTAGGGTAGCAAAGCCCGAAATTGTTGAAAGAGCCCACAGATACGAATACAATCCTAGAAATATCTCCGGTGGTACTCAGTTATGACTAGGGGTCATCCCAATCAATAACCGCTCGCACTGCCTCATGCTTAACTCCCTTTTGAGAGGAGGATCCTAAGAAACACTGGTTATACCAAGGATTTCACACACTCACCTGGATAGACACATACATGTTGTTGTTTAGTGTTCTTGGAGAATTGGCTCACAATGAACTATTCCAAGACCCTAAAACCTAATCTTGTTGGTGAACCCTATCAAATAAAATAGTGTAGTTCATTTTAATTAAGCATTGATTTTAATTGGCTTTATTACTCAAAAGAGGGATATGGCCGTGCAACTAATGGTGTTATGACACAACATGAAGTAAAATGCACACCTAACAATCAATGCAAATGCATTGTGTCCATGAAAACAGGGTATGCTACTACGTGAAATGCACAATTCTCTTCAAATGATATATGCAAGTTTTCCTATATTAAGTCCTGACTAATACTTCAAAGCAAATCTAGTGCAAGTACTATGCAAAATGCAAAATGCAATACATGATGATAAGCAAATATTTTTGGATTTTTTGAAATAAAATGAGATATAAAAAGCAAAAGAATGATTCTACAACCCCTAGACTCTGCAAGCACACTCAAGCAACACTCAAGCAAATCACTAAGGTAAAATAAATCTAATGCACTAATCTCAAAACAAAAAATAAAAAATGCAATGACAAGAACATTCTTAAAAAAAAAAATTTACCCTAAAAAAAATGTCTCTGGTCAGAAACAGAGGTGTATACAGACTCTGGCAGTATCAAAGGAGACTCAATAAAAAATCAAACTTCACCCAACAACCATTTAACTTCCTCTAAAAGGAAAAACTAAGGGCATACACGACTGTTTGCATTAAACCCGCGTGTATACGCGGAAATGGTAGAGAAAACCGCGTGTATATGCGACTGTGAACTTAAAACTTGCGTACAGGAAGAAAGGTGCATAAAAATCAAGGCAAATAGACAAGCTGAGACAAAATTCACACCAATCAGACACTACCAGGAAAACATGCCCCCAGACCTGACATAGAAATAAGAGAGAAAGAGCAATTCAAATTCATTGAATGCCGATAGAAAACCCCGAAAGGACAACTACTAGGAACTCCCCAACGGGGTCGCCAATTCTATTACGGAGAGAAATTCCTATGGCTTGGGGTACCACAACATACAACTTGACTCCAGAAACCAATCCTTTCCAATATGCAATTGAAATTAAATATCTAATACTAAAGTATCAGACCTCGTACCTTATTCTGGATGGTTGAAGTAGATCCCCGTTGAGCTTTCCAACTCCATCTTGAATTGATTAATCACGTCCTCAAGAACAAGTAAACAATACAAGCATACTATATATATTGGTGTTAGATATATTCTAGCATATATAATCAACAATGAATAAACATTTGAAATCATCCCATGGATACAATATTCATTCAAACACACATTATTGGACAGGAAAAGATATTTCTATTAATATAAAATCAGAGATTACAATGAATACAACCTCTGTCGGCACGTCTACGAATCGAAGAAACTGAATCCCCCACTTGGGCCTCCACCACCTCAATCCTCCATCTCTCGATAGCAAGCTCACAAGCAAAAGGCAAGCTTGGGAAGAACACAAAAGTGCTCCAAGGGACAAATGGATGCAGACTCAAGCATAAGTTCCAGCAACAATGGACTATAGTTTCTTTTCTCTCAATTCTATCTTATGCCTTCAATGTACCAAAGAGTTCCTTATATATCTTTTCAAAGGGGTAGTGAAAGGTCAAATCTGAGTGATCTCAAGGCATATGGAAGGCCAGGAGTCAAGTGAGTCGGATCCATGTCAAGGAAAACTCCAAAAGGATTTGGATTTTGTACACATCCCGA
>LPNX010662518.1:2140052-2157349 GCA_001517045.1 Pseudotsuga menziesii
TGCGATTTAGGTGGAACCTGAGGGAGAGTTCCGAATCGAGCCAATGCGCATCCTCGACAGGAAGGTCACAATGCTCCGGAACTGGGCCATAGGTCAGGTAAAGGTACAATGGGAGCACTACGGACCTGAAGAGGCTACATGGGAACTGGAGGATGTCATCCGATTGGCACATCCATTTTTGTTCAATTCTGCGGAACACTGAGGCGATACCAGTGTAGCATTTTGTTCAAATTTTGTAAAGCACTGAGGAAAATGCTATTGAAGGGGGAGGGGAATGTAAAACCTCAGTTTTGACCCCGTTGCATTAGATGTATATGATGTATATATTGTAAATAATCATGGTGCGGAGCTAAAGGCCAAGGCCCCACCATTGATTGGTTATGCTATGTTTCAGGTTGAAATTGTCATCGATGGTATATCGGGGCATGCGGCATACATATCAAGTTTTGTCATCATGTAAATATGCATCTTTAATTAAATAACCTGACCAGCTACGTTTGCGGCAACTAAATTGAGAAGGGGCATGATTTTCACAAGGATAAGGGTGGGGGAAATGTCAAACCTTGAGCCATGAGGGAAATCCATGTGTGACCACCTTGTCTTATCCAACCACCACCATTAAGAATTGTTGCTGTTAGTTGGGGCAGTTATGGCTGGGAGTGGAGTGTGGCAGGAATGTCAGCCCTTGCCCACATTCATACTCCACCAGCATGGTTGACCTCACGATGGAAAGAAAACCACCGCCATGACTCCAGCGGACACTCCATTCTCTCGACGACGGTGCTGAAACACTCATGCACTTTCAAATACTGCGCATCCTCTCCATTGTCTATTCATCCTCACGTAGGAGCGGAAGTCTTGTTCATTCTCATGCACAAGCATCTATTCTGGTTGTTCTCACGCAGCCAGGAGGGGAGCCGCTTATCAGTGGTCATTCATGTTTTTCCATAGAGTGGAATTGGGTGCGTTTTCCCTCTGTATTTTGGGGCCTGGTGCAAGTTTCCCTCATGCACAGGCTGGGAGACTGTATTCTCTTCCCAGTGCAGCCTGTGTAAGTCTTTCCGCTTGCTTTGTTGTCCAAGACAGACTGTTGTTTTTCCCCATGTTGCAATCTGTGTTTACTGATACGTTTTGGGAACTGTTGTAATTTGCTTGGGAGTTGTTTTGGCCACGATAGGGCCAAGAACGACTCAGGAATCATTTTCCCTGTTTAAGCTGTGACAGCTGATTGATTGCATGCATGCAATGGTTGGTATTTGGACTGTGTTGGGAGCAGGGATGGGGGCTTGGTTTTCTTGATAAACCTGGTGTGTTTGGAAACCACAAAGACAGAGCTATAGGGCTGGCTTTCTTCTCCACAACCCTTGAATAGCATTGGAAGGGAATGTAGGGCCTGAGGGACTGTGTAGCAGAGAAGGGACTGATTCCTTGTGTTGGGTGTGTGTGGGTGTCTTAGAAGTCAGGATAGTTCTAGTGTAGGTGTTCCTGGATCTGTAATGGGCTCACCAGCTTAGCATTTAGCCTTTCCCAACTCCTTGATGGCCTAATAAACCCAACCATGTTGGCTTGGCTGTCTTGTTGAGGGCCTGATAAACCCAACTGTGTTGGCTTGGCTATGTTTTGTGTATCCTTGGCTATGTGTAAGCCTGCTTGTTCCTTATTCCTTGGAGAATCATGCCCAACTCAGGGGTGGCAATGTTGCTGAGAGATTAAGGAGCACACTGGCCTATGGTTGGGTGGAACGTTGCAGCAACGTAGCTGGTTCTAGAACGAGTTCTTATAAGATAAGTAACCTTTTCTATTTTACTTCTATAATCCTAGTTACTGTTAATGGTTATGATGAACATGTTGAATGAAAGCTTGTATGAATGTATGTTGCTTCCATTGTGTATGATAAATAATTGCATCTGTGTATCTTCTACTTCAATGCATTTTGTTTCAGCATTTTTATGAATTCACATGTTCATGGGGATGTTAGCCCGGATGGTTAACGCCATGGTAGCGTCCTCTTCACTGGTCGGAGGGTCGGGGATGCCACAGAGTAGGTGGTCCCACCATCTCATCCAAGCAAAAATGCTAACTAAGTTTTGAGTTTTTAATGCAAAAAAGGCCCTCCCAATCAAGGGAAAACATGCTTGAATCAATTTGAAATTCCTAGAGTAAATAAACTAAGAATCATAACTAGCAAACATACAGTTTATCAACCCATTTATCAAAGGAATACAAAAAAAATGAAAGACAATATTTTTTATCCGGAACCTGAATACTTTTGTTAACCCGAATGTTCCATGAGAAGAACCAGAGCACTCTTCTGTCATGGGGAATTCCTTGTAATCCAATCTCTGAGATTCATTTGAAGGCTGCTTCACTAGAAAATGCTCCATCTTGCGTAGAATTATAGGGTCTTCCATCTCTAGACGCCACATTTTCTGGATATGCTCCATGGTAGACCCAACCAACACTAGTGCATCAGTTCCAGGCATCGATCCTTCTCCCAATCCTTATTTAATTGGACTGGATTCTTCTCTTTATCATTGGAAATGCCAAGGGAGACATTTTTCATGAAGTTGTCTCCATTCATGCTGGTCTTCTAGAAACTAACAAATTCAAACCTTTTTTCAAACAGGGCTTGTTCCCATTCGAGATTGTCTTCCAAATTGCTCAGGATGTCAATCATTTGCTCTATTCCATATTGATCAGGGCATGTTCCCCTTATTTCTTGTACAATAGTCTTAGGGCTCCTTCTCTAGATCTATATGTCCTTGATTAATAACACCGACATATTTTTCACCACCCTATAGTTATTTATTTTTCCATCTGAGCTTGCCGAAGCTAGCTGGTGCTCGACTATGCCGACTTCCCAGTCATCAATTAGGATCCTTGTATAGGAAAAAACAACACTTATATACCCTCCACTACCACATTATTTAACCTTCCTTCCAATCACAAACCCACGACCACTACTTCCCCGCTGGGTCTTTCTGTGATGCCTTGTAGCCATGGCGTAGACAAGAAACTAGACAAAATAAATCTTAATTTGCAAACAGAGAACCGGGTGCTTCCATTGCATCTCCCCTACCAAATTTGAAATAATATAAATGCCTCCCATCACATAGATGGGTGGTTCAACTAGCTCATCACCATGTATGCCGATGGTACGCAGAGCTATCACTTTCCTCATGTGAGGAGCTGTCGTCACTAGTTTCATAAAAAAAATCACAGACACGCAGGGCTTAATTAGCCACCTACCCCATGACCACGTGCTTTCCCATGTGATCCTCACTGGAATGTTGACCAAATGTAGGCATGTGTCTCTCATACACATCCAAATCTTAATGTATCCTTGTTGGATGAATGGAAAGATAGAATTGAAGGATTGAAATATTATTTCAATTATCTCTCTTTCAGCCATATTTACAGACATTACAACTTTGAATTTGATTTCCTATATAAAAAGGCTTTGTGATAGATGAAGGATGTCGACATTATGAACTCTTTGAAGGAAAATATCTAAAATACAAAGGAATCATACAGATCTCTTTGTTTATGTCATTTTTTGAGGTGTTTCTAGTTTTGGATAGTCTCTAAAATATCTCCTTTTGTGATTAGGACAATGCTTTTAAGCTTTGTTTGTTGCTAGTATTTTCACACTAGAAAGTGACGAAATGCACCTACTATGGATTATGGAAGATAAATTAGAGTTTGATAAATATTAACTTTAAAAACTAAATAACAAGAAAAGGAAATCTAATTTACGCATGCATATGAACCATAAAAAGAAAATCTAAATATGCATGTAAATGGAAAATAATAAACAATGAGCTGTAAATTCAAGTGGTGATAGTAAAAAACAAACTATAAATGTAACTGGCAACAATAAATAGTAAAATATATTGTAGAAACAAAATCTAAATATGCATGTAAATGGTAAACAGTAAACAATGAACTATAAATTTAAGTGGTGACATTAAACAATAAACTGTAAATGTAAATGGTAACCGTAAATAAGGCCCATGGGGTTAGAGAAAATGGTAGTGAGTAACTGATATGAGAAGCTGTAAATGGAAGGCCATGAGTTCAAATCTCCTGTGGGTACTTTCTTATAATAACAATGGTAACACTAAATAGCCCGGTGGGATAGCTCAAGTGGTTGAGTGCTGTAAGTTGTGAGTAGAAGGTCTCGGGGAAAAATCCCTAGGAGGCTATACATTGCTATACATGGTCCTCACTTGATGTCCCCATCAGGTTAGCTTCGTAATCAGAGAAAAATGGGTGCGAACCCTTTGGGTGACCCCCTCATGATTTCTTCCCGTGGACGTAGAAACCCTGTTGGGTTTTTTTTTAACCACATCGTAAAAAAATGGTAACATTAGATAATAAAATGTAACATTAAACAATAGGATGTAACAGTAAACCGTAAACATTGAAACCTATTCTCTAATACATAGAGAGTATTTCAAAGAGTCATTTAATTTTATTAAAATGAATAAATTGTACATGGGATAATGATTACGTCGAAAGATAGGGGCCACCACAACCTTACGAAGTGTATCTCTCTTGGTCTCCAAGCAGCCTAGTGTCTCCAACTCTCCATCACAATGGTGTTGATTCTCAACTGAGGGTGAAACACGATTGATAAATGGGATTCAAGTTTCAAAAAGAATTTTATTAGAGTAACTATGTTTGAGTTAGCGATGGTTTGAATGAGGACATTCATACTTCATAAATAGGAAAAATATTTAGGGTTTAGGTTTTCAAACCATGGTGGTATTTACCTCTTACAAATGATTGTTATAGCCTATTTCACCAGACTTGGTGGACCATCTTTTTATGGAGTTCCCCGTCCCAATGTAGACTCTTTCGACCCCCTTTGCTCAGTATAAATTTGATGATCCAAAAAATCCCTTAAAAAATTCTTATTTATTAGTATATGCAGGTCACCAGCTTACAGACCGCATGTACATGCATCTTGCTCGACTATGACCCACGTACATTGAGAAATGTGATAAAAAATAAATATTTGTATTTTTCCTCATCAAGTAACGAATAAATTGACTATTGGCCTTCCATATGATTGGAAACAATCTGAATCGACCTTTCACTTCCTATTGAAGGGCTATATATTGATCTACTTGGATGCATTAGAGGAGGAGAACTTGTGAGAGCAAAGGAACTATAGTGGATTTATGCCCCATTCTTGCATACTTGAGTCTGCATCCATTTGTCCTTCGAGAAACCATTGATGCTCTTCCCAAACTTGCCATTGTTTTGTGAGCTTGACATTGGTATGAAGGATTGAAGTGGTGGAGGACCTGGTGGAGGACTCAGTTTCTTGATTTCAACGAGGTGCTGATAGAGTTTGTCACTTATATCTCTATTCATATTTAACATAAATATCAATTTCTTGTCCATTATATGTGTAACTATGAATATTTTTATCCATGGATGTAGTTGCTTTGATTATATATTGGATTTATATATTCTAGAGTAGGTTCTAACACTTAATATCTATTGTGATTGTATATTTCATAGTTATTGAGAATGAAATGTAGGTGCAACTGTGGTTGAAATATCAACGAGTATCTACTACGAATGTCTAGAATAAGGTACACTTCTCATCCCTTAGTGTTATACTTGTTTATCTCTTTATGATATTGGAAGTGGATTGATTTCTAGTGTCATACGTTCTTTTGTGGTCCACCCCAATCCATATGAAATTTTCTCCGTAATAGAATTGGTGACTCCGCCGGGGATTTCCCTTTTGTTGGGGTTTGGGTGAATGATTCACTTGATTTGTTCTCTGTTTCTCCTTGTTTCTATGTCACATTTGGTATTATGTTCATCCATTGACAGTCCCCTAGAGTGGTTTGACCTCACCTTATTCTATGTATACGCGGGTCATAGAACATACAGTCACCTATATACACAGGCTGTGTTCTACCTAGTCGCGTACACACGATACTGTTCTTTGAACAGTCATGTACATCCTCCCTTTTGGTTGAGTTGTTGATGTGATAAGTTGCTGGGTGGGTCGTGAGTGTGGTTGAGTCTTCTTGGGTTCCTATGATGTATGTTGACTGCTGCTTTTGTGACCAAAGAACCCCTTTTCATTGATTTTGCTTTCAAAGTAGTTATAGTAATTTATCTCCTTTATTGTTTTTCCATTAATGCATTAGCCATGTGTTCTTGGTGTCTTTCTTGGCTCGTGTTTGTGGCTTGCTTCTGAGACTGAGAATATTAATGACTTTTATTTTTTATTTTATATTTAAAATACAAAATAATTATATAGTTTCATTCTTACTTGTATCTCACATATGGAATTAAGTAGGTACTTGCATTGGATTGCTTGGATGAGAGTTGTGTTTAGGTTTTCATATAGGAAGGATTGCATTGGAATTTGAAACAAAGTGGATTTTTTTTCCAGTACACGTAGTGGCATACCACCTTTTTCATGATTAAAAATGAGTTTCACTTAGCATTGTTTTTTGGGTGTGCATATTTATTTCACTGCTGAGTCGTAATATCTTTATTTGCACATTCATTACCCTTGAGTAATCACAATCCTTAAAATTAACACTTAACTTAAAATTGATTACCCATTTTTATTTGATAGAGGTGGACCAATAAGATGAGGTTATAGAGTCTTGGAATAGCGTTGTGAGTAAGTTTTTCTTAGATAAAATAATTAGGTGTCTGTCTAGGTGAGAAGAGAAATACTTGATATAATTAGTGTTCTGAAGAGGCTCCTCTTACATGGAAATTAAGCACGAGGCAACATACACGTTTGTGGTGGGGATAGCCACTTGCTACTCTTTTTGCAGCGCCATAGATATTTCCAGGACCTTATTCGTATCTAGCATATTTTTAGGTACCTTTGGTGCTTTTGAGCTTCGGGCTTTGTTACCCTTCCCATATGGTAGATCCCACCTGCAATTGTCCTCCTGAGCATTGGTTATATTGCGGTGACCTTAGTTTCCTTACCTAGGTATCACATAGGGTACTTGCAAAGGTTATTATGTGAGTGTCCTGTCCAGGTAGGGGTCGGATAACACAGTCATTATATGCATTGAATCTAACCACCACTATAATTGGTTACACACCTCCGCTTGTAGTGTATGGGAGTCTTAGGCCTCTCCTAGGCCAGACACACTTGCTGATTTTGGGAGCTCATTTATCCTCCCTCTTAGCTTGTTTGCATGTGACTTAGATTTAGTAAGGGGTGTGTTCTTTGTGCTCTAGTTTAGTTTTTGGACTACGGTTACTTGAGCATATTTATGTTCTCTTGAGTTTAGTTCCTTTTATGCTTGGCATGCTTGACATCATTATTAGTATCCCATCACATGCTCCAGGTCCTAGTGCAGATCTTGGTGTTGGAATGGGGGGCACCACAACCCCTTACCTTGCTCATAGATTCACGAGTGGTCATATTCCACCCTCTACTCCATTTGTGGCAGAGTTTCACTCCCTTCATCCAGTCTTAACACTGGTGTTCATCCCTATTGGGGTGGTAGTGGATACATGAACATTGGTTCTAAATCTTACTTTCATACTTGTGTCCAATCGTCCATGACAATGATTCCTTTGAATTCATTTATCATGATCAATAATCCATATATCCTATAGTTTGGACTCTTTACTGACTATTTCCAACTCTTTTGGACTATTATTGTTGTGTAGGGTCCATTTTTTGTGCACTCTCGCTAAGAATTTTGCTCGTTAGTGCTCGTGATAGGTATAACAATAAACTGGCATATAGGATAGGATCAATTTTCCACATGCATAATGCATTTTTCGATGACCATGTCACCCTAAATATACGTACAAATCCAATTCATGATGTTATGGAACCTTCACATTGCTGCTAGAAGTGGCATTATGTAAGTGGTAGATATTTCCTACTCATGGGTTCCCTAGATAAATCTCGCTTTTCCATTTGGTACCCATGTTGAGAGTCCTCCCTTAGGTCTGGGAGTCCCTTGTAGTCCCACCATGTATTTGAGTAAGAACCTCATATTATTTCTTGAACTTTATGTTGGCTATTTCCCATAGGGACTCCCATTTATATCAAGTTGTAATTGCATTTCATGCGTCCTCTTGTCGTACTGAGCCTTATGTCGGCTCTCTGCTTCAGTTATATGAGCCATATATCCTGAGATTGTCTCAATCCTAGCCAAGCATAGCCTTCCATGTATTTTTCATCTTGATTACCCCATACCCAGAGGAGACATCCCCCCGAGTGTCCTTATCCCACACATGCTTCCTTGCATTGAACATAGGTATGTTCCATTGCTCGAAACTAGTTTTCTTGACTGTGACACTCGTTTCATCCTAGTTTTGTACTATAAGCAATTTTATTCTTTTTTCAAGATTTCCAATATGAAAGAGACCAAAAACATAAAAAAACATAAAAATCCGGATGAGAAATGATATTACTTTGGTAGTTGTCATGTCATGTCTCCTTCGAACAAATCGCTGTATATTCCATCCATTGGTTGGGTTATTAGTATGACTTTAGGAGTTGTACTCATTACTCCAAGTTTTCTCCACTGATTGGTTATGCTTCGAGTCCCTATGGATCCTCTGTCGATGCCTCATGTGTCGCAAATTTGTCCCAGTTTCCATGTTGAGTCTATTCTGCCTATGAGTCTTCATCTGCCTTATGCTCTTGTTCGAAGGAAGTTTTTTCCTGAGTCCACCACTCCTCAATTATCTTGTCTTTGCATCTCTACCATTCTTGATATAGTTATTGTTTTGTGCACATCCTGTTCATCCGAGTTCTTCCAAATTATCTAGTGTTACTGTGTACCTCATGTTGGTTCATGAGGGATGACTTAATGCACTCCTTCTAGTAGATTCCATTCCATTGACTTCATATCATTTATTATGGAATAGGGATATAGAGTCCATTGAGTACCTTGATACTTGCAGTCATCAGTGGCAATTTCTCTCGCCATCGACATATTTGGGAATACATCAATGGCCCCTTGATCGATGGACAATCTCAAGTGTTCGACCTCAACTTCTTGATTGCACTCTGTACCTTGATTCCCATTATCATTATTGGTAGGATATCTCACGTCTGTTAATGGTATAAATCAATGACTGGTAATCAGACGATGGTCCATCATGTTCGACCTCGACACCTTTATTTGCATGATGGGACATGTACTAGCAGGGATTTGTGTAGAATACCTTTGAGCTTGTTGATATTTCATATATGCTACCTCCTTGATTGTGCCAGTATATATGAGATATCAGTTCTCATGGCCATATTCTAGTGTACCATCAGATGTATTCATTTAGTATGAAGATCTTATTCCACTATATATTGTGCATTATGATGATCACATACGACATATGTCTATTATGCCTATTCATGGCCATTGTAATATTATGTATTCAGGGACTTTTACACTTCATGTTTGTAGTCACAAGTTGAGACCTATCATTGTATTGTAATGATGAGTGGACAGCGTTTCCACTTGGGACTTCATTACTCTACTTCTATGATTGTTATAATGTATTTCAGCCATCATGTTACCCCTCTAACCTCACACATTAGGAGGCATCTGTTATAGCTGATTTTACCACAATTAGTGGATCATGTTTTTATGGCCTTCCTTTTCCCTATGCATACTCTTTCAACCCCCTTTGCTCAATATAACTTTGATGATCCAAAAAATTCCTTAAAAAAGTGTTAGTACACGCAACTTTCTCCACTATGACTTGCGTACATTGGGAAATGTGCCCACAAATAAAATATTTGGAGTTTTCCTCATTAAGTAATGAATAAATTGACTATTGGCCTTCCATTATCCTGGAAATTTTTGGAATATATTAAACCCACTCATAACTTAGGATAAAATAATTAATCATTATTTGATTAATTATTCACCCACTAGCTGAATTAGTTGGCATCCACTTGCACCTTAAAGTCAATACATTCCATCTATATCCTAGGAATGATTTATTTCTAATTCTGGGTTGATCTTGACCACCTTTTGACCATCCAGAATTAGTATACAACACTTTACAACAGATTCTGCTTTATTCTTCTTTTTCTGCTTTTCCTGCTTTTCTATGGATAAGATAAAAGCTAGTCAACTAGGAAACTGGCAGCTTTTGTTTCCAACCCATCCTCCATTATTTTTTCTCCATTTTCTAGGATTAGCATGTTTTTTCCATATCCTTGACAACTCACTCATGATTTTTCCAACCCGTGAGGTCCTTGATATATTTGGGAAGTGCTTTAGCCACTTATGGGGGTTTGCTTTATTTTGGTAAGTCAGCGTTTTTGAGCTTTATGAATTGTTTCCATACAATTCTATTGTCGTATGAGGGATGTACTATTTATGTACACTATTATTCATCATTATTCAATGGAAGGATACACACCAATATTCGTCTCTTCATTTATGCGATTCGGTCTCTTTTCTTCTCTCTATTTTTCCTGTGTATGTGTGTGAGAATTCTTAGTAGAAAGATCTATTTCCTGTGCTTCTTCTTAGCATCATTTCTCATAGCATTGATCTATTATTTCTACATAAATTCTCCAACTCAACCTTTCACTTCCTATTGAAGGGATATATACAGAGCTACTTGGATTCATTAGAGGAGGAAAACTTTTGAGAGAAAAGGAACTATAGTGGATTTGTGCCCCATTCTTGCATACTTGAGTCTGCATCCCTTGGTCCTTAGAGAAACCATTGATTCTCTTCCCAAGCTTGCCATTTTTTTTGATATTTCCATTGGTATGGAGGATTGAAGTGGTGGAGTCCTAGGTGGAGGACTCGATTTCTTGATTTCGATGAGGTGCCAACAGAGTTTGTCACTTATATCTCTGTTCATATTTAATATAAATATCCATTTCTCATACATTATATGTGTAACTATGAAATTTTTTATCCATGGATGTAGTTTCTTTAATTATATATTGGATTTATATATGCTAGAGTAGGTTCTAGCACTTAATATCTATCATTCTTGTATATTTCGTTGTTGTTGAGAATGAAATGTAGGTGCAAGCGTGTTTGAAAGATCAACGAGGGTATACTACGAACGTCCAGAACAAGGTACACTTATCATCCCTTAGTGTTAGACTTGTTTATCTCTTTAGCATATTAGAAGTGGATTGATTTCTAGTGTCATACTATTTGTTGTGGTCCACCCCAAGCCATAGGAATTTTTCTTTGTAACAGAATTGGTGACTCCATTGGGGATTTCCCTTTCGTTTGGGTTTGGGTGCATGATTTGCTTGATTTGCTCTTTGTTTCTCCCCATTTTTGTGTCGCATTTGGTAGTATGTTCATCCATTGACAGTCCCCTTGAGTGTTTTGACCTTGGGATTTATTTTTACCACATTCTTCTCTGTATACGCGGGTCAGAGAATATACATTCATGTATATATGAAGGTTGTGCTCTACCTAGTCACGTGCATACAGTAATTTTATTTGAATAATCACGTACATCCTCCCTTTTGGTTGAGTTATTTATGTGGGAAGTTGATGGGTGGGTTGTGAGTGTGGATGAGTCTTCCTGGGTTCCTATGATGTCTGTTCATTGTTTCTTTTGTGACCAGAGACCCCTATTTCATTGAATTTCTTTGAAAATAGTTATAGTCATTTATCTCCCTTTTTGTTTTGCCATTAGTTCATTAGCCTTGTGTTCTCGGTCTCTTTCTTGGATTGTGTTTGCGGCTTGTTGCAGAGGATGAGAATTTTAATCTTTTTTTTTCTTTTATATTTAAAATACAAAATAATTATATAGTTGCATTCTTACTTGCATCTCACATATGGATTTAAGGAGGTAATTGCATTAGATTTCTTTGCTGAGAGTTGTGTTTAAGATTTCATATAGGAAGGATTGCATTGGCATTTGAAACAAAATGGAATTTGTTTCAATACACGTAGTGGAATACCACCTTTTTCATGATTAAAAATGATTTGCACTTAGCATTGTTTTTTGGGTATGCATATTTATTTCACTGTTGAGTCATGATATCACTAGTTGCATGTTCATTACCCTTGAGTAATCACATCCCTTAAAATTAACGCTCAACTTAAAATTGGTTACACTTTTTTATTTGATAGAGGTGCACTGACAAGATGAGGTTATAGAGTCTTCGAATAGGGTGTCGTGAGTAAACTTTCCCAAGACTATAAAACAAAATAATTAGGTGTTTGTCTAGGTGAGAAGATAAATCCTTGATATAATTAGTGTTCTTAGGAGGCTTGTTACGGAGAGAAATTCCTATGGGTTGGGGTACCACAATAGACAGCTTGACTCCAGAAATCAATCCTTTCCAATATGCAATAGAAATCAAATATCTAACACTAAAGGATCAGACCTCGTACCTTATTCCGGACGATTGAAGTAGATCCCCGTTGAGCTTTCCAACTTCAGCTTGAATTGATGAATCACTTCCTCAACAACAAGTAAATAAGACAAGCATACTATATATATTGGTGTTAGATCTATTCTAGCATATATAATCACCAATGTATAAGCATTTTAAATCATCTATGGATAAAATATTCATTCAAACATACATTATTGGATAGGAAAATATATTTCTATTAATATCAAATCAGAGATTACAATGGATACAACCTCTGTCGGCACGTCTGCGAATCAGAGAAACTGAATCCCCCACTTGGGCCTCCACCACCTCAATCCTCCATCTCTTGATAGCAAGCTCACAAGAAAAAGGCAAGCTTGGGAAGAACACAAAAGTGCTCCAAGGGAAAAAGGGATGCAGACTCAAGCACAAGTTCCGACAACAATGGAATATAGTTTCTTTGCTCACAATTCTCTTATGCCTTCAATGTATCCAAATGGTTCCTTATATAGCTTTTCAAAGGGGTAATGAAAGGTTGAATCCAAGTGATCTCAAGGCATATGGAAGGCCAGGAGTCAAGTGAGTTGGATCCATGTCAAGGAAAAATCCAAAAGGATTTGGATTTTGTACACATCCCGATGTACGTGGTTTTAGGGGTCAAACCCGCGTATATACGCGATTAGGGGTTTAAAAGTCACGTGTATCAATTTTTACATGTTTATAGGGATGGTCTAGGAAACATCAAAGGACAAAAAATGGTCCAAGGGGTATAAGGATTCTGCAGCGGGACAGGGGAAGACCATACAAGTGTGATTCACCCGGTGTGGTAAAATCAACTATAACAGATGCCCCCTAATGTACGAGGTCAGAGGGATCATATGATGGCCGAAATACATTATAAGTCCATCCCATAAGTGGAGTGATGAAGAAACCCAAATGGAAGACCAACCACCCAATCAACATAGTACAATGATACAACTATGCACATAATTGCAAATACATCTAGCAGTCCTGGATACATAAGAGTACAATGACCATGAATATGCATGATACAACATATCACATAAGTGGTCATCGCCATGTAAAATATACATAGATCAGAATATCCATGATGAAGATATGCAAAGGATCATGATCTCCATAATGGCTGAAGATATACAATGGATAAAGATCTCCATAATAGCTGGAAATGTTTGACATATACTGGAATCAAGTCACGAGAGCTGAAATATCATGAACACTGGCACAATCAAGGAGGTAGCATGTAAGAGATGCCACCAATCTGGAAGGTCTTCTACACCAACTGCTACGAGTACATGTCCTAGTATGTGAATAGAGGTGTCAAGGTCGAACATAGTAGTCCATTGTCTGATTACTGGTAATTGATGTAGACCGTTAACAGACGCGAGATCACCCACCGATAGTGAAAATGGGAATCAAGGTACTAGAGTGAAAACTAACAAGTGTGAATAAATGTGTTGAGGTCGAACACTTGAGAGGATCCATTGATCAAGGGACATTGATGTATTCCCAAAAAACTGTCGATGGCGAGAGAACCTGCCACTGATGACTGCAAGTGTCCAGGCACTAAAAAATGACTCTACATTCCAATCCTAGAATAAATGATTTGGACTCGATGGGATGAAATCCGCTGGAAGGAGGGCATTAAGGCATCCCCCATCATCCAACATGAGGTACTCAACAAAAATGTATAATGTGGAAGGACTCTATCATAAGGTGCACGAACCAGTAACTATACCGGGAATGGCCGACATGCAAAATCAAGATAATTGAGGAATGGCCGACTCAGGTTTCAACTTCCTTCGAAAAAGAGAATAATGGAAAATGGTGACTAAATAAAGGTAGCATAGACTTGATATATAAAACTGGGACATCTCTGCGACATAGGAGGCATCGACAGAGGCTCCATAGGGACTTGAAGCTTAACCAGTCGATGGAGATAAACTTAGATAAACGAGTACAGTTCCTAAAGTCAAACTATAAACCCAACCAATGGATGTGATATACAGTGCTCTGTTTGAAGGTGACACGACTCGACAGCTACCAAAGATAACATCTTTCCTTGTCCGACTTTTTGGTTTTTTAATTTTTTTTTGGACTTTTCCAAATATTTAAAAAGCTTGGAAAAGAATAAAACTGATCTATAGTTACAAACTAGGAGGAGACAAGTGTCAATGGGAAAAAAAACTAGTTCCAAACAGTGGAACATACCTATGCTTAATGCAAGGATACATGTGTAGGATAGCGACACTTGGGGGAAAGTCCCCTCCTAGTAAAAATAGGGAATCAAGCTACAAAGGATATATAAAATGGCTTTGCATGGCTAGACATGAGACAAGCTTGGGCTATATGGCTGAAACTTAATGTCAGGGAAGCCGGTGTAAGGCTCAATAAGGTAGGAAAAGCTCATGATAATGCAATTACAACTTGACATAAGGGAGTCCCTAGGGAATTTCCAGCATAAAGTTCGAGAGGAGTATGAAGCTCTTGCTCAAGGACATGGCAGGACTAAAGGGGGACTCCCAGACCTAAGAGAGGACTCACAGCATGGGTACCAAATGCAAAAGGGAGCTAACTAAGACACCCATGTACAGGAAAGCTTTACCATTCACATAATATCACTTCTAAAAACAGCATGAAGGTTCCGTGATACCATGGAATGGGTTCGTACCTAAGGTTAAAATGGAATGGTCATAAGGTAATGCATAAGTGCAAGCGGATGTGACATCCTAACCTATATTCCAGTTCAGACATAATACCTGTGATAGGAATGAACGGGTTGAAACCTCGGAAAGAGTGTACAAAAAATAGACCCTACATGACAACCATATTAGTCCAAAAAAAACCCAAAATAGTCAATAAAGAATCCAACCTATAGGATATAGGGAGGAATGATCATGACAATTGCTCCCAAAGGAAACAATACGGTGAACTATGGGACATAAAAAGGAAAGTAAGGTGTAGACCCAATGTTCATGCACCCACTACCACCCTCATGAGGGTGACCACCATTGTAAATACCGAGAGAAGGGAGTCAACATCCTCCACAAATGGAGTGGAGGGCAGAATGTGACCATTCCCAAATCTATGAGCAGGGCAAGGGGTTGTGATGCCCCCAAGTCTGACACCAGGTTCCGTACTAGGACCAAGCACGGGTGATAGGATACTAGGCATGCCGAAAATAAAAGGACCCGAACTCAAGAGAGCATAAATATACTCAAGTAACCATGATCCTAAAGGCCAACTAGCGCACAGAGAGCACACTCAGAAAATAAATAGCCAAAATACAAGAAAACCAAGGGGAGGATATGTGAGCTCATGATTGCAGCAGGTATGTCTCACCTAGGAGAGGCTTGAAACTCCCATACACTACAAGCGAAGGTACGTAACCAATTATAGTGGCCCTCAGCTTCAACACATAAAGCGACTGTGCTGCCCAACCTCTACTTGGCCGGGACACCTGCAGAATAACCTCTGTGAAATACCCCCTCGATAACCTAGGTAAGGAAACTAAGGTCACCTCAATATAATCAATGCTCAGGCAGACAGTCGTAGGTGAGATTGGCCATATGGGTAGAGTAGCAAAGCCCAAAACTCTCGAAAGATCCCCCAAATATGAATACAATCCTGGAAATCTCTCTGGTGCTACTCAGTTATGACCAGGGGTCATCCCAATCATTAACCGCTCACACTGCCTCGTGCTTAGCTCTCGTGTAAGAGGAGCATCTTGAGAAACACTAATTATACCAAGGATTTCACTATCTCACCTGGACAGACACCTACTTGTTGTTGTTTAGTAGTCTTGGAGAATTTACTCACAATGGACTATTCCAAGACTCTAAATCCTAATCTTGTTTGTGAATCCTATCAAAGAAAAATGTGTAGTTCATTTTAAATTATGTGTTGATTTTAGTTGGCTGTAATTACTCAAAGGGAAATGATCGTGCAACTAATGAAGTTATGACTCAACAGTGAAGTAAATATGCACACAATAACAAATAATGCTAAGTGCAATCTTTGTGAAATGAAAAATAGGGTATGCCACTGCATGAGATGCATAAATATATATTCCTTTCCGAATGCCAATGCAATCCTTCCTATATGAAATCCTAAATACAACTCTCATCCAAGCAATCCAATGCAAGTACCTCCTCAAATCCATATCTAAGATGCAACTAAGAGTGCAACTACTTTGTATTTTTCAATATAAAAGAATTAAAAATGCAATAAAAGTCATCTAAAACTCTCAGTCTCTGTAGCAAGTATAAGACACAAGCCCAGCAAGACACCGAGACAAAAAAGAGTAATGCACTTGAATGGAAAAACAAAAAGGAAAAATGACTAAAACTACTTTCAAATAAAAATCAATGAAAAAGCAGTCTCTGGTCACAAAAGAAGCATCCAACAGACAACATCAGACCCAAGGAAGACCCAACCACACTCACAACCCACCCAAGAACTTCCCACAACATCAAACTCGCCAAAAGGGAGGATGTACACGACCGTTTAAAGAACAACTACATATATACGCGACTTTTGGCCAAAAAGCTCCATGTATGTGCAGATTTTGGCCAAAAACCTGCGTGTATACGCGAATTTTGCCCAAAAATCCAAGTATGTATGCGACTTTTGGCCAAAAACCTGCGTATACAGAGAAGACAGTGGTAAAAAGCAGGCCAACGGTCAAACCAATAAAGGGGAGTGTCAATGGATGAACATACTATAAAATGCAACACAGAAACAAGGAGAAACAAAGAGCAAGTCAATAATATCAAGCCCATTGTGCCCCCAAATCCCAAATACAAACAAGGAACGTCCCCAGTGGAGTCTCCAATTCTATTACAGAGAGAAATTCCTATGGCTTGGGGTACCACAATAGACAGCTTGAATCCAGAAATCAATCCTTTCCAATATGCAATAGAAATCAAATATCTAACAC
>LPNX010662518.1:2157619-2186710 GCA_001517045.1 Pseudotsuga menziesii
GATATAATCAACAATGTATAAGCATTTGAAATCATCCATGGATAAAATATTCATTCAAACATGCATTATTGGATAGGAAAATATATTTCTATCAATATAAAATTAGAGATTACAATGGATACAACCTTTGTCGGCACGTTTGCGAATCGGAGAAACTAAATCCCCCACTTGGGCCTCCACCACCTCAATCCTCCATCTCTCGATAGCAAGCTCACAAGCAAAAGGCAAGCTTAGGAAGAACACAAAAGTGCTCTAAGGGACAAAGGGATGCAGACTCAAGCACAAGTTTCGGCAACAATGGACTATAGTTTCTTTGCTCACAATTCTCTTATGCCTTCAATGTATCCAAATGGTTCCTTATATAGATTTTCAAAGGGGTAATGAAAGGTCGAATCTGAGCAATCTCAAGGCATATGGAAGGCCAGGAGTCAAGTGAGTTGGATCCATGTCAAGGAAAACTCCAAAAGGATTTGGATTTTGTACACATCCCGATGTATGGAGATTTAGGGGTCGAACCTGTGTATATACATGATTAGGGGTTTAAAAGTTGTGTGTATCAATTTTTACATGTTTATAGGGATGGTCTAGGAAACATCGAAGGACAAAAAATGGTCCAAGGGGTCTAAGGAGTCTGCAACGGGATAGAGGAAGGCCATACAAGTGTGATTCACTTGGTGTGGTAAAATCAACTATAACAAGGCTCCCTTTACACAAGAGTTAAGCACGAAGCAACATACACGTTTGTGGTGGGGATATCCCCTTTCCGCTCTCTGTGCAATGCCGAAATATTTATAGGATTTGATTCATATATGGTGGTTTTTGAGGTACCTTTGGTGCTTTGTTACCCTTCCCATATGGTAGATCCCACCTGTGATTTTCCACTTGAGCATTGATTATATTGGGGTGACCTTAGTTGCATTACCTAGGTATTGCAGGGGGTACTTGCACATGTTATTCTGTGATTGTCCTAGCTAGTTAGGGGTCAAACATCACAGTTGATATATGTGTTGAAGCTAAGGGAGACTATAATTGGTTACACACCTTGGCTTATAGTGTGTGGGAGTCTCTCCTAGGAGAGACATAGCTACTGCACGCGAGAGCTCATTTATCCTCCCTCTTGGCTTGTTTTCATATGACTAAACTTTACTTAGGGGTGTGCTCTTTGTGTGCTAGTTGAATTTTGGGATTTCATTTACTTGAGTATATTTATGTTCTCTTGAGTTTGGGTCCTTTTACGTTCGGCATGCCTGACATCACTATTAGTATCCTGTCACCCGCTCTAGGTCCTAGTGCGGATCCTGTTGTTGGACTAGGGGGCACCACATCCCCTTATCTTGTTCATAGATTTGTGAGTGGTCATATTCCACCCTCTACTCCATTTGTGGAGGATTTTAACTCCATTCATTTGGTCTTAACACCAGTGTTCACCCCATTGGGGTGGTAGTGGATACGTGAACGTTGGTTCCACATCTTACTTTCCTACTTGTGTCCAATCGTCCACGACACCGATTCCTTCGAATGCATTTATCATGATCAATCCTCCCTATATCCTATAGTTTGGACTCTTTACTGATTATTTCCAGCTATTTTGGACTATTATTGTTGTGTAGGTTCCATTTTTTGTGCAATATCACTGAGACTCTTGCTCGTTCGTGCCGGTGACAGGTATAACACTAAAATGACATATAGGGTAGGATCACTTTTCTGTGTGAATCATGCATTATCTAATGACCATGTCACCTGAAATATAGGTGTGAACCCACTTTGTGATGTTATGGAACCTTCACACTGATTGTAGAAGTGGAATTACGTAAGTGGTAGATATTTCCTACTCATGGGTTCCCTAGATAGTTCTTGCTTTTCCATTTGGTATCCATGCTGAGAGTCCTCCATTAGGTCTAGGATTCCTTTATAGTCCTACCATGTCTTTGAGTAAGAAACTCATATTATTTCTTGAACTTTATGTTGGACATCTCCCACAGGGACTCCCATTTATATCAAGTTGTAATTGCATTTCATGCGTCCACTTGCCGTATTGAGTCTTATGCCGGCTCCCTGCTTCAGTTTTATGATTAGTATATCCCGATATTGTCTCAATACTAGCAAAGCAGAGAATTTCATATATCTTTTGAAACTTGATTACCCCATACCTGGAGGAGAAATCCCCCCGAGTGTTCTTATCCTGCACATGGTTCCTATTGAGCATAGGTATGTTCCACTGCTTGAAACTAGTTTGATTTCCTACGACATTCATTTCCTCTTAGTTATGTATTATAAGAAATTTTATTCCTTTTCAAGCTTTCCAATATGAAATAGACAAAAAAAAAACATAAAATCCAGAGGTGAAATGATATTACTTTGGTAGTTGTCGTGTCTCCTTTGAACAGATCACTATATAGTCCATCCATTGGTTGGGTTATTAGTATGAATTTAGGAGCTGCACTCATTAATATGAGTTTTCTCCAATGACTGGTTATGATTCCAGCCCCTATGGAGCCTCTGTTGATGCTTCCCATTTCGCAGAGTTTTCCCAGTTTCCATGTTGAGTTTATGCTTCCGATGATTCTTCATCTTCCTTATGCTCTTGTTATAAAGAAGTTTTATCCTGAGTCGATCACTCCTCAATTATCTTGCCTTTTCATGTCGGCCATTCTTGATACAGTTACTGGTTTGTGCACATCCTGTTTGTCTAAGTTATTCCTGGTTGGTTGATGACACGATTCCTTAATTCCATCCTTCCAGTGTATTCCATTCTATCGACTTTAGATAATTTATTATGGAATAAGGATCTAGAGTCCATTGAGTTCCTTGAGACTTATAGGAATCAATGAGAAGTTCTCTTTCCATCAACAAATTTTGGAATACATATGTTGGCTATATGGGCAGACCCGGGTTTACTGTAATGTACTAACAACACCCCTAGCTCACTGGCCCTTTCGGCGACAGACCGCGGAGTGACCTGAAGTCTCACCCGAAGTGATTCTAATGGGTTGGAAAAAGACTCAAGTGTCTTCGACTAGGTTCTGTAGCATCCTGGGGTCTCATAGCTCTTCTTAGCCAGCGAGGTCTCTCTCCATGACGCGCGGTATCTCTTATTCGTGGGTTCTGATAGCGGAAGGAATCCTATCGCATCGCAACGACTCTGGCGATGCGCAACTCTCGCTTCTGCTTAACCCATGAGCTGCACTATCTCACACCGCAGCTCCTCTGACGGTACAATATCACCTACTGTCAACGTGATATCTACTATAGTACGGCCCACTGCGACCCTCACGGTCCAAAGGCTATCGCACTGGGTGGAATGACTTGGCTAACTTTCAACAAGATAGTAAACACTCCGACTTGAACTTCCACAATTCCACATACTCTACCTCAACTATACTTACTGTTCGAATAAGTATACTGGAAACACTTTAACAGAATGACTTATTACTGTGTGAAACAAGCACTGATAAACTCATATGCAGATACTTGATACATGTAATCCACCTTTAACCTTCAATAATGCTGTAACTGAATGAGGACATACAGACATTTACTAACTGATATACAACATTCATGTAACAGATAATAGATATCAACTAAGTAAAGCACAATCACATGAAATAATCACATAACACACTGGTTTTATGTGGTTCACTTCCAGGGTAGAAGCTACGTCCACATAACTGTGTTTAATATATCTTGAGAGAGTACACAATTCTGCTGCAACCTGTTGTGCAGCTAGAGATCTTCTGGGTAACTCTACACTCACTGCCGGGAGCCCTTCTCTCCTAGATCTCTTCTCTTTCTCTATATTGCCTTCTTACAATATTCTCTCTCTCTCTCTCTCTGTCAATCCCTACGGATTGTTACATACATGCTTCTATGAGCTAGCTGCTGGTTACAATAAGATACTATAGACTGAATACAGAACCAGCGCATGAGCGTCTATGAGCTAACAGATCAACTGACTCTCTAATTGTCTGACTAGCTAAAAGACCAAATGGCTAACTGGCTAACCTTTACAATACAAAACACATCCCTTTATAGGCGGCCCGAAGGTCTCGCCATTTACAACACTGTGGGCCTGTCCCAACAGTAACCCAAAAAACCTAACTAGTGACAGTCGGCGTATGTGTACTTGGAGTAGCCGCTTTCCGTCACACCACTGCTCTCTGCAGTCTTCCATGCTTCCTGGTGCTGACCATGGGTACTGGGCGCCGCTTCCCTTTTTGTCCTTCATCTTCAATACCTTGGCCTCATTGCCCCTTTTCCTTTATGAGGGTAGCTGAGCCCTCCTGTCTTACGCCGCTGCCTTGAATTCACTGGGTGAACTCTCTCTTCTCGGCCGCTGCCTTGAATGCAGTGGGTGAGATCTCTCCTCTCGGTAGCTAAGGTACTGTCATATTCTTTGACTTCTCTGTCCCAATATTCACAGTTTTCGGCTCTGATCTGCAGCTAGAAACATGCTACGACATCGTAGCTTTACCTTATCTCTTATATATTCGCCAAAACTGTCTATTCGCCAAAATCGCAGCTTCTCCTATAGCTGCGGGACCCTACTCCAACAGTCCCCTAACACTTACTTGTGGCTCATCCTCGAGCCACTAACAGCGGGCTTATTCTACTGTAGCTTCTCCTTGGCTTCTTGCGAAGTCCGTTTAAATTTGTCCCGAAGTCCTGCGACTTCGTTATGCATAGCTTCGAAACACTCTTGTGGCGTTTCAAGTGTAGCTTGACTAATGATGGAGTCTTCTGTTGCATCAATTTCACCTCTGCTTGTCATGAACTCTTTAACGTTCTGCTCAACCACCTCGACTAGCTCTGTGATTTGTTCCTGATATGGTTGAAGTAGATTATTGATTTGTATCTCCTTTTCTCTCAACCGTTGCACTTCCTGTTGCAAGCGGTTCATCTCTGTTGTATTTCTCATCTTTGCAAGAGCTCCTAAACTCTTGATTTCTTCCTTCATTGTTGCTGTGGAATTCTCTATCTGCTGAATGCTTTGCTGGAGTTCTACTCTCTCGGGATGCTCATCTAACTCCGACCATGTGTTCGTCGCATCAGCTAGCACTGACTATGCATCGTCTATGCAAGATTTCATTTGTGCGGAAATGAGTCTAAAGGCCTCTACTCTTGCTTCCTTGTCTGCTTGGGGGGTGCCCGGTGCTCGAGACTCAAGCTCAACAATCTGTGCTTTGTGGTCTTCTTCCATCTTGGTTACTGTTTCTTCCAGAGCCTTTGCTCTGTCTGCAACTCTTCTTACCTTCTGTGTGAGAGGCAAGGAAAACTTGATGTTACATTGGGGTAACGCCAATGCGATGCTCTGTAGGACCTGATTGAGATCATGTTCTCTTTCTTCATATGTTCTTAAATCCTCCACCTTTGTCTAAAAACTTGCGGTGAGTGCTGCATTCTTTTGTTTCAGCTGTGTGTTTTGTTTATAAGTCGCGAGCTCTCTATCTCTGAGCTCTGTGCTTAGCTGCTGCTGGATCATCTGTAACCGATCAACGTGAAACTCTACGAGGTTAACCTTGACAGGTTTCCTAATTTGTATCTGTACGTCCATCATTGAAGTAGGGAATCGGATGCTCCCTGGTGGTATCAAGATTGTATTGATGCGATCCTTTGCCAAGATTTCCTCGTGGGAAATCGACTGTGTTGAACTTTCTCCTGCGGGTGTCTTGATTAACCGAGTGTGGATCATGGCATTCTTCTTGGTTAGTGTTTTTAAATCCATAAGCTACTGATCTATCGCCCCTTGTAGCTTGCCCTGCGATGCCCGCATCGCTTGAAATGTGCCATCCATTTCGTCCTTAAGCCTTGCTGCAATTTGTTCATAGTCATCATCTGTCAATGCAGTCTTCAAAGGTAGTTTTGTGGATTTTTGATTTTTCCTCTTCTGTACCTCTGGTGTCCCTTCTTCTCCATCCTTTGTCGTCTGTGCCTCTGGTGGCACTTGCTGTGGATATTTCCTCTTTTCTCCCCGTAGTGGCACTTCTGCTGTATCTTGTGTCTGAGACCTCACTTTGTCTTTGCCTTTGTTCGATGGGTCTGTCTGTGCGGTACCTGATTGTGGTGCTGTGGTATCCTCTAATGCTTGTTTCCACTCGTCGTCAAAGTCTTTGATGATTTCTGCGAC
Organism: Pseudotsuga menziesii; assembly: GCA_001517045.1. Lineage (NCBI taxonomy): Eukaryota > Viridiplantae > Streptophyta > Pinopsida > Pinales > Pinaceae > Pseudotsuga > Pseudotsuga menziesii. The sequence goes on from LPNX010662518.1 coordinate 2,163,744, forward strand.
ATCCTGCACTATCATCTTGAACCAACCATTAGCCCAATCGTCCCTTTTAGACCTTTTTGGCCTCAGGTAGATTCTATGGCTGTCTGCCATAAAATCAAGCTGGTTATCATATATGTCCACAGTCTTCGTGCTGATCCGTGACGTTTCTTGGATGATTCTCTTCAACAGTTTATAATATTCATAGAATACTATCATATTGTTCTTTTTCTTGGCTGGGCTGCTGGTCTCCCATAAGTTGGTATAGCGCGTGCCTCTGGGCTCGCCACTTGCTAGCTGTCGAAAGTGGGAATGGGGCGGCTCCTTCCACCCGACGAATGCACATAGTATAAGCAACCACGAGAAATGGAAGGGGTGGTTTGCTTCATCCTGGGCTGTCAAACAATGTTGCTAAAAAATATTTAACAAAAATAAACACCAATTGAATTGTTCACCTTCTGCAACTTGTATGGCGAGGTGAATTACTGATCCTGTGACTTCCTTTGGGCGAACCTTGGTTAACAGTCTGCTTGCAAGTAGAATGGCTGTAAATATGAGTGTATCATCTGTTAAGCTTGCGATATCATAAGCCTGTCCTCCTCTTTGTAGCTTATACTTGGTAACTAGGGCTGGTGGTAGCTTGGAATCCTTGGTATTTCCTGTTATATGTGTCTTAGGGTCCTTACCAGTCTTGGAAAACCCGATGATGCAGTGTATGATGTCGAAGTTCAGGTCGACCTTGTTACCTAGCCATAGGTAACTTCCATGTACACAAGAAAGCAGGATGTGCACCACAGCATTAACCTCTGCACCTCTCCCAAAATGTGGTATTCTCAACAAATTGAGCAAGCCTGAGCACTCAAGAATCTGGACATTTTCCATAGGAACATATTCATTTGCACCTATCGTTGGGTTCTTCTGAATCGTCAGATACTGATCCGACCAGAACTGAGGATATGTCTTACTGTCTCCAAGGTTATAATCTATAAATTTAACAACATAGGCATATCCTAATAGATCTCCATCTTCCTTTACTCGAGAATCAATCGGTGGTATGGGAACATGAAACTTACCACTCTTGGGAATGTTTACCTCTGGTGCGCCGTCAACTCGTGGCACAATGTAGTTTAGTGCGCCATGAACTTCTTCCTCCGGCTCTAGACTGGATTCTTCTGTTATCTGATATTGGCTCCTCATCCTTGGTAGCTATCTGGCCTGTGATGAACTTGGTTTCATACTCTTGGGTGGTGTCGCCATAGCGGACATAAGGCCTCCACGCTCGAATCGTCTCAAAATGTCTTCTAAGGGTTCCTCCTCAGATAGAACCCACTTGGTGCAATACTCTGGATTGGCAATGGCTGTGAAATAGGGAAATCATAACACTCTATAACTGGGATATCTCTGCACAAGGGAAACTCTGCAACTTACTCTACAGCTCTTGGATCTTTGCAAAAGTAACCGTCCTAAATGAATGATCTCTGCTTTTATGCTGAAGGCTATAATCCTGGACGTAATGGTCATCTAGGATGAACCCATCGGTGGTATTAATTGCATGGATGAGACCACACCCGTCATTTCAATCCTCATTAAATGCTGAAATCCGATCAAATTTCCCTCGAAACCTGTGTACAGGTGCCGGTCTCGTCGAAGATTTACTAAATCTGGAAAATTTATTATGCTGTTGCCAAATCTACGGTAAGTTATATCGGTCATTTCTTCATTAACTGTCTGTCAGAAGGAGAATTGGATGGCCTTCTGTCCTTTTTCAAAACTGGATATGTGGCACGGGGAATCATCACCTTACCACGATGTCACACCGCATCACCTGTGTAAAACAAACTTAACAGCTTTTTTTTTTTCAACTCTCCTCATGCGAATGCTTTTTACCTGCCGGTGTAGACTAACTACTGGTGCGATGCCTCCTTTCAACTACACTGGACATCTGCACTCTCATAAATTTCTGAGTTAAGGCTGGGATATGGAGTGGCTAGCACTGTAAAGCTTAAGCCTACTGCCATTAATGAAAGTGGGAAGAATCTCCCTGTTCAGTTTGCTGAGCTGAACGACTCCTCCATTTGTAACTTGCTGAATCTGGTATGGCCCCAACGAATGCATCTTGAATTTTCCTGGAAACTTCACAAACTTACTGTCGTAGAGGAGGACTAGATCTCCTATCTGAAAAATCTTGTTCTTTACATGCCTGTCATGCCAAGATTTCTCTTGTGCCTTCTGCACTTTCTGATGGAATCCTGTGATGAACCTGTCTTCCTCTAAGGCAAGCAGCTACGCTATCCTTTCATTCGTCGTAACTGTGTCTGTCATCCCGGTGATCTAAGCAATTCTTAGACTGGGCATAATATACTCCATAGGCATAACAACCTCTTGTCCATACACCAAGCTGAAAGGTGTATGTCCTATGAGTTTCTTGCATGTATTCCTATATTCCCATAACACAGCATTAACCCTGAGGTCCCAATCATTTCTTTGGCTATTGTAGATCTTAGTAAGAGCGTTTTCTAGAATATTGTTAAAGGCCTCCACCATACCATTAGCTTGCGGGTGGTAGGGAGTGCTCTTATGGTGCTATATCTGGAATTCCTCTGTCAAGGCCTCAATAGTGTGGTTCAAGAAATGGCTGCCTTGATCGCTCATCAAAATTACTGGACATCCAAATCTACTGATGATGTTCTCAAAGAGGAACTGTGCAGCTGTAGTAGCATCACAATTCCTTACTGCTTTAGCCTCCGCCCATCTGGTGAGGTATTCTGTTCCTGTGATGATGTATCTCGCACCAGTTCATTTTCTTGGTGGGTTGATAGGATCCACGAAGTCTATAGCCCACTTGTCAAATGCCCACAGCGTAATATGTGGTCGCAGCGACATTTCATCTCTCCGCGAAGGTTTTCGTAGCCTCTGGCAGATATCGCAACATCTGCAAAATTCCTTAGTGTCCTTATGCAAAGTAGGCCACAATAATCCCGCTGTCAGGATTTTTTGCGCAGTCGGCTTTCCTGTGAAATGACCTCTTGCGGTACCGAAATGTGCTTCTTGGATAATGGCCTCTTTCTCGTGCGGCATGACGCATCTACGCAGGACTTCATCTAGACACAACTTGTATAGCTGTCCTGCGATCAAGGTGAAGTCTGCTGCTTTGACAACCAACTGCTTCTTTTGATGCTTAGTAATCTCAACAGGTGCCCATCCTATAGTGAGAAAGTGAATAATATCAACATAGTACTCATCTGCGATCTGAATAGAAAACAATTGCGCATCGGGCAAGTTGTCCTCTAGGTTACTTTGCTCTTCTCTTGAGTCTATCCTCGACAGATGATCTGGTCCAGCATTTAATTTCCCTGGTTTGACAATAATTTCAAAATCATACTCCTGAAATAGGAGTAACCATCTGCAGATTCGTCCCCCTAACACTGGCTTATTGACCAAGTACTTCAAAGCGGAGTGGTCAGTGAACATCTTGAATGAGGCACCTAGCAGGTAGTTCCTGCATTTCTGTAGAGCATACACCATGGCTAATCCTTCTCTTTCCGTAGTGGTGTAGTTCTTTTCTACGGTGGATAGTTTTCTGCTTGAGTATGCGATAGGGTGATCGATACCTCCTTCTCCTGGCTGGGTTAAGACGATCCCCAATGCGATGCCAGATGCATCCACATGTACATGAAATGGCTTGGTCCATTTTGGGAATACTAAGATGGGTGCTGTAACCATCTTCTCTTTAAGTGTGTCTAGACTTTTCTGGCATTCCTCATTCCATAGGAATTTTACATCTTTCTTTAACAGCTTTTCCATAGGTGCTGTGATCTTTGTATAACCTTTGATAAATTTTCTATAGTACCCAGTATGACCAAGTATTGTCCTCAACTACTTGACTGAGTTGGGTGCTGGAAGGTTTACAATGATGGCAATCTTTGTGGGATCTACCATCAAGCCTTGTCTGCAAATAATGTGACCCAACAAAATACCAAATGGCACATAGAATATACATTTTTTCAAGTTCATAGAAATCTGGTACTGCCTACATTTCTCTAACATTAGTATTAAATCTCCTATGTGCTTGTCGATTAATCCAAATACAGTCCAATCATCAAAATAAACCTCTAGGAATTTATGGATGTATTCTTTAAATACAGCAACTACTACTCTAGAAAAGATAGCTGGTGCATTCTTAAGACCAAAGGACATTACCGTATACTGGAATGAGCCCCATTCTGTCGCAAAAGTGGTCTTAGATCGATCTTCTAGATGGATTTTGATCTGGTGATAGCCTGAAAAGCCATCAGTGAAGGAGTAGACCTCCTATCCTCCCACATTGTCTAACACTTCATCAGTAAAAGGTGTCGGAAACGGATCATGAAGCGATGCATCGTTGAGTTTACACAAGTTGACACAGATTCTGATTTCTCCTTTGGTTTTCTTTTCTTGCACGACCATGGGACTAACCCATTCGCTTTCTTCCACTGGCTCAATGATGACTGCTGCCAGCATCTTATCGATCTCGTCCTTAAATTTTTCTTTATAGCGCGGATTTAATCTGTATTGGCACTGCTTGATTGGTCTAGCATCCTATGTCAATGATATCCTCATTACTCCCAAGTCTCCAACTATTCCCTTCATCTCTGTGAACTTGGTGGGGAATAGGTACTGATAGTCATATAGCAAGTCTACAATCTGTCCTACTGTTTCATCGTCCCAATAGTCTCCAATGGATGCAAACTTTGGTTCTATGTCTGTGCCAATGTTGATCTTCTTAATCTTGATAGGCTTCGTGATAGCTGGAGTCTCTAGCTTCGGTCCATCAACATCGCGAGTCCCTTCTAACTCTAGAATGCTGATGTTGCGAGGGTCCTCATCCTCATCCTCTAGTTCTGCTGCGAAGTTATAGCACTCAAGCGCATCTTCTAACTGGATGGCCCACTCAGGTTGAGTATGTAATGATAGCGTACAGTCCTCAAATATCTTAATCTTTATTGCATCTAGGGCCTGATCAACACTTGGATACTCAGATTCAAAAGTGAACGTGAGTAGAAAGCTGTCTATCATAAGTGGCCATGTGGTTGTTCCCTTGCGTAATTCAGTCTCTGTGTACCAGTTCCTTGGAACTGTGTCCAAAGTGTGAATGAATCGGTGAACCCATTCATCCTCGGGAATGTCCGACCAATTCTGTTCACAAGTATGAATATGTGACCTGGGGTCACTTTGTCCTGTGTATTTCTGCTGGACATACTCCCTGTAAGTAGAGAATCTGATCACCATAAATCTCTTAAGATCATCCCATGATGCGATATTCTATTTATGTGCATACCACCATCTTGCAGGTGTGGCTTGTACTGCAAGCTCCATAGCTGCAATCCTCTGCTCGTGAGGAACTTGTTGTTCAAATTACGGGAGAAAGTCTTGGATATTTGTTAGACCATGAAATGAGGGAGTCTTGTTAGTCTTTGCGCCAATCCATCGCAGTGACTTAGTCATAAATGAACATCTGCGCACTGAGACTTCGTAAAGTCTGTTCTGCCAGTTTTCTAGACCAACATCCGAATCCGATGCGCATGAGCTGTCACATCGCCAACTAATGTTCCCTTCTGTGGTTGGATTGATGTAGTCACTCTGGTTCGTAGTCATCCGATAGAGACTCTCCATGTTACATGACTCTTCCTCTACTTGGATAGGTTCAATGTATCTAGGACCCTGAAGAGGATCCAACGGTGTGATGACCCGGATCTGCGCATCCTCAAAGGTCATTTGTCTTCTCTTTAGGTCGATAATGGCCATGTTACTGATCGCCCACTCAATGCCTAGTAATGCTGGATATGGTCTACTATCGCCAATGATTTCTATAACTTCAAAGTTCGTAGAGCTGTGAACTCCGTTAATGTCAACTGGCACCTGTGGTAGTCGACCCAGTGGCGATACCCTCTGTTGATTAGCTAATCTCAAATGGATAGGAAATATGACTAACTTAGGGCTACCCATCTGTTCCCATGTCTGCTTAGTCAGAACATTTACCTATGATCCTAGATCTAGGATCACCTCATCCATTTCAAATTCTACAACTTGTGCTGTGAGTCGCATCTCTCTTCCTGTTCTTGTATGGTCCATAATGTTATGAACAGCACGCTGCGCACTGCTCACGGAAGAAGATGGTGGATACTGATCTATGATGTGTTGAATCTCTCTGATAGCTTGCTCATTTCTCATGAGTTTTAGACAACTCTGCAGGAAGGATTGTACACTTCCTGTCGACTCATCCTCATCACATCTTCCTGATGTGGTATCCTGCAATGTCTGTACAGGGCTAACGCCACAAGGTGTTTGCTGCGGTACGCCCCTAGACGGTTGTACCTACGATCCTGATTGCATAGGTTCATTAAAGAAAGTCTTAGATTCCTAAAATGTTTCTTTATTCTTCTGTAGGTTGAGTGGTGTTTATTTATTAGTAGCTTTGTGCACCCACTCCGGTCTTGTGTTCTTTTCAATATCCGGCGATGTCCCACTAGTGGAAGCACCACTACGAGTCACAATGTTGACTCTTGGTTCTAGTTCTTCCTGCTCTGCAGCAATAAGCTGGATGTTTTGATGTACTGCTGGCTTAGGTTCTATGATCTTAGCTATCAAGGTAGGACATTCTTCTATAGCGTGATCGTAAGATTTGCAATAATTACATGTCGTAGTGGGGCTCTGACAGTCCCTATCATAATGTCCTACAACTCCACAATTGTAACAAGTGACTGGTCCATGGCCACGGCCAAAGCCTCCTCCATGGCCTCATTCTCTGAATCCTCCTCCACGGCCAACATGAGCCAGATCATGCTGTGGTCCTGCTGCTGGACCCTATGTCTCCGATTGGACTTTGTACAAGCCTTGTTTTCTGTCTAACGGCTCTACAGGTATGGTCATCGTGTCCTACTGACTTACAGAAGGTACAGTATAAGTTCTTAGGTGTTTGTATATACTTCTGAAGTAAAGGGCATTGCTGAGGTAGATGTCCTCTTGTTCTGCATAGTTCACACCATGGCCCTTGAGTTTTTGCTAAGGGCTTAGGAGCCCCACTTGCTAAGTATTCAACAAATACTGGACAGTTGTCTTTAGTATGGCCTTGTGCTTTACACTTGATACACCATATGTCTTGTGCAATCTCTTTCCCTTTTCTAATCTCATGCATATGTAACGTGAGATTTGCTAACTGGTTTTGCAGGTTTGTCATACCTGTGCTAGTCTCCGCTAGAGGTGATTCCTCTAGTTTCATCGCCATCTCCAATGCATCATCCTGTGTCTGGAGTTTCTACTGCATTAATGGCAGTCTGATGTGAGGGAGCAGCGCTGCAATAAACCATTCCTTATGTTGCTTCGGCACAAACTCAAAGCTGACTTGGTCTATGAGGGCTTTGAATTTCTGATCGAAGTCCCATACTGACTCTGTAGGTAACTGTTTAATGTATTTGAGCTTTGTGATACATTGTGACTCAAACTTCGGTTTCTTAAACTCTTTGATCATGGCAGTTTGACCTATATAAGTGTTCTGGGTATCACTGAGGTATACTTCATATACCATGTTAAGGCTCGTTCCCTAAGTGTGGTGACCAACTATACAAGTTTAATATTATCATCGTGGATTCCTTTAATGGTCCACATGGATTCACATAGAAACCATTGCTGCTCTAGGTCTTCTGCCCCTGTACCCTTAAAGGTAGGTAACTTCATATCATCCCCCATTCTATTTCTACGTGGTGGATGCTGATTTGCTGTGTTACTACCACTCGGCGGTGTAAGTGGAGGTGATGTAGCGGTAGTATGTACTGTCTGCGAGCTACTAGATGGAGTTTCTACGAGATTGTTCTGAGTCCCGGTCTGTTTTTGTGGGGTATAAGGGTGGTAATGGATACCCCCTTCTGTTCTTTCTGTATTACTATGACTCTGTTGTCTAGTATTATCTGAACTGTCTTCAAATATGGGAGATCTGAAATCTACTTTATATTTGTTTCCACTACGTGTACGTCCAATGTCATCAAAATCACTCTCAAACTCTTGTGACATCACACTTTCTTAGCTTACTGGTCTGGAACTATATCCATTACTCCTTTTTCATATAATAACATCTTAATGGACAAGTTTAAAGAGTTTAGGTACTTACCGCGATATCCTTTGAAGAGGTACCACTCAGCCTTGCTGAAGCTTTTTCTCTGTTCAACTGCAAACTCTGTGACGAAGCCTTCTATCACACTCGCAAGCCAGAAGTCTACTGTCCTCATAATGGGATTATCAAGGCTCTTCATGGTCTGAATCAGCTCCGGTGTCCAGACAATGTTTCTTTTCTTTCTGAATATGCTCTGATCAGTCAACTTTGATAACCAGTCATACAGCTCGTTTCTATAGGTTGCAAAAAATATCGTATGCAAGTCTGTAAAGATATGTTTTTGTAACCAGTCCTCTGTACTCAGTCTAGGACTCTTGTCCTCTTTTTCGGCAAACTCTTTCTCCTTAGACCCAACCCACTGGTTGAGTTTGTCTTTAGTAGGATGCCAACAGAACATTAGCTTTGTAATGTGTCAAAGCCGGCAATGGAACCATTTGTTGGCTATATGGGCAGACCCGGGTTTACTGTAATGTACCAACAACACCCCTAGCTCACTGGCCCTTTCGACGATAGACCATGGAGCAGCCTGAATTCTCACCTGAAGTGATTCTAATGGGCTGGCCAAAGACTCAAGTGTATTCGACCAGGTTCTGTAGCATCCTAGGGTCTCACGGCTCTTCTTAGCCAGCGAGGTCTCTCTCCGCGACACGTGGTCTCTCTTATTCACGGGTTTTGACAGCGAAAGGACTCCTATCGCATCACAAAAACTCTGGCGATGCACAACTCTTGCTTTCACTTAACCCACGAGCTACGCTATCTCACACCGCAGCTCCTCTGACGGTGCGATATCGCCTACTGTCAATGCGATATATACTATAGTACGGCCCACTGCGAGCCTCATGGTCCAAAGGCTATCGCACCGGGTGGAATGACTTGGCTAACTTTCAACAAGATAGTAAACACTCCGACTTGAACTTCCATAGTTCCACACACTCTACCTCAACTATACTTACTATTCGAATAAGTATACTGGAAACACTTTAACAGAATGACTTATTACTGTGTGAAACAAGCACTGATAAACTCATATGCAGATACTTGATACATGTAATCCACCTTTAACCTTCAATAATTCTGTAACTGAATGAGGACATACAGACATTTACTAACTGATATACAACATTCATGTAACAGATAACAGATATCAACTAAGTAAAGCACAATCACATGAAATAATCACATAACATACTGGTTTTATGTGGTTCACTTCTAGGGTAGAAGCTACGTCCACAGAACTATGTTTATTATATATTGAGAGAGTACACAGTTCTGCTACAACCTGTTGTGCAGCTAGAGATCTTCTGGGTAACTCCGCACTCACTGCTGGGATCCCTTCTCTCCTAGATCTCTTCTCTTTCTCTATATTGCCTTCTTACAATATTCTCTCTCTCTCTCTCTCTCTCTCTTTCAATCCCTGTGGATTGTTACATACATGCTTCTATGAGCTAGCTGCTGGTTACAGTAAGATACTACAGATTGAATACAGAACCAACGCATGAGCGTCTATGAGCTAATAGATCAACTGAATCTCTAATTGTTTGAATAGCTAAAATACCCAATGGCTAACTGGCTAACCTTTTACAATACAAAATACATCCCTTTATAGGCGGCCCGAAGGTCTCGCCATTTACAACACTGTGGGCCTGTCCCAACAGTAACCCAAAAACCCTAACTAGTGACAGTCGGCGTATGTGTACTTGGAGTAGCCGCTTTCTGTCACACCACTGCTCTCTGCAGTATTCCATGATTGCCGACGCTGACCATGGGTACTGGGTGCCGCTTCACTTTCTTTCCTTCATCTTCAATACCTTGGCCTCGTTGCCCCTTTTCCTTTATGAGGGTAGCTGATCCCTCCTGTCTTCCACCGCTGCCTTGAATGCAGTGGGTGAACTCTCTCTTCTTGGTCGCTGCCTTGAATGCAGTGGGTGAGCTCTCTCCTCTCGGCCGCTGAGGTACTGTCATATTCTTTGAATTCTCTGTCCCGATAGTCACAGTTTTCGGCTCTGATCTACAGCTAGAAACATGCTACGACGTCGTAGTTTTACCTTATCTCTTATATCTTCACCAAAACTGTCTATTCACCAAAATGGCAGCTTCTCCTGTAGCTGCGGGACCCTAATCCAACAACATAATGTAACTGATCGATTGACTCTCTCAAGCATTCGACCTCAACACATCTATTCACACCTGTTTGATTGTTAGAAAACAGGACCGCAGAGCAATAACAGATATATAGTTAAATCAATAAACAAGATGTAAAACACATTAAGACATTACAGAGAGACACAGATATAACATGGTTCACCCAAACGATGGGCTACATCCACAAACAAATTTCCAGTCCTTTTATTACAGTCCAGAAAGATGAAGGGATACACCCTGAAGAAAAACCACTGCACTTCCTCTTCACGCTCTCACAGTCTCTCTTCCAGTACAATACAATACCATACTCAGTCATGTTACAATGATTTCTTTTATAGGGGAAATACCATGGGAAAATACTACGGTTAACCCAATACCATGGGTCCATAAAACTGTTGGCCAACACGCATCCCAAAAAATTTTCTCGAGGGCTCTGCCCCCGAACCCTCGTTTTCTCAAGGGCGCTGCCCCTAAACCTTTGTGTCTCGGGGGTGCTACCCATGAACCCCCAAGTCTCGATGGCATTGCCCCCAAACCCCATTTTTTGAGGCACTGCCCCAAACCCCAAGGCAGGGGGGATGAGTGTACAATACACCTGGGTTACAAACAAGACTAAATAATATCTCTGGATCTGGAAGATTAGGCTCCACAACCAACAATCTCCCACTTGGAGACTGATCACAACAACTCCACCACTATTGCAATTTCTGGACTATGCTCTCGACCTTGGACTTGGAAAATTTCTTCTTTTCACCTTTATGCTTGAAGGCTGATAGAAATCGAGCAGGAACTCAGTTTCTCTTTGGTTACTCCCTTTGTCAACATATTTGTAGGATTCTGGCTAGTGTGTATCTTTTCTAGTTTTAACAGTTCTTCATCTAGAATAGATCTTATGAAGTGGTACTTGAGTTCTATATGTTTAGTCCTTGAATGAAAGGCTGAGTTCTTTGCAAGATGAATGGCACTGTGGCTGTTGCTGTACAACCTACTATTCTTTTGCTTCTTACCCAATTCTTCCATGAACCTCTGCAACCAAATCATCTCCTTACTAGCCTCTGTAGCAACAACATATTATGCTTCTATTGTTGAAAGTGCAACAACCTGTTGCAGATTTGAAATCCAACTTACTGATGTTCCACCCACAGTAAACACATACCCTGTGGTGCTCCTCCTATTGTCTTTATCACCATCCATATCTGCATCAACATATCCCTGTAGAACAGTGTTTGAACCTCCAAAACATAATGCATAATAAGTGGTACCTCTTAAATACCTGAGAATCCACCGTACTAATTTCCAATTCTCTTTACCTGGATTATTCATATACCTGCTCACAACTCCCACTGCATGTGCAATATCTGGTCTTGTACACACCATGGCATACATCAAGCTTCCAACCACTGATGAATAGGGAATCTTGGACATGTAATCTATCTCTTCCTGTGTCTCTGGACACATATCCTTGCTTAGTTTGAAATGGCTAGCCAAAGGTGTACTGACAAGTTTTGCATTCTGCATTCTAAACCTCTGCAACACCTTTTCTATGTACTCACCTTGAGACAACGTCAATTTGTGATTTTTCTTGTCTCTTGTTATTCTCATACCAAGGATTTACTTTGTAGCACCCAAATGCTTCATTGCAAATGATTTAGCTAGTTTGATTTTGAGCACATTTATATCCTGCATGTTAGAGCCTGCAACAAGCATGTCATCCACATACAATAACAAGATAATATATCTTCCGTTATCTAGCCTCTTCAAATAAACGCAGTGGTCAGAATGACATCTATCATAAACTTGTTCTGTCATAAACTTATCAAATTTTAAATATCACTGCCTTGGATCTTGTTTCAGGCCATACAAGCTCTTCTTCAACCTGCAAACCAAATTCTCCTTCCCTTTGACCTCATACCCTTGTGGCTGCTGCATATAAATCTCTTCCTCCAAATCACCATGGAGAAAGGCTATTTTTACATCTAACTGTTCAAGATGCAAATATTCTACCGCCACTAGACCTAAAATAGTTCTAATTGAAGTCATTTTAACAACATAAGAAAGTATTTCATCAAAGTCTATACCTTTCTTTTGTGCAAACCCCTTTACAAAAAGTCTAGCCTTGTACCGCTTCTTTCCTCCATCTTCTTCCTTCAACCTGTAAACCCATTTATTATGCAATGCCCTTTTTTCTACAGGAAAGTTAACCAGATCCCAAGTTTGGTTTCTTACCAATGAGTCCATCTCCTCATCCATGCCTTACTCCCACTTCTTTCTAGTTTCTACCTGCATTGCTTCTTCATAACATTCTGGTTCACCAGAATCAGTCATCAATAAATAATACAGTGAAGGAGAGAATCATTTAGGGGGTCTACTTAACTTGGTAGACTTTCTTACAGTTGCAGAAGTTTCAGGTACCTGTTGCTGCTCTTGATTTTCTAGTGCCTTTGGAACTTCATTTTCTTTGATTTCATCAAGCACTGTGTACTCTGAGTTTTCTTTTTCTTCTTTCTTTCCCTGCAACTGATCTTTGTACATGGCCTTTTCATTGAATACTACATCTCTACTCCTAATGATTTTGTGATTTTTAAGATCCCATAGGCGATAACCAAAATCATCAACCCTGTATCCAATAAAGGTAAATTTCTTGGATTTAGCCTCAAGCTTTGTTCTATCATCTTTATCAATATGGAAAAATGCAACACAACCAAAAGTTCTCAGAAATGAGTATTTTACTTGTTTACCTTTCCATGCCTCCTCTGGAATGCCACCATCCAAAGCGCTTGAAGGCCCTCTGTTTATTAAATAAATAGCAGTGTTTATAGCATCAACCCAAAACTATAAGGGCAACCCTGCATGCAATCTCATACACCTTGCACGCTCCATGATCGTTCTGTTCATCCTTTCTAACACACCATTTTCTTGTGGTGTTTCAGGGACTGTCTTCTCTCTGCAAATCCCATTGTGTGAACAGTAACTGTCAAACTCCTTGCTGTAGTACTCACCTCCATTATCAGATCTGAGACATTTCAACCTTTTTCCTATCTCATTCTCAGCCAAAGCTTTCCACTTTTTAAAAGTATCAAACACATCATATTTCTGTCTAATGCAATAAACCCAAGTTTTTCTAGTTGCATCATCAATAAAAGTAACATAATAATGAGATCCACCAAGAGATTGTACCTGAGCTGGTCCTCATACATATGTATGGACAAGCTCTAACTTTTCACTCTTCTTTTGTTTTCCAACCCTAAGAAATATAACTCTCTTCTTTCTTCCATAAACATAGTTCTCACAGAATTCCAAACTTACCTGCTTCAGTTCTGGAAGCAATTTCCTTGAGTGGAGAATCTGCGTCCCCTTCTCACTCATGTGGCCAAGCCTATGATGCCACAATGCTGCACCTATTTCTATGGAAGCTACAGAGATAGAATAATCAGTATTATGAGGACATAAATATAACGTACCTACCCTATCTCCTTTTGCTATTACGAGTGATCCTTTAGTGATCTTCCACCACGTTTCTCCAAACATAGACAAACAACCGCTATCTCCCAACTGCCCTGTTGAGATCAGATTTCTTTTCATAGTAGGAATGTGCCTTACATCCTTTAGTAGCCAGTCATTTCCATTATTTAACTTAATCCGTACCTTACCCTTTCCAACAATTTTACATGGTTCATCATCCCCTAATAGTACATGCTCAAAATCACCTTGAACATAATCATGAAAGAATTTCCTATGGGGTGTAGCATTACATGAAGCCCCTGAATCTACTACCCAGTAATCACTATTATTATCTAATGCAAGAATCAAAGCATCTTGTAACACATCACTTGCTACATTCGCTTCCTGAGTAGTCTCTTGCTGTCTGTCTCCTTTCTTCTTTGGAGCTCCGCAGTCTTTCTTTCGATGTCCTTCCTTACCATAGTTCCAGCACTCTATTTTTCCAAATCTGGAATTGGATCTACCATTTTGAGACTTGCTGTGATTTCCTGGGCTCCTTCCTCTCTTGTTTTGTCTCCCTCTGCTCTCCATGGTCAACGCATTACCTGATGTCTAACCTGTGCTTTTTCTTTGCATTTCCTTGCTAAGAATAACACCAACAACATCATCAAACTTAAGAGTGTTTGAACTAGGGACATAGTTACTTACAACCATGACCAAGCTATTCCATCTTTCTGGCAATGAGCACAAGATTAGAAGAGCCCTAACCTCATCATCAAAGTTCACTTTTATAGAACTTAACTGACTGGTAAGTGTATTAAACTCATTTAAATGGTCAGCAACAGATCCACCTTCTGACACCTTCATATTAAATAAATGCTTCATTAAAAATACCTCGTTAGAAGCCGAGGGTTTTTCGTAGAGCTTACTCATTGCGCTCATCACACCCTTTGTTGTTTTTTCTTTCAAAATATTGAAGGCCACTGATGAAGCCAAGAATAGCCATATTGTTCCCAGTGCCTTTCTATCAAGAACCTCCCATTCTTCATCCTTCATAGCCGTCGACTGTTTTGCTTTTCTGCCCAACGACAGGTACAGATCCTTCTGGTAAAGATAGTCCTCCATTTGCATATTCCATAACTGATAGTTTTGGCCATTAAATTTCTCGACCCTAAAATTTCCTTCTTTCGCCATTGGTCCCACTCAAACCAGGAACCCTTCTTTCCTGTGAGTTTACCAACCAAATAGACCTTTTGGCTTTGATACCAATTGTTAGAAAACATGCCACAGAGCAATAACAAATATACAGTTAAATCAATAAACAAGACGCAAAACACATTAAAACATTATAGAGAGACACAGATATAATGTGGTTCACCCAAACGATGGGCTACATCCACAAAGAAATTGCCAGTCCTTTTATTACAGTCCAGAAAGATGAAGGGATACACCTTGCAACAAAACTGCTGCAATTCCTCTTCACGCTCTCACAGTCTCTCTTCCAATACAATACAATACCATACTTAGTCGTGTTACAATGCTTTCTTTTATAGGGGAAATACCATGGGAAAATACTATGGTTAACCCAATACCATGGGTCCGCAAAACTATTGGCCAACACGCATCCCAATTTTTTTTCTTGGGGGTGCTTCCCCTGAATCCCCATGTCTCGAGGGTGCTGTCCTCGAACCCTTGTGTCTCGAGGGAATTTCCCCTGAACCCCCTTTTTCGAGGCACTTCCCCTAACCCCAAGGTAGGGGGAATGAGTGTACAATACACCTGGGTTACAAACATGACTAAATAATATCTCTGGATCTGGAAGATTAGGTTACACAACCAACATTGATTACACTATGTATCTTGATTTCCATTATCATTATGAGTGGGATATATCACGTCTGTTAATGGTATACTACAATGACCACTAATTAGACTACGGTCCATCATGTTCGACCTTGACACCTTTATCCACGTGATGGGACATGTACTAGAAATTATTTGTGTAGAAGACCTTCGAGCTTGGTGGTATTTCATATATACTACCTCCTTGATTGTGCCAATATCTATGAGATATTAGTTCTCATGACCAGATTCCATTGTACCATCATATGCCTTCATTCAGTATGAAGATCTTATTTCATTGTATATTATACATGGTGATGAACACATGTTACATATGATTATTATGCCTATTCATGGCCATTGTACTATTATGTATTTGGGCACCACTACCCTTCATGTTTATAATTACATGTTGAGACATATCATTGTATTGTAGTGATGAGTGATCATTTTTTCCACATTGGTCTTCATTACTCCACTTTTGGGATTGTTATAATGTATTTTGGCGATCATGTTACCCCTATGACCTCACACATTATGGGGCATCTGTTATAGATGATTTTACCACAATTGGTGGATCACGTTTTTATGGTCTTCCTTGTCCCTATGCAGACTCTTTCGACCCCCTTTTCTCAGTATAACTTTGATGATACAAAAAATCCCTTAAAAAAGTCTTATTTATTGGTATATGCGGGTCACCAACTTATATACCGCGTGTACACGCAACTTGCTCGAATATGACCTGTGTACATCGGGAAATGTGCTCAAAAATAAAATATTTGGAGTTTTCCTCATCAAGTAACAAATAATTTGACTATTGGACTTCCATATGCCTGGAAACACTCCTAATCGACCTTGCACTTCCTATTGACATCTGGGTTCTTCGACCAAATCATGAAAGAACCAATACCATGTACGAATCTCAATGGTTCAATGATGTAGATGATGTCGATCATGCGAGAAACAACGAACCTAAGGGGAACTAGGAGACTCTATGGGAATATAACAAACCCACTTCATAACTTAGGATAAAATATTTAATCAATTTTGATTAATTTCCCCACCACTAGCCTAGATAGTTGGCATCCACTTACACCACATGGTCAACACTTTCCATATATACCCCAGGAACAAATTAATCCCAATTCTCAGTTGATCCTATCTACTTTATTGACCACCATAATTAGTAACCACGCTTTCCTATAGATTCTGTCTTTTACTTTCTTTATTCCAGCTTTTTTGTGGATAAGGTAAAGTTACTCAACTAGGAAATTGCTATCTTTTTTTTCCAGCCCATCCTCCATTATTTTCTCTCCATATTCCAAGATTAAAAAGTATTTCCATCACTTATAATCACTCGCTCATTCGTGAGCTCCTCGATAGATTAGGAAAGTACTTTAGCCACCTATGGGGGTTTATCATATTTAGTAAGTTTGATTTATGAGGTAGCAATGAGTTGTCTTCCATCAACTCAAATATCCTTTATAAGGATGTATTACCAATTTAATAATATCAATTATAATTTATTGATCATTCCTTAATGTGTGTTCATTATTCCTCTTCTTCTCTCCTCATGCTAATTCTTTGCAATTCTCTGTGATGTTAATTGTGTGCTTAGATTATTATCTTGTTTATATAATTATTGCTACCATCAAGGCTTTAGAATTCTAACAGAGTCCCCTTAGGTGGTTCATAGGAACTCATTAATGGTGATTATTCCAAGGTACAAGGACCTATGAATCTATCCTTAGTTATAGATGTGATGGAATTGATAGAGGGAGACCTACAACTATTAAGGAAATAATGGTTCCTTGATAGAAGCGCGAGGGATGCAACCATATTGTAAATGTGCCAAGACACATGGATGAGACACTGAAGTGGAACACAAGGGAATATGAGTAATGGGACTCAAAATTCCTATGTTCAGAGTATGATGGCAAGGATCACCTGCCAACATATGGAAATAATATTGAGGGAGGGAATCATATTTGGGGTGACCATGAGGGAATAAATACAATGTGTTTAACTTCAATGGGGGAGTCTCAGAGGAAAAATATTGATCATGGGAAAAAATGTATCCAAGGGTGACTAATCACATAATACTCTAAATAAAGACGACTGGGAATTCTACCATGATAAGGGATTATATGCGATATGCAGGGGTGTTGCGAAGCACCATTTTGTCCTTCTTCATGGCTTAATGACCTCAAAGAAGGGGTCGAAGTGTGCTTGATGTGATACTGTCTCGTGTATTTTTATCGAGCTTGAGACAATCAATGTTTGTTGATTTTTTCAATTTTAGAGTCTAAGAACATAAACAAAAATCCATAAGTGGTCCTTTCATAAATTTATTCTTTAAAGCTCAAAAATCATAATAGTATACAAGGAAGAAATCTTGTAGCAAAAAGGTGGCTAGAGTATTCATTTTTTCGTAAATAGTCTATCTGGTCCAAAAAATGGGTAAACTTATATTAAACAGGCATTCCTTCGAGTCCTTTTAATGTGTTTGAAAAAACGAACTCACTCGACAATCTTTTCATTTTTTTGTTAATGTAGTAGTTGCGTGAGGCACATCCTGATAGGTCGACCCCAAATGATTTTCTAGAAAATGAGTTTACACATAAAAGAAGACAAGTAGGCCCCAATTAAATATTAAATTCCTAGAAACTTAAATTATAAATAGAAGGTGCCTCACTTCATTTTCATCATCCAACATTTAATAAAGTTCGCTCAAGTAAAGGAAGAAGTTAGCTACTGCTATTATGAGACTATTTTCTTTGTGTTCTTAGGTTTATGCTACTGCTATCTAGATGCACATCGATCTCTATTGGAAGGTGTGAGATCGGGGGAGATAATAAGTTTGTATTGTCTATGGTTGGAAGGTGAAAGATTATAACCATGGTTAAATGAGCTCCACATTCATTTTTGTTTATGTTCTTTCCCATTATTTTAGTGATCCTTTTTATTATACTGCCATCTTCATAAATTCTAACATGGTATTAGAGTAGTGCTAAAAGAATCCATTTCCAAAAAATAGGGCTCCATAATTTGGATCATGTTTTCAACCACAATTTATCTCGAAAGGAGCATATAGGAAATCTCCCTAAGAGGGCACATATTTCCATGGAGGCCAAATTCTGATTAGTGAAGTTTCATTTTTGACCTAATACTGTCGGGGTCAAGACCTAGGGATTCTTGGATCGATCACTTTTATCCACAAATTTGGCTCAATCTTACCTTGCTTCAACTCACCTTGGTAGGGCATAACTACCTATGAATTTAGTTTTGCAAGTATCTAAATTTCAAATTTTACCTAGCACTTGCTAGGGTTTTTGGTCCAGTTTTTGCAGACATGATGATCAACATGAAGGGTGAACATCGACTTGACGGAATTTCCAATTCTAGGGTTCCCATCAAGCTTGTTTAAGAAGAATATCCACATAAAAGGTTAAATAATAGTCACTCATACATAATTTTTCTTTATATCCGCTCTCTCAGGTGTTGTTTCCACCACTAGTGATAGTTGGTTGATAGATAGTGGTGCATCCAGACATATGACAAGATACAAGGAGAGTATTTCAGACTTGGTTGAGAAAGAGTCTGATATTCGAGTGGTACTTGGGGATGATACTAGATATAGTGTGAATGGATTAGGGGCTACCTCCATCCAATTAGAGTATAGTGACGTGCCACATTTGAGTGATGTATTATATGTGCTTGGGATGAAAATGAACCTTGTGTCCATATTAAGTTTGGAGGACAAGGGTTACAAAGTTGCATTTTCTGATGGGAAGTTTCTTTCCTAACAAAAGAATTCTATCATGGATATAACACACATGATTGGAGTTCAATAGGATAGAT
This sequence comes from Pseudotsuga menziesii, assembly GCA_001517045.1. NCBI lineage: Eukaryota > Viridiplantae > Streptophyta > Pinopsida > Pinales > Pinaceae > Pseudotsuga > Pseudotsuga menziesii. The sequence continues at coordinate 2,183,152 of LPNX010662518.1, forward strand.
TATACAACACAATTAAATTTGAACCCAAAATCCGACATCAAATTTGTCTGAAATTTGACAAGGTGCCGTATAACATTCGAAAAGGTGTCCTACTTTTAAACGTCAGTTTTCTTGTGTTGGATATCTAATGACCAGAACAATACATATTATTTAAAATGACCATTATTCATATGTATGTTAGGTAAATTTAACGGTAATCAATCGAATCTTCGACATAAGTTTCGTCGATTAACTGACATCCATTTTTCCGATAAACTGACATAAGTTTCATTGATTAACCAACTTACATCGCTAGGATGTTTGTTAGAAATCCGATGACATATTGGTTGAATAACCTAAATTATAATCCTACCATGTGGTCGAATAACCGAGATCACTTTCCACTAATAGAGCCAAATACCAGACGACTAGTAGTCGAAAATGCGACAGACCTGTCGAAAAAGAAATTCAAAAAATCCAGCGCCTTCTCCATCGGTTGTATGGAAACCTCATATGATATATTAATTTCTCGATAGAAAATGCGATGATTGTATGTAATTTAAAAAAAAAATCTATGCCCATCCCGAAATGCAGACCTATGTGTGATAAGATCTCATGAAAACTGATACTTTGTATCAAACATTCATGAATGAATATTTCAATGTGGGAATGGACTTAACCATTATAAATTGTTGGAAATCAATACCTCTGTCTCCATTCTAACTGTTGCTTCCTTTTCACACACCTGGGTCATGTGGCAGAAATATTCAAGCCACTCGGTGTGTCCTTGGGGGCAAGACTCGATTCAAGGCTGTCACCTTGTTCTTGAATCCTCCGTTTAGGCTCAACTCCTAACGAAGCCAAGGTGGGTAGACCCTATTTAGTTACTAAGGATGAATTCTTAGTGTGGTGATGTTAAACTGAATCAGTTATTTAGGAGTTTGAATATTTTAACTATAGACAATTAAAGATGACAAGATACCAAGATAAGCACACGAAATCACAAAGCTGATACACAATATATATATGAAGCAAAAATGACCAGTGCCTTAATAATGGAGTCAAATCAAAGAGATCAATGTGCTTGCATGTGCTTGGAGTGAATGTTTTGCGATTGCATCTTGGTATGTTTTAAGTTAAAATTGAAGTATGAATTGATTAAATTAGGCTAAGGGGGGACTCCAGATATACCCGAGAGTACTTGGAGTATGTCCAAAACAAAACCTTTACGACTACCTGCAAGGAATATGTGGGCTGAAATGGAGTCTCTAGGGCTATTGTTCGTAATGCACCCATTAGGGTGTGACAGAGATTGGCGCCCCGAGGTCACTTTTCAGTAAGTTCCCGCTTCCTTTGGCTATTTTTCCACCGTAGAGGTTCGATCGAGGTGTTGGATTTTCACTTGATGGTTTGTCAATTGGGGAGAGTGAGTCCTAATTATGCTAGTCACCCAAGTGATTTTGATATAGCTTGACTGATCGGATGAACCGCAGCCAAGTGCAGAGCATACACACTAGAGTCATGTAAATTTTAATAAGTTTTAAACTAGGTGTTCTTGTTTAAAAGAAAACCCTCCAAGAACCTCTTTCGATCCAAGTGGATATCAATCGGGGAATCGAGGAGGGGTAAATTTTATAGTTACTTATAAATAAAAAGTAGAAGAAAGAAAAAATATACACAATTCATATTTCTTAATTAATCCTACCACGAATCTCTTTCCCCTTTCTGGTCAATCGAGAAATCGTGGGGTAAGTATTACGATTAATTTGAAATGTGAGATATGGAGTATGGAATTAATAACAAGATTAAGTATACTACCCTTCAAATCAGATCAATTCTAGTAAAAATGGAATAAGCAAAAAACGATGAAAAGGGCACCGACGCGAATCCCCCCAGGGGGGATGGGGAAAGGGCTCAAAAGAGCCTATTCCAAAAATGATTTTATTACAGAGGTTAAAATATCAAAGAACTGATCAATAAGAACATTCTTGGTCCTTATACAGGCTGAAACCAAGTTTTTTACAATTTTGCAAAACAATTAAGATTTTTTTGGTGAAAAGGGAGACCCCTGGGGGGATTTGAACGCTCCTGAGACCACTTCGGACAGCAGATTCCATTTCTTTCTGTCAGAAATTATAAAGGACAGTGAAAAATTTAGAATAACATACACCCAAAGGAACTTTAAGAGTACCTTTGGATCAGCCTACTTTATCTAAAAAATAATGCGGTTAAACTAGCTAAAACAGCGAAAAAGGAACCAAGGAAAGCAAGATTTCCTTGGGATATTGGCTTTCTATTTGTGCAGACAATTAAATTGCACTGATATTGAATAATATTGAATTTTTATCATGCAGCAAATGAAACTACCTTAACAACAAGCTATGAATTTTTACAAAACTGCTTGCGAAAATAAGGTACTTTTAGCTAGATCTCTTGAAATTGAACTTTATAAGAAAAATGAAACTAAGATCTAGAATTTGGAAGGGATATTGCTAATTATATATATGTGTGTTTTTATTTATGAGATATATCAGAGCAACATGAAACCTTTAAAGTAACCAATTTGAGGAAAGTTTAATAATTTTTTAAAGGAGAGAAAGGGGAAGAAAGGTGCATGTTGTTGAAGCAGATCTGCAGAGAAAACTTGGTAGTGAAGCACCGAGGGGCACGATATTAGAAATATCCGCTGGAAATCAATGGAATCAAACTTGAACCATAGATCTTCCAGTCATGGTAAACCTGTAAGCTACAACACAACTCCTGCAAACAGAACTATCAAATCTGAAGATACATATGAGAAAGGGATGATACAGTATGCAAATAACCTTATTTAACATACAGGTATTAACTCATTCAAACATATGCAGCAAATATAAAGTAAGTAAGCTTACTTACAATGATCTATCCCTATGATTTCAGAAACCATTCAAGCAGACAATAATTAAGTGCAAAAAATTGGAAAAATAGCAGTTTCACCTCGAATGCAGCATGACAATGACAATCCACACATGAAAGGTACTCCACAATTGAGCCTCCAAATATTCTCTTTATTCAACAAATGAAGATCAATACACAGTTTACAATGGCAAGCCCTTCAGTCCAGCTCTAACTAGCTTGGAAGAGGGAGCCTCAAGCAGGATATATACAATTTACAGGCCATCCAGCCCAGGGGGGGCGCAATTCCTCATGGAATCAAGTGAAATAAACTGATGGAGAGTTCATCAATGCAGAACTGAGGCTGAACTGAGCCTACTTGTCAACCGGGGGCCTGATCTGGCTGACACATCAACCCATACACTGACACATCGGCCCAAAACTCATCCAAATGAGCCAAAATGTGTTGAGGAGAGAGGGAGGGCAACATTCCCCATAAAGGATGCTCAAGATCAACTCTGGATCTGATTTGATCACCTCCTTCAGTCAAGGATTTGTCAGATCTAGTCAATCTGCTTCAGATCTGACTGATTTCAATCAAATTGGTTGAGAATCCACTGATTTATTGATTTTGGATTTGCTCCATTATTCATCAATTTATTAATTAAATTAATCAATAATTGATTTTTGGGGCTTTCTGACCTGA
>LPNX010662518.1:2186837-2268933 GCA_001517045.1 Pseudotsuga menziesii
GGGTCAATGGGTTTACATGGTGCTCTTAGCTTGAAAATGAGCACCCACATGACTGAAACTGATTATTTGGCCCACTTTTATTACAAAATCAATTTTTCCAATTAAACTATTAAAAAATAGCCTAAGTTTTGGAAAAATTAAATTTTAATAAAAAACACTGAAAAAACTGAAAAATTGAAAAATTGAAAAACACCTAGGGGGACTTAGACATGTTCATATGACTCAAAAATGATTTCTATCATGTTTATACATTGACACATAGACTCTAATAACCTCAATAGGCCTAAATGCCAAGCAGACCACCCCAACTTTGGAGATATGGAGTGAAAAACTCAGAAATTATCAGTCATTTGTTCAACAACCAATAATAACCAAGGGAAAAAACACCTTGGGCTAATTGGATTGACAAATAAAGTCTAAGAGACTGAGTCTTTTACAGACACTATCATGCTAGAACATTTATTACAATTCCCCCATGGGGTATGAACATGTGATATGATACAACAAGCACTTCCCAGAAGTACTTCCAAAGGTCTTTTTGAAGTCCGAACAAGTTAACCTTGTCCGGTTGACCGGGCTCACTTGATAAAAACCACTAAGTACAACTTAGGTGGTAACATTCTAGCTCCAACTGTGGGACATGTGCTCGATCTGGTCTTTAAGGAAAGGAGAGGATACGAGAACACCAGAATCTCTGGTTGATATACCCTGTAAAAACATCTCAACTTGACAAGAAAAACCTCAGTAGTACAAGTTTTATAAAAAACCAAATGAACCATTAAGCTTATTTATTTAAACAAAATAAATGTAACTAACTAAAAGAAGTAAAGTTTTATTATCACTAAGTATAAAATAGAAATACAGAAAGTAAATGCTCTCTTTCAAGGAGCTTATTTTCCTACTCTAAGCATGATATAAAAAGGGTTAAGTGTAATCATAAATCCAGTGTAACCACCTAAGCATTTTATTGACATAAATTTTTTTTTCCTTGTCTTTGGTTACCAGCCAAAGTACGTGATGATTCAGGATGGGAGGGATGGATGGGAGATCATAGGCATGAACAATGTCATAAAAATTCTTCCCAAACTTGTATGTGCTCATGTAGGCTGCTTCTATCCATGACTGAATAGGACTGATATACCAATCAGAACGATGAGGTAAACTGACTACATCATCATACTGATCATTGGGGCTTATCAAATGATAACTCGTTGCACAAGCCCCAAGTAGCTCCAAATCATAAGGAACCTCTATATGTGAAAAAGATGGCTGAGACTGATTTTCCATTAACTGCATCACATCTAACTTTTCACAATACTGTTTCTCAATGTCTTCATTGCTGATACCCTTTTGCGGCTCTACATGGTATGATTTTGAATGATCACATGAAAATTCTGAATGCTCCTCTTCCATACTAAGGTTTTCCTAGGCATCCAGATCTGTGCTTCCCTCTATGGATGTATCGTAGATTGGACTTCCACAAATTTTTGAATAAACACTCCCATTGTTGGACATATCATGGATGGGATTCTCCATAAGATTTTCACAAGTTGGATTATCTATGAAATTCCAATAGTCATCACTCCCATCCACGTCATATGTGGGGGACTCTTCATCCATGGTATCATGCTCCTACCTATCCATGTCTTCCTTGTATTCATAAAAATCTTCTTTAGATAAAATGTTACAAGGAAATAAACTTTCCAAACCTTCATCAACATGAGGAGAACAAGGTCTAGTGTCACCACACACTATAGTGATCTTATCATAGGTTTCTTTATAGGCTTCTGTTATGATATCATGAAGAGGATCTTCAATATTATCTTCAATCAAGGAAAATTTTTGGACATATTCAATGGGATCACTTGGTATGTGTTGCTCAGTGGACTTCTCTAGAGGGCTTTCTGGAAAAGTATCAGCATTGCAACACACTTGAGAATACACCAAATCTTCATTGTCTTCAGCTATGGTGACATGAGGAGAGTCTTCAACAATGTGTTCCATCATGGGCTCCTCCTGAAGCTCTTCAATATGATCATCTTGGATTTTCCCTTCCTTAGAATCTTGTTGTGTATTGGTAGATACCTCATTTTCTTTAAGAAGACGCTTAATTTCTTCATTTCTTAAATAAACTCTAGGATTCTTTTTTATGGGAGTATCATGAACCTCCTCTTCACTTCAATGTTCAAGAAGTGAATCCAAGTCTTCAATACTTTGTATCATGGAAAAAGGTCCATCATATGTTTCTGTGTGAGACTCTGTCCCAGATAGGTAGAAGGTACATATATTTTCAAGGAGCCTTTTAAACCATTCATACTACCCCTAGCATCATGCCACTGCTCTAAAAAAATCCAAAGGAAGCTTGGAAAAGAAGTTATACATTTATCAGGAAGGCCTTGATAGAACCAATAACAAGCCTCACCCCGAAAAGTACTAGCAAACATTTGCATCATATCGTCTTCATGAAAAATATTGAAGTCAACAATCAACTGAAGGAAAGATTTGACATGCCAGATGGCTGAGTCACCATAATCTCCATAAAAAGATGGAAGCCAGTTATATGCATCCGCCAAACCATCACAATAGTTAGGAAAACCCGGGATGTTTGAGAAATCGATAGGTTGAAACCTTAAGGCTAAATGGGCACCATATTTCTCCTTTAATTCATCCAAAATAGTATCCATTTGATATAATGATTAAACCTTGTACTGACAAGGTGGAGCTGTCATGTGATGAGCTTTAAAGGTTTTAACATGTCGCATGGGCTCATATACACACAAAAAAACCTCACAAGTTTATGAGATAACAAGGTTTTATCCCTTCAATGGAGTCGCCATGTGAAAAAGAAAAATAAGCATTTATAAATCTTTTCACAAAAAAATATTTTTTGCTTTTTTTTTGTAAAAATAAAACTGGAAAAAGGTCAGTGGAGTCACCAGATGAAAATTAAAGATCTACTCTAAGAATTCATCAAACAAAGCAAAAACAAAAAAAAGAAAACAAAAGTCGTACTTGGGAATAAAAAGATTTATCCCCGGCAACGGCGCCAAAAAGATGTTGTCGCCTTTTCACACACCTAGGTCACGTGGCAGAAATCTTCAAGCCACTCGGTGTGTCCTTGGGTGCAAGTCTCGAGTCAAGGCTGTCACCTTGTTCTTGACTCCTCCGTTTAGGCTCAACTCCTAACAGAGCCAAGGGGGGTAGACCCTATTTAGTTACTAAGGATGAATTCTTAGTGTGGTGATGTTAAACTGAATCAGTTATTTAGGAGTTTGAATATTTTAACTATAGACAATTAAAGATGACAAGATACGAAGATAAACACATGAAAGCACAAAGATGATACACAATATATATATGAAGCAAAAATGATCAGTGCCTTAATAATGGAGTCAAATCAAAGAGATCAATGTGCTTTCATGTGCTTGGAGTGAATGTTTTGTGATTGCATCTTGCTATGTTTTAAGTTAAAATTGAAGTATGAATTGATTAAATTAGGCTAAGGGGGGACTCCAAATATACCTGAGAGTACTTGGAGTATGTCCAAAACAAAACCTTTACGGCTACCCGCAAGGAATATGTGGGATGAAATGGAGTCTTTGAGGCTATTGTTCGTAATGCACCCGTTAGGGTGTGATAGAGATCGGTGCCCCGAGGTCACTTTTCAGTAAGTTCCCGCTTCCTTTGGGTATTTTGCCACCGTAGAGGTTCGATCGAGGTGTTGGATTTTCACCTGATGGTTTGTTAATTGGGGAGAGTGAGTCCTAATTATGCTAGTCACCCAAGTGCTTTTGATACAGCTTGACTGATTGGACAAACCGCATCCAAGTGCAGAGCATACACACTGGAGTCTTGTAAATTTTAATAAGTTTTAAACTAGGTGTTCTTGTTTAAAAGAAAACCCTCCAAGAACCTCTTTCGATCCAAGTGGATCTCAATCGGGTAATCGAGGAGGGGTAAATTTTATAGTTACTTATAAACAAAAATTAGAAGAAAGCAAAAAGATACACAATTCATATTTCTTAATTAATCCTACCACGAATCTCTTTCCCCTTTCGGGTCAATCGGGAAATCGTGGGGTAAGTATTATGATTACTTTGAAATGTGAGATACGGACTATGGAATTAATAACAAGATTAAGTATACTACCCTGCAAATCAGATCAATTCTAGTAAAAATGGAATAAGCAAAAAACGACGAAAAGGGCACCGACGTGAATCCCCCCAGGCGGGATGGAGAAAGGGCTCGAAAGAGCCTATTCCAAAAATGATTTTATTACAGCGGTTACAATATCAAATAACTGATCAATAAAAACTTTCTTGGTCCTTATACAGGCTGAAACCAAGTTTTTTACAATTTTGCAAAACAATTAAGATTTTTTTGGTGAAAAGGGAGACCCCTGGGGGGATTTGAACTCTCCTGAGACCACTTCAGACAGCAGCTTCCCTTTCTTTCTGTCAGACCTGCTAAAGGACATCGAACAAGTTAGAATAACATACACCCAAAGGCACTTTAAGAGTACCTTTGGACCAGCCTACTTTATCTCAAAAATAATGCGGTTAAACTAGCTAAAATGACGAAAAAGGAACCAAGGAAAGCAAGCTTTCCTTGGGATCTTGGCTTGCTGTTTGCGTAGCCAATTAAATTGCACTGATATTGCAGAATATTGAATTTTTATCATGCAGCAAATGAAACTACCTTAACAGCAAGCTATGAATTTTTACTAAACTGCTTGCGAAAATAAGGCACTTTTAGCTAGATATCTTGAAATTGAACTTTATATGAAAAATGAAACTAAGATCTATACTTTGGAAGGGATCTTGATAATTAGATCTATGTGTGTTTTTCTTGATGAGATAGATCAGAGCAACAAGAAACCTTTAAAGTAACCAATTTGAAGAAATTTTAATAATTTTTTAAAGGAGAGAAAGGGGAAGAAAGGTGCTTGTTGTTGAAGCAGATCTGCAGAGAAAACTTGGTAGTGAAGCACCGAGGGGCACGATCTTAGAAATCTCCACTGGAAATCAATGGAATCAAACTTGAACCATAGATCTTCCAGTCACGGTAAACCTGTAAGCTACAACACAACTCCTGCAAACAGAACTATCAAATCTGGAGATACATATGAGAAAGGGATGATACAGTATGCAAATAACCTTATTTAACATACTGGTATTAACTCATTCAAACATATGCAGCAAATAGAAAGTAAGTAATCTTACTTACAATGATCTATCCCTATGATTTCAGAAACCATTCAGGCAGACAATAATTAAGTGCAAAAAATTGGAAAAATAGCAGTTTCACCTCGAATGCTGCATGACAATGACAATCCACACATGAAAGGTACTCCACAATTGAGCCTCCAAAGCTTCTCTTTATTCAACAAATGAATATCAATACACAGTTTACAATGGCAAGCCCTTCAGTCTAGGTCTAACTAGCCTGGAAGAGGGAGCCTCAAGCAGGATATATACAATTTACAGGCCATCCAGCCCAGGGGGCGCAATTCCTCATGGAATCAAGTGAAATCAACTGATGGAGAGTTCATCAATGCAGAACTGAGGCTGAATTGAGCCTACTTGTCAACCGGGGGCCTGATCTGGCTGACACATCAACCCATACACTGACACATCGGCCCAAAACTCATCCAGATGAGCCAAAACGTGTTGAGGAGAGAGGGAGGGTGAAATTCCCCATAAAGTATGCCCAATATCAACTCTGGATCTGATTTGATCACCTCCTTCAGTCAAGGATTTGTCAGATCCAGTCAATCTGCTCTAGATCTGACTGATTTCAATCAAATCGGCTGAGAATCCACTGATTTATTGATTTTGGATTTGCTCCATTATTCATCAATTTATTAATTAAATTAATCAATAATTGATTTTTGGGGCTTTTTGACCTGAGTGATGGAAAATCACTCAAAACTAGGAAACAATGGGTCCATGGGTTTACATGGTGCTCTTAGCTTGAAAATGAGCACCTACATGACTAAAACTGATTATTTGGCCCACTTTTATTACAAAATCAAATTTTCAAATTAAACTATTAAAAAATAGCCTAAGTTTTGGAAAAATTAAATTTTAATAAAAAACACTGAAAAAACTGAAAAATTGAAAAATTGAAAAACACCTAGGGGGACTAAGACATGTTCATATGACTCAAAAATGATGTCTATCATGTTTATACATTGACACATAGACTCTAATAACCTCAATAGGCCTAAATTCCAAGCAGACCACCCCAACTTTGGAGGTATGGAGTGAAAAACTCAGAAATTATCAGTCATTTGTTCAACAACCAATAATAACCAAGGGAAAAAACACCCTGGGCTGATCGGATTGAAAAATAAAGTCTAAAAGACTGAGTCTTTTACAGACACTATCATGCTAGAACATTTATTACAATTCCCCCATGGGGTATGAACATGTGATATGATACAACAAGCACTTCCTAGAAGTACTTCCAAAGGTCTTTTTGAAGTCCGAACAAGTTAACCCTGTCCGGTTCACCGGGCTCACTTGATAAAAACCACTAAGTACAACTTAGGTGGTAACACTAACACACATGTTCTTCAATCTCATTTCAATGTATCCTTAAACATCAACACTGACAGAAACCAGTTGATAATAGAAGCTAGGAACTAGAATAAAGAAATAGAGATCACTGACCCACTTTGCAGTTCTTTTAAGAAAAAACATTAAGATGACATGATGAGAGAGATAATAGCGACCTAAAATTACTAGATATATTGTAATCTACAATTACCATAGGTAAACATAATTGGTCATGTTTTGAAAGAAAAAAAAATATAACTTTTGAACCTTCCAAAAAAATAATGTGTACAAAACTTTGTAAATGTGGAAGAAATAGGATGAGTTATGTAGATAACTTTAAATAATTTATCTATGTCAATCCACTCCATATGAAATATCTTCAATTCAAAAAAATGTTAAAGTTTTGTCCAGGTAATTAGTGTTTGATATGCAGAAAATAAAAAAGTTTACACTTTCATGCATGAGACAGAATTGAAGCAAAGCTAGATTCAAAATTGTACTGCTGCAATAAATTTAAAACATAATTTTCTTCTCTTTCAACTTTAACACTCCAATGGTCACTATGTTAAAGTTGGTCATTGAGATGATTTACCAATTACAATGTACAAAACATAAATAATAACAATACTATAATGAACTTAAACTAGTAGCAATGTACATGAAATAAAGTAGTAATAGTAGTACTAGGAAAACAGTTACCAAAGAACGGTAATAATGATGGTGTAGGACTGTTTTGAATCACCCTTATACTCAGATACTTTTAGGTTCATATCTTGTCACTGGAAGGACAATTCACTAGTGCTATTGACATACCATGAGAGAGAAAGGGTTAGGAATAAGGTTAGGCACACACAGTAGCAACCAATATGACTTAGCACATTGTTCCCTAAATCATGTATGTATTTTGGATCTCCATCATTTTCTATTTTTTGAAAATAAATAATTATATTAAATATTGCAAAGTTTGAAATAAAAGAAGACATTCATAGAGTTCTAGGTGGAATCACAAGCAAGGGGTCTATAGTTGATCCTTAACACAGTGAAAAAATAAACAGTCCTATGTTTTTAAAAACTGAAAGGAAGAACCCTTCAAAGGACAAGACACATTAATTTGGTTGTTCTAACAACAACATGTAGTAATTCATATGAAGTAGCTCTTGCAAAAGGCCTAAGACTGTAATTCTTCTTTGAAATATGTTGGTATAAAAATTCGCCATATATTTTCCGAAACTATGCCATATTCCTTGCCGAAACTCGAACATATCCTATCTCGAAACTCTGCTAAGTTACCCACTTTCTGCTTAAATCCCGTCATTCCCTTGGCTGAAACCCCATTAGTTTCTTTGCCAAAACTTCGCTAGTTGCTCTGTTTCATCCAAAACATGAACACAATTTGGAATGAAATACATAACATAATCTGGAATGAAATTACATGAACATAATATGGAATGAAAATAACATGAATAGTAACATGAACATAATCTGTAATGAAATACATAACATGAACATAATATGGCATGAAATACATTACATGAACACAATCTGGAATGAAATTGGAAACGACATACCTCCCCTCATCACAACCCAACCATTGTTAACTTTGTGTAGTACCTTTAGTGCCAAATCATTCAACCTCCATAAATATATAGAAAATAAATACAAACCATATTTGTACCATTATTTAATAGTCTAAGATGCATTTTTATGAGAATGCCAACATACCTTTACAATGCTTCCCATTAGCTTCCGAGCCTTTTTTTTGGACTAGCCCCTGATCATCCTGGATTCAAACATGGATTTACACGATGAGAACAAACTAAAAAATTGATAGAAAAACTATCAATCATGAATAATCTCCTCTTCGTTTCGAGAATAATTTATTGGATATGTCTAATATTGGAGCAAACATCCCTTGATTCAGAGAAACAACAAATTCAAAATTGAATTTGATGTTTATTTGTTTGATCGAGGGGGGTTTGCTCCAATAAAAAAATCCAATAAATCATTTTGTACTGATCAGGGCTAGCCACGTGAAGTAAGAATCCCTTATGGTCCCTCCCCCCTCACATCACTCTTAATTCCCCATACCTGATGCACGTACTAGAACAAAAATATTAAATTTATATGCAAAAATGTGGATTTAATTTATTATAAAAAATAAGTATAGATCGTGTTTATTAAGTCACTTATTTCTATGTTTTTTTCTTTTTAGAAAATCAACAAGAAACTCATGTACTACAACTTGTTGTTTAGTTCTCGTCGCATCTACAACTTGTTGTATTGTTTTCCTAGTAGAGTACTCATGACATGGATGCTGCTGCAAGGGGTTGAGATTTCCTGCAATAATGTAAAAATGTTAAATTGATATCTTATGAATTTATAATGACTATTTTTTCATTAAAAAAATATTACATAGGTGTTTTTTATCTGAGGTGGCCACATCATATACTTCGTGTCTATGTAAAGGCTCATCTGGTATAGTATGAACCTCTACATTCTCTGCAGTTGAAAAATGAAAAAGTACAATTGATATTCACCATTTGAAATGCAAAATTTTAAATTGTAGCATATGAATTTATTCATTACCTAGATTCGAAGCATGACATTTGATAGGTTTTTCTCCATCCTCGATATTAGGTGGATCATTGATTTATTGATCAAGATTGAGTCAATATTTTATTGCAAATAATTATAATGAATAGATTGCACAAGTAATAATTATTAAATAAATTTCATTGATCTTATATACTTGCATGCAATATGGATCACTGAAAGACAGTGTTTTCCCAGACAAGCTATTTCGGTTTTCAACAACAACTCCAAAGCTATGCTGGAAGCCAAGCTTCAAGTCTTCCTCCATGGGCACTTCTTTGAATCGATCGAATTGCATATTTGCACAATGCAATGAAGTTACCTTTTAAATTTCAATAAAATGAAAAATAAGTTGCAATTTTATTTATTTATTTATTTCTATTATATATATATATATACTTGGATGCAATATTGGTTTTTTTATACTTACAATTCATGCCACCAAATTGGAATAACGACTAGGCCCAAGCTTGTGCTGTCCAATTCTTTCTTGGCTGGTCTTGGTGGAATTTTATGTGTCTAATAACCTATGAAAAGGTTGAAATACGGTACATGTTTCAAATTTGATCTAAGAATTAATAATATTAAGCTTATAATTAAATTAGTGAAAGTACGTATTGCATACCTTCATTTTCCAAGCGGTCACACTTTCTTTCTTTTCTCAAATCCCTCTCTTTTCCATCTTCTACTAGGGATTTCCACTCTCTTGCTGGAATCACTGGAGGGTGCTCATATCTAGGGTTCCTTTCTAGATGAACCCTAAATTGGTCCCTCACAATATTCATATGTTGGCTAACCTTCTTTATGACCTCCTCTCTATTGAAGGTCTCGCTGCCGAACATGCCAACCATGTGATTAGTGAGCTCATATTTTAAATTTTTTATTTGTTTATCCCACCTTGTGCGGATGGTGCGATTAAATATCTCCAATGAGATATCATTTATATGTTTATAAAAAACCTCATTTCCTGCAAGACGATCATGTCATCATTAGTTCTAAAACAATGTTTTTTAATAATATTACAATCAAATTACAAACAATAAGTTAAACAATGTATAAATACCTGGGATCTGTTATATTTTTATGGGAACAAGATTGTTTTCCACCAAAAATGTTGTCTCCAGTGTACATGTGATAGTGACACAGGAAGATCCTGGAAATGCTGCTTGAACATTATCATTGCTAATCTTTGCATCAACCCCTTGTTCTGTACCATTCGGCGTGCACTGGACACTAGCGGTTGCACTCACATATGGAATAAGGGGTGTCACAGATTGTGTCGTCAACTATTTAGTCGACAAAAATGACACATGTGATGTAGGTGGAGTCATATGAACATGTGATGACTCTCCACGAGCATCACTAATACCATTACCACCCTCACCACTAGTCTGAGGGCGCAAAAAATCCCGTAGATACAAACAAATTGTTAGTTGACGATCATATACAAGTACAAATTAAAAAATTATAAATGAATTTATCTTATAATTCAAGATACTAAAACTTACTTTCAAGGATTTAAATCTCTTCACCAAAACATCAACCTTTTCTTTAATATCGTTTGTTTTCGGTTGAATGAATAACATACGAAGGATATCCTCTTTAATATTTTTTAAGGTCTTATGTATAATTTTAATTGCCTCTAGAGAAGATCCAATTTCAGCATCACACATGATCTCATCCACATCAACATCAATTAATTTATCTGATGCTAGATCAATTGTTGAATCAGTATCCTGTAGCAAAAATATATAAAACATTACTAGTAAAATGAAAGCAATATACTGAGGAAAACAACATAATAAAATAACATATTTCTCAAGTTCGATTTCAAAAATTACAATTACGTATACCGGCTTCCTCGAGGATGGTTTCATTTGATCCACAGATGGGGCCTTTCCCCGATCATCACCCTACTACAAAAATGTAGAAAACATTATCATAATGAGAGCAATATACACAAGCAAAATACCTAACATGGAAAACATATTGGTCATATTATATTTGTGTAATTAGAAATAGGTATACCCGATGACTCGAGGATGTTTACTCATTTGATCAACAGTTGGGGACATGCCCCAATCACTTCTGTTCAACAATTAATTGTATAAATCATTATCGAAAAAAAACTAGCGTACTCACGAAAAAAACCAAATCACTTGCCTGTGATGAAAAACACATAATTCAATATCGAAATGAACCCAATATACTCAATAATAGTAAGTAATAATAAACCATATTGTGCATATTATAGTAGTAAAATTACAACGAGGATTACCTACTGCCTTGAGGATGTTCTACTCCTCTTATGAACTATCGGGGGGATGGATCGATCACTTTCTTGTGATGAAAATACATAATTGATTATATAAATGAAACTAATATACTGATGAAAATAAATAATAAAAATATATATTGTGCATATTACAGTAGTAAAATAACAATGAAGTATACTTGTTTCCTTGAGGAATATACTTTCTGATCGATTGGTGATAGGGAGCTACCCCGATCAACACCATGCAATAAAAACATAGATAACATTATCTAAACGAAACGATTATACTCATGAAAAAACATAACAAATAAACATTTTGTTCATATTATATTTGTACAATTGCAATGGTGTATACTGCCTTGAGGATACAGGTGTACTCCTCTGATTAGCTGCTGGGGAGATGTCTCGATCTCTACCTTACGTCTTAAATATAGAAAATTTTAACTAAAATAGAACAATAGACTACCAAAAAATACATAAGATATTAGATTCAATCATTAAAGGTTGGGTAAATTGTTAGAGGTACATCTCCAATAGTTACCGTGTTTGTATCTATTTGATTCAAATTGAAATTAATAAGCAACTCTTCCCATGAAACTATTGATTTAATGTCACACACAAAACACAGTTTCCTTCACGCCCCTCAATATTCAATTGGGTTTCTTAATTGTATACCTTGGTTGTGTATTGTTTATAAACCCCACGATATTCCCTATAGCTTTTGGCCTTCCGTCAATGTACAACGTCACTCCTTTATTTTGATCCATGTCTTTCAGCTGTAAATACTTTGTAGACAATCTGTATCTGCGCATACTTCTTGTATATTTTAATATTCATAGCCAATATATGTAGTTGTAAAAGGGTCTAACAAACTCCATCATTTCAATACATCTACCGTAACCGACCACTATTCCATCCATGCAAAACAATCCCAAACCATGTAATGACGATCGTGCAATTTGATATATTCTCTCATTCACACAAAAATATGTGTTTAGTTGAGGAAGATCCCTTGATAACCATTTTTTCACTATATGTTTGTACCTCAAGAAAACCTTGATGTCGCCTATGGTATCATCTTCATAAGAACATGACCCCCCTTCAGCGAGAAAAAATTGCATGCATCTTTGGAATTTTATTCTGATCTTTTGACATCTAGTTGATATACCTATTGTAGACTTTCTAGATGTCTCAATTTCCTCTTGTATTCGAAAACTCTCCTCCCTAGAGGAAGACAAATATAACAAATACATGTTTGGTTCTTCCTACACCATGGGATACATCATTCAAGATTACATCTCACCCATTTATTTCTCAAGAAGTGTGCATTGAATCAATAGTCATGTTTATGGTTATTATTTTCCATGAACGGTTAGGTGACGAATGTGGAACCTAGTACCTAAATAAGAATTTATTACTCTAATACAAAGCTAGATCCATAAACAGTACTGCTGTAATAAATTCAAGCATAATTTTCATCTCTTTCAAAAGTAACACTCCATTGGTCACTGTGTTAAATTTTTTCCTTGAGTTGAGTTATCAATTCCAATTCACTCAACTTTACAGCAACAATAACCCTATACGTCCAACAAATACCATATCTATACTTATTTCAATCAAATCTACTCCAAGAGTGAAGTTATGAACATAATATATAAACTTGGCAAGTCTTCAAGAATGGTCACTTAGGAAACCTTAGGTTTTAGGGTGGTTACCATAATAAAACATAAGATAGAGGTGTACCGTAAAGGTGGATAAACAACCCCTTATACCCATAGGACCAAAAATACCAAAGAATTTAATCTTTTCTCTCTCAAGGTATATTTTCACATATATTTTTATCATCAATGTATAAGCAGAAGTTAATAACAAAGCTAGATCCAGAAAAGTACTGCTGTAATAAATTCAAACATAATTTTTATCTCTTTTAACTTTAACACTCAACTGGTCACTATGTTAAATTTGGTCCATGAGATGAGTTATCAATTCCAATGTACAGAACATAAACAGTAAAAAAATTACAATGAAGTTTAATAAATGAACATTAATTAAAGAAAAATAGTGATGCTAGATATATCTTATTTGGATTTGCCCTATACTAAGAAATTTTTAGTTAGCTCTTGTGACTGTAAGGACAAGCTTTCATAAGACATACCTTGAGAGAGAGAGAGAGAGAGAGAGAGAGAGAGAGAGAGAGAGAGAGAGTTATAGTGTTGATGGTTTAGGTTCACATGATTTCATGGTTGGAGCTCACGGGTTGGAGATCACTGTTCACAATTCACAAAATAAGTCTAGAATCCCTAGAAGAGGTACCATATGAACTTTGGTACCTTACTTTAAGTGTACTCAACTTTATAGTAGCAATAACCTATGCCGTGTCCAACAAAAATAATATTTATACATATTTAATGCTAAGATACTCTAAGAGTGAAGTTTTGAACATAATATATAAACTTGACAAGTATTCTAGAATGGTCACGTAGGAAACCCTAGGTTTTAGAGAATTAATCCACCTTAGTACCATGGTCATACACCTAGGATACATTTTCATTAGTCTTATGCGATGTTATAGGGTCAACAACTAGGTTATATTGGTCAACCTTGGTGTATTAGGTGTTTTGGACTCATATTTGCACCCATGTGGTCTCTTTTGATCATTTTGACTACTCATGCACCCTTATTAATGATAGATCATACCTTGGTGAGCTCCCCATCCCTTAAATCAGGGAAATTGTTTGACCATAGGTGCTAGTGCATGTATTTGGTGTTTTTTGGCTCTTCTTGTGCATTTATTTCTTCTTAGAGCCACTCCCACTCACCCATGTGCTCACCCACACCTATCCTACCTTCATTTATGTCCTAGCATGCTCCATCCACATCCATATAGGAATTTGTGACCATTTTGGATGGTTTGGGAGCTCATTGGTCCACCTATCCTACCCTCATTTATGTCCTAGCTTGACAAATGTACGCATCTAGATTGCCTCCAAAGGCTTACAATTTCTCCATAATGTAATATAAACCTGATCCAGACATATTTACATGTTGGGCAGTCATAATAAACTTAGATATTTACTACATTTCTATGTGTTAATTTCACTCTTTCTAGTGTTTTTGTGCATAATTGTGTGTAATATCGAATTGTGAGGATTCCCTTAGCTCCTAGATCCTAATGTAAATCAATTCTCACATGGTATCAAATATATTTGGAGATACAAATTAAAACTAGAGTGTTTGAGTTGTCTTTTAGGGCATTTTCCAGAAAAATTCGGCTATTTGCATTGCAAGTACAACCAATGTTTCTGTCACTCAGTGTGTAAGAAGAAATGGAGAATACTCATGTAATACTTACTCCATTCAAATATTTTGAATGTAATTCCAAAATGGTGATCCAATTGAGGTCGAAAGGCCTGTACAGAGTCACCATGGGGATTGAGACCAAGCCCAACTCTGCTATGAAAAAATTGAAGTACTTCAACAGACTTGGCAAGGAATTCGAGATTATTTGTCTCAACATTTTGAGGGACCTTCTCTTCCATGTAGACAATATTAAAACACCCAACGAAGTATGGATCAAGGTCAAGTCATTATTTGGGAATACTGATAAGATGAGAGGCCACTAGGTCAAAAATGAGTTGATTTCACTGAGCCCAACTCACTTTGAGATGATCCAGGGATTCTTCACCAAGTTCAAATAGTTGGTGTTTCTACTGAAACAGTGTGGCATTGAAAAGAAAGAGCAGAATATGATATTTTCCATACTTTCGAAGCTAACGCCATATTATTCAATGTTTTTGTCAACATTCCACTCTAGTAAGATCACAACTCAAAATTAGAGGATGCCATCGGTGGAAGAATTCATGTAGTCACTGACTCAAGAGAAAGACAAGATGGTGCAAATGGGTACCATCAAATACAGTAAGGATCAAGCCCTTGCTATAGGAGTTTCAAATCCAGCCAAAGGAAAGAAGAAAGCTAGAGATTCAAATCAGAGAGAAGAAGAAGCAAGAGAAGCCCAAATCTTCAGATGGCATCTCGAATCCTAACAAGGACAAGGACACGAATACGAAAGAGAAGACAAAATGCACTTACTGTCACAAAGGGTGGAATCCATATAGTTCTTGCATGAATAAAACTATTGGAAAGATGGCACAACTTCTTGATAAGTACAACATCCAACTGCCAGAAGGTGCAAGGAAGAAAAAGGGAGGTTCAAGCTCAAACAACAAAGAAAGATGCCATGCTTTGGTTGTTGGTTCTTCAGGCTCTTCTTCCTTCATCATAGATTCAAGTTACTCTAAGAACATGGCCTCCATGCATGATTCCTTCTTGGCCTTGCATCCTTATAGTGGTCCATCCATTCTTATGGGTGATGATTCAAAAATCCAAGCCAAAAGGATTGACAAGATTGATCTTGAAGATGGGTACTTCAACAATGTGTTGTTTGTTCCTGATCTAGCAGTGAACCTACTCTTTGTCTATCAAATTACACACATTGGTACATCTAAGAGAGTAAAATTTATTCAAAATGATGTGGATATCTTAGAAGTCTCTACAGGCCAAGTTGTGGTAGTGGGTTTTGCTGACCATGATTCGAGAATGTACAAATTCTCTCACTTCCTTCTATACTCACAAGGGAATGCGCTCCTATCACACACCAATGAGATACGAAAGTTGTGGCATGAGAGATATGGTCATCTCAACTACATGTACCTTTAAGCACTAAGTAAGGAAAGAATGGTTTAAGGTCTTCCTACCATTAAGTTTACCAATGGCACATGCAAAGGGTGCATAGTGGGAAAGCATGCTGAGTGCATATATGAGAAAGGAAAGGAAAGGAGGGATGTCAAAGTGCTTGATGTGATCTATTCATATATCATAGGGCCTCTTCCCACATGATCATATGGGAATTCAAGGTATGTGTTGACCTTCATAGATGATTTCTCAAGGTAGTGATGGGTGTATTTTCTCAAGATAAAATATGAGGTTTTTGAGACTTTCAAAGTGTACAAAGCCTTAGTTGAGAGTGCATGTAGGAATAAGATCAAGGTTATTAGGACTGAAAATGGTAAGGAGTATGTCAATAATAATTTTTAGTAGCTTTGTGAAGAATGTTCCATCCAAATCCAACATTATGTGCCATACACACCACAATAGAATGGTGTTGCAGAGCGCAAGAACATGGCTCTCAAGGAGATGTCAACCTGTATGATGGAAGGAAAGGATTTGAATCCTAATATATGGTATTAAGATATCTACCCTACTTCATATGTTCAAAACATATCTTGACACAAAGCATTGGATGGAAAAACTCCATATGAGGCTTGGAGTGGTCACAAGCCCAATGTTTCTCATTTTAAGGTTTTTGGCTCAAAGGCTTGGCCCATTAGAGGAATTTTGGGGTCTAAAATGGGCCTCCTAAGGAAAATAATAAAATAATAGTTAAAATAATAAAATAATAGTTAAAATAATAAAATAATATTGATTAATTTTGGAGGAAGAAAGAAAAAAACTACTTTTTGTGTTCGTATTTTCGACATATCTCCCTGTGTTTTTACTCAAATTTCGATCAGGAGAGCTCATTGGATGCGGAATTTGTTTCCACATCCAACGAGTACCCACACTGCATACTTTTGATGGACCCCGCTACCCCAAAAATAAGAAATACCTGAAAAAACATGATGATGACATCATCATCATGTTTTTTCAGGTATTTCTTATTTTTGGGGTAGCGGGGTCCGTCAAAAGTATGCAGTGTGGATACTCGTTGGATGTGGAATCAAATTCCGCATCCAACGATCTCTCCCGATCGAAATTTGAGTAAAAACACAGGGAGATATGTCGAAAATACGAACAAAAAAAGTAGTTTTTTTTAATGACAAATATGTCAATTCAACCATTATGGTTGACTTATTTTATTGAAATTCTATTGCTTCTTGAATTCCAACTCACAAAAACGTATTTTGGCACGTTTTCTTATAAGGCCCATTTTAGACCCCAAATTTCCTCCAATGGCTAGAATTCCTTCCGAGAAGAGAAAGGCATTGCAACCTCAAAGAAAGGAGTCCATTATGGTTGGATATGCTGAATATCTAAAGGGATACAATCTCTTTTATCACTCATCTAAGAAAACATTCATTGAAAGGGGTGTACAGTTCAAAGAAGAGCCCATGCAGGAGATCAAACTAGTTCAAGGGAATGCTCAAATTCTCCACTCCATGATGATGTAAGTGATGATACTTCCTATGATTTTTTTGATTATGATATTGATGATGATGAAGACAACATGCATTCATATAATGAATCACCCATACGGCCCAAGTGGACTGAGAAAACCATTCAAGTAGATGGGGATCTTGTTGGAGATCCACTAGACTCTAGAAAGACTAGATCTCAATTTCACAATGCTTTCTCTACTTGTGAATTGAATCTTTATGATAGATGCTTGTTGTAATCAATCATATTGCAAGTTTACTAGTAATAAACATAAATAATCATATAAACATATCAGATGCAAGAGACAAGAATGGTAGACATAATAACAGATTATATTACTCAATACACATGTGGGTTCATACATTAAACCATACCAAGTATCTATATGGATCAACAACCGATATACATTTACAAAACAATTATAGTAACTACCTGTCGGTTCAACCAACCAACATGACTTATGAGGTGGACCTAATCTACAATTAGTCAACTAAGGAGTCTAGTCGGCTAAGCTGAATAGCTCCTCCAACATCTCCCCCAGGAACAAAATCTTTCTTCGTCCCGAAGAAATAGGGAGGTGTAAAAATTCATGTCTTGAGTAGTGTTTAATTTTTTTTGTCATGGGATGTGTTTCCTAATTGATGGTTTCTTATGTATGCAGATTTCCATGATTTCTTCTGCAGTAATTGCTAACTGGTGTGGAACTCCTCCCAAATGCAGAGTGCCTTCTGAATGTTGATTGTTAGAGTTGTGAGACTTGAAAAGTTTTCCATATTCTGTTGTATGCTTACGGCAACAATATTTATCATGTCAGGCCCTAGGAGTTGTGCTTTTTCCTCGACAGTGTCAAGTAGTCTTTTCATGTGCAAACGAATCTTGTCGAGGCTGTCTAGGCCGGGGTTTGCTTGACTGATCCACTGGTGTTCTTGTTTATCTAATTTGTCCAGTTTTTCCATCTCTAATACAAGTTGGTCTTGAATTATCTTCTTCAATGCTTCTGTGTTCCCTCATCGGTTGTGTAGTGATTTGATGAGCGCACGAGTATCCCGCACCTGTTGAAACACTTGGCCGTAATATGCGAACCAACTCCTTAAAAATTATTTTGTGATAGTGGACCATGTAATATGTTCTTTGAGTGTGTTATGCACTGCTGAGAATGTTGTATACTGATTTCTCAGTAGTACAGAGGTATCTTCTTCTTGCTCCTCTTTATTTTCCTGTAATTGTGTCTTAAAACTCTAAATGACACTTTCAAACAATTGGTATGATTTTTCCAATGGTTTGTTGATGTCAACTCATTTTGGTACAGGAATGATTTTCCTTGCCAAATCTTGACATTTTTTTAGAAATTCAGTTTAAACTGTCTTTAGTTTTTCATTTTGTTCCTTTCTTCTTTCTTTTCTTAGGCTCAATTCTTTATTGAGGGCCTCCACTAGTCGGTCTAGCTATTTGTCTCTGATATTATATGTATCCACTGTTGTGGTCGATCCTAAATGAGCGAAGTGAATAACTGATGGTACTTGTTGTTGTTGCAACTGTGCTTGCTTTTGTTGTTTCTTCTCTTTTTTCTTTCTCTCTTTTATTTCTTTTCTTCTTCGCCGCTCTTGTTCTCTATTCTGTGCTTCAACTGCTTCTGTCGAAGACGGTATGATCTGTGGTTTTTCTGTGGTGTTGCTTGGTATGCCGGGGTTTATTAACTGAGTTTCAAGGAGGGGACAGTAGATGGTGGTGTATGTGAAGGAAGAGGTGGCAGTTGTTCTGAAGTTGATGGAGGGTTTGGGATGAAATCTATTGGTGGAGGGTTTTCAACCACTTGTGGTGATTCAACAAGTTGGTTGGCTTATCCAGATTATATATGTTTGACCATTTCTTGATTTGATGCCAATAATTCAACTTGGTCAAGTTCAGAAATTTCTTTCAAAATGGCTTCTTCATCTTCTTCTTTAATCGTATTAAGGATTAGAGGGTTTGCAATGGATTGTGGGATAAAGGAAGAGGTTTGTGCTGCCACAACTTTAGAGGTTTTGTCAGGGTTTCTTTGGAATGTGGACTTGATGACTCCCATGATCTGTGGTATTAGTATAGAACTTTGTGGTTGGTCAGGGAATTGGGGGATGGAGAGAATTCATTGTGAGGAGCCTAAATTGATAACTGGTCTTGTTATATTCAATTGTTGAACAATAGGAAAACATTTTGGGAGTTGGTTGATAAAAGCTTGTATATCAACATCCTTATCTAATTTTTTCTTGAGTCTTTCAGGTAGTGCTTGTAAGTATGGATTTGTTGGTGTAATAGATGTCGAAGTTGGTAATATTTCTTTGACTATTTGGGTTGGTGATGGGAGTGGTGGGGTGGCAGTTAGGTCGATAGAATCAACCTAAGGAGGAGCAACAAATTTTACCTTCTTTGCTCTCGGATGCTTTGCTTCTTCTCCGATGAACTTTTTGAATTGTTCTTCAACTAATACCTTATTTTAGTAGCATACTCTAATATTTCCATAGACCTAGCGTGTAGCTCATCTTCATCATCAGATTCTTCAGTGAGAATAAGTGTGCGTTTTCCATTTCCTTTAATCAGAGTCCTTCTGTCGAGCTTTAGATATTTCAAAATCTAATTGACATATGTTTTCTTTTGTCTAGAATACTTTAAAGGTAGGTTGTCAGACTGGGTTTCTTCATCTATTTGTGTCGCTTCCTCCTCCTATTGTTGTGTTGGTTCAACTAGTTGTTGCATCCGTGGTGCTATAGCAATTTGAAGAGTGTTTATCTCCTCTTCCTGAGTGTCCTCCAGGGAAAAAGTGCTAATATGAATATGTACTTCATAGTCCTATTCTTTTTCCTGGTTAGTCAAAGGCTCGCTAATTGGATGATCAATATTCTTTGCAATTACCGGTATGGTTATCTTGGTGTTAGATTGTCGAGTGAGTTTTGAAAATATGTCCTCGACTGATGGGTAAAAATCAAGAGGTTCAGCTTTTCCTACGGCCCCTTGCATGAACCAGACTGCAATGTGGTCTAGTTCTAATTGAATATGTGCTGACGACGACAGACATCTTCATATATTTTGTGGTACCATCCATCTGAACGTTTTTATTTTTAGGTTTTGGAACCAAGTGTCCAATATGAGCTTGGCTCGCTCTTGTTCCCGAGAATTTATAGCCATTGAAAATGGTTTGAAATAACACATACCAATCTTGTTTGGCTCGTCGAAGTCTGGATCTTCGACATGTCAGATGTAGTACATTGCAATTCATATGATTAAAGATGGGAATCTAATTGGCATGCCTTCCTCTTGAAATTTTACACAAATGTTCTGAATAAGATCCACTAGGTACTGTGCCCAATGGTAATTTTTTTTTTTTTTTTTCTGTTTCTGCTACATTCACGAAGACTTCCAACATGTCAAGTTTTAAGTCGTAGCTGCGCCCTGTGGTTGTTAGGCCTGCAGAGATATTTTTTGCCTCTATTTTGGGTGTAGTGTATTGTATTTGACTAATTAATAATACTATTTATTTCTTACCAGCTGGAGTTCCTGTTATCTTTTCGACTAGACCTGGGTTTGATTTTACGGGACTTGGTTCACCTTTGTTTGACACTCTGGTAAGTCTATAGATGATGTCGCCTGACGCCTCGACATGTCTGTCAAAATAGAATTTCCCATTGTGGTACCGGGTAACAATGAACTTCTCTATAATTTCCTTTATCCCCCCAAATTTTTCCATGAGGGGTGCATTTAGGTAAATCAAGATGGTGCTGGCACTCACCTTTTGATCTTCCTATGTCATTTTGACCTTCCATAATCTTGACCATGATGAATCCAGGACCTTTTCTTTGCAAATGCTATCGAACCACTGTACCAGTGGGGATGTGGTTGTTTCTACCTCTTTCATTTTATTTGTTGCTGATATTTTCTTTTTGGTTTCCATCTTATTGGTAAGATGCTCTAGTTCGCACACATGTATCTTTGGCTCAAGGGTTTGATATCTTTTCTTTTCTAGCTCTTAGTGGACTAGTATGTGGTCTTCGTATGGTGTGGTATTTATAGGTGGAGCGGGCGAGGATATGGTCGATGAAAATGTTAATGGCATATTTGACTGTGAAGGATGATCTGTTGAGTGTTCTTTTAATGCGCACTGGTTTTGGCACTCCTTGTACAAATTATCATGATGACTTGATTGGGTCATCTTTTTTTCGATATGCATCACGTCGGTGGAATGGGCAGTAT
This sequence comes from Pseudotsuga menziesii, assembly GCA_001517045.1. Taxonomy (NCBI): domain Eukaryota; kingdom Viridiplantae; phylum Streptophyta; class Pinopsida; order Pinales; family Pinaceae; genus Pseudotsuga; species Pseudotsuga menziesii. The sequence continues at coordinate 2,208,705 of LPNX010662518.1, forward strand.
TCGTCGTGTCGACAGTTATGTTTTTAGTGGCTCTTTCTTTCGAATGATATTCTGATAATTCCTTCTTGAGAGTTTATCCAAGGTCCTGTCATTTTTGTTTTACTGTTTTCTTTGTTGATTTTTGAAGTTTTTATGGTTTCTGATTTTTTTTATTTTAGATTTTTCAGTTTTTGTACCACTTTAGTCGGGCACCATTAACAAGTTTCCGAAATACTCTGCCTTGTAATATTTTCAGTTGGAATGATCTGTTAGCATTGAATTCTTTAAAAATATATGGTCCCATCCACTCAGTGTGTAGTTTTTTTGGTTTTCCTTTTACTCAACTGTTATACAGCAATGTAAGGTTTCCTACTGACAAGTTTTTATTTTTAATATTTCGGTCATTCCATGCTTTCTGTTGTTGTTTTTGGATCTCTTGATGTTTTATTGTGATCAGTCGGTGTTCTTCTAGTTTAGCCAATTGTATTATTCGTTCTTTCCTAGACTCTTTGAAATCAATATGTAGTATGTCGACAATTAGGGGTGTTTGTTGTTGAAAGTGCATAGGGACGACTGCTTCCTGACCATAAACAAGTCGGAACGGTGTCTGATCTGTCGACCATTTGTACACCATTCTATATGCCATAGGACCACAGTAATTTTTTCATCCCAATCATCTTTGTCTGTATTGCATATTTTGGTTAATCCTCTTGTCAAAGTTTTGTTAAATGCTTCAATTGCACCATTAATGGACAGAGGATGGTAGGATGTTTTCCTTTTATGTTCAATTTTAAACTGGTTTGTTAAATATGTAATTGTTTTGTTTATAAAGTGTGACCCCTGATCACTGATCAAGGTCAGTGGAAAACTAAATCTGGTAATTCTATTTTCGTATATAAATTTTGCGGCTACTTCACTAGAGCAGGTTTCGACAGGTTTTGCTTCTGCCCACTTAGTAACGTATTCGACTGCTGTTATGATATAGCGTGCTCTTGACATTCTAGAAGGTACTGGAAATGGTCCTATAAAGTCAATTTCCCAAATTTCAAATGTTAATCTTGGATTAACTAATATTAAATGAATCTCGATACTTGGTAGAGGTCGACCTAATCATTGACAATGGTCACATTTACTAACAAATTTTCAACAATCACGATATAATGTCGGCCACCATAATCCCGAATGTTGGATCTTTTTAGCAGTCATGTCAGAATGGAAATGTCCTCCAGCTAGGCCATAGTGTGCTTCATGCATTATACTTTCTCTTTGATGCTCTAAAATGCATTGACGGAGTATCTCATCTAAACTGAGTTTATAGAGGAACCCGTTTATTATGTTATAAGGTGCAACTTTCATTGCTAAGATTTTCTTCTTTTTATCACTCATTCCTTTTGGTGCTTGTCCATTTTCTAATAATTGGGCTATTTCTTCTAGTTCGTCATGTACAAATCCTACTCTAAACAGATGTGCATCTGGTAGGTCATCTTTGACTGTAGTCGGTTCCTCCCCAGTGTCGATTATCGACAAGTGGTTGGGTCCGACATTTAATTTTCCTTGTCGAACTATAAATTCAAACTAAAATTCTTGAAATAACAATAACCAATGACAAATTATTCCATGATGTAAGGATTGTTTACTAAATATTTTAATGCTTGGTGATCGATGTAAAACACAAAAAGGTTAGCTAGTAAATAGTGTTGATACTTTTGAAGATCGAAGACCATTCCTAGTGCTTCCCTTTCTGTCATGGAGTAAGTCTGTTCGGATTTGTTTAATTTTCTGCTACTGTATACGATTGGATAATCCATTCCATCAATATTGCACCAATTTCTATGCTGGATGTGTCGATATGTACATGAAATTTTACTGACTAGTTTGGAAATAGAAGAATAGGTGCTTCGACTATTTTTTTCTTTAAAGTGCTGAATGATGCATCACATTCTTCAGTACATTCATATTTCTAGTTTTCTTTTAGTAACTCTTCTAAGGGATATGTCATGTCTGGATAATGACGAATACATTTCCTGTAGTAGCCTGTGTGCCCCAATAAAAATCTGACTAATTTTGGGTTAACTGGTGGTTTCAAGTCGAGAATGATTTTGAGTTTTTCGAAATCGACCTTGATGCCCTCTTTGCATACAATATTCCCTAGTAGGATTCCTATAGGAGTTACAAAAATTAATTTCTTTATATTAAGTGATAACTGAATTTTTCGACATCTTTCTAACATTAACCTTAGCCATTTCCAGTGATATTTTAGCATAGAGTAAATTGTCCAGTCATCGAAGTACACAACCATTGTTTTGTGGATATATTCCTGGAATGCTTTAACCACTATTCTTGAAAATATGGCTGATGCATTTTTAAGACAAAACGACATAACTTTGTAAGAAAATGAACCAAATTCACACACAAATGTAGTTTTATTTTGGTCTTCTTTGGAAATCGGTACTTGATTATACCCTGAGAAACCATCCGTAAATAAGTAACATTCATGCCTTCCAACTTCATTGAGAATTTCATCTACAAAAGGAGTAAAAAATGGGTCTGTCAGAGTGACTTTGTTTGGTTCATAGAAATCTGCACAAATTATTAAGCTTGTCGAGGCATGATTTTTTGGCTGTAAAACCATTGGGCTTTCCCATTTCGACTGGTCGATGGGGTAGATAATTCCGATCACTAACATATTGTCAATTTCTTTATTTACTATATCTTTATATTTGTGAGCGAGTTTGTATGGTCGTTTCTTTATTGGTCTTGCATCGGGTTTTATGTCGATCTTCATTTCTCCCATTTCTTGAACCAATCCTTTAATACCCTTATAATATGGTGCAAAGACATCTTGAAATTCATTTAGCAAGTTGACTATTTCTGTTGTTTGCTCCTCATTCCAGTAATCTCCAATTCTTGCAAGTTTGGGTCTGTCATCGTTAGAGATTTCGACTTCTTTTGTTTTAACTTTTGTGTCCATCCATTCTGGAACTTTGTTTTCGTTAATTTGTCGACTTCCTTTTTTAAATTGTGAAAATGATGTTGGAAAATATTTGGAAAAATTTGTTCAAGGTATTGTTTTTCTGTTGATTCAATTTTTAGTATTTTCCTCATAGGCTTCATTGTTTATGGATGATCATATTTCCATTGAAATATTTTTCCCTTTGTATGCTCGGTTTCTAGTTGAAGTCTTGTCGATTATGTTACTTTATTTGACCGCATATTATGACATGACGTTTTTGGTCAGCTCTGCGTTTTTGTCGAACTGTTATTAATAGTCGATTTTAGGAATGTTTTTATTTGTTTTGTAGCTTCGATTAGTTGGTCATCGTTCGGTATAAAATTGTGTCCTTGGTGAAATTTTCTTTAAGTTCGTTCCATAAGAATATTTCACCTCTAGATTCCTCCATTTTGTACCACTTGTTTGGTAGTTCATCTAGTGTTGACGGAAATAGGTGCAGCCATAGTCGTTCATATTTATATCCAAGTATTTTGCACTCATTTTCACATATACTTATGTGTTTTTCAGGATCCTGACCTTTTGTGAAGACTGGTATTTATGCTTGATTTGTTATCTTCTTTCCTCCAAATCTTTCGACAAAATACATTGAAGCTGTCGACCAGTATTGTAGTCTCGACTGGTGAGTATCCCACCATCGAGTAGCTTGTCTCGTAAATGTTTCGACTAGACTTTGAAGTTGGTCATGTTCACCTATGTTTTTGGATACTTGTTCAACATGAAGGATTGGTGATAGCCTCTTTTTATACTGAAGAGACAGTCTATTTTCTATTTTTTTTGGTGCCAGGGATAGATGTTATCTAACTTTTCTTTCAAATATTTTTGGTATTATACACACAGAAAAGCATTGATGTATTTGTTTTTTTGGTATGGCCTAAATGGTCCAACACTCTCTTGCTTGTAGTTCGTATTTTTCCATTTCCCATTCGTATAATTCCGCGCCTGAGTTATAACTAACATATTGTAGGTTACCTAAATGCAATTCTCCATAAATATTTGGCTCGGTGTAATCCTCATTATGTTGTATTTTGTAGATTTGTTGGATATCGACTTCTTCATCTATGGGATCTTTCCACGGTTGACCTTGAGATGGATGAATATGAACAATTACTTTCTATCAATTTCCTTTAAGTTTTATTCTTTTTTTTATCTAGTGAAATGGATGCTTTCATCTTATGTCCCCATGGTCTGCCTACTAATGCTGGGAAGGAACTTGATCCTTCCTCAGGGTTAATAATTTTGAAATCGAATTTTTGTGGTGATGCCATTTGTAGTCGTGTCGATGTTCCACCATACACTAATGGGTTCAATTAGTCCTTGATCATCTAATTTCAAATATATTCCTGATTCGCTAGGTCGGGGTTTTCCTAATTGTTCCCATGTATCTCTAGTCATGATGTTTACTTATGATCCGAAGTCAAGGATGACTTGTTGGACATGGTAACCTTCAATTTATAGGTCGACAAGAGGGTCAACGTCACTTTTATATTTTTGGTTTCAGCTGCATATGATTTTAGCTTGTTTGTCTATACCAGGTTTATTCTTGAGATTGTATAACAAGTCAATAAATTGTGCAATGTAATTATCCTTATGTATTATATTAATTTTTTCTTGAGCCATCTTCTGTCGAGTATCATTATTTGTTTCCTGTGCTGTTAGTTCTTGAAATATGTTAGATGCATCGTTATATAATTTCGTTTGTATGACAGGATTATGATAGTCATATTTTTTCTTTATTTTGCTTATTTGGGGATTGTCATTGCCAATTTTAGTACCTTGTCTAGTAACAATTTGCAAGTTCTTAGTGTGAATAACATCACATTTTTGGACACTCAACAAGACGTTAATGTTCTTATTTTTATTGATTTTTTCTAGCATGGTGGGATAATCCTCTAAAGAGTGATCACCCACGCCACAACTGGTACAAAACTTAAGGTTGGTTCGGTCTTTATATAGAAACTCAGGGTGTCGATGCCCTTCGTTTAAGCATGTATAACACTGAATCAGTCATCGTGGTCTATTTTATCGGTTCCCAAAGAATAGACCTCGACCTGAATATCCTCCACGACGATTTCTATCATACTGACGCTCGTATATTTGGTTGTTCTAATCATTCTAGTTGTTATTGTTCCTTGGATTATTATCATTATTATTCTGTGCAATAGCATTTGTTTGGTAGACCACATGGTAATTCTGTCAGTTCTTCAAATTTAGGTGGAAATCCGCTGTTGCGTGGCTTTTGACCTCGTATATTGTGCACCGGGAATATTTTTCATTCTTCATGTTGTACATACAATCTGTTGTCATGTGTAGAATGTGCTCCTAGCATATGTCCCAAAAGCATTTTGACTGAACAAAGCACACATCTTTTTGACAATCTTTTTGGCAGAAATTATCTGTTGTGTGCCCAGTCATTGAGCATTTTGTACACTAGACTTCATGGCCCTTGAGGTTTATATCCCATATTGATTTCTATATTATCTCTAGTTGTTCTTCAATGCGACTATCAACAGGGTGCACCAGATAGTCCTCGTCCATTTCTACTTGCAACGCCTTCGTTAATGCATCTTCATAGGTATTAAAAGTGTCAAGTAGGATATGCATTCGGATATTTTGTAGAAGTTCTGCAACAAAACATTGGATTAACAGTTTCTCATATATATTATAGTCCAATTGGATGAGTAGGTATTTAAGTCTTTTGTTGTACTCCTGAACTATTTTAGGATTGTATTCTTTAATTTATTTGCTGTCAGATGCTTCGCTTCTGGAGTCTTGAAGAATGACATGAATTGTTTTTTAATTTGTACCTTAGTAGAATTCAACATATTTTCGATGTACACCATGTACCATGTAAGTGCTCGCTTCCACAGAGCACCATCAAACTACGCCATCTGTCGATCTTCATTTGTAACAACGTTCACTTCCCAAGTTGACTCGCAGATGAACCAATGTCGTTTGGGATATTCATTGCCCTCATAGAGGGGGATGTGTGCAGAGACATGTGCCACGTATATAGAATCAGTGTCTCCTCTAGGAGGCAGAGGAGATGGTGGTGGTGGGTTACTTCCTATGACTTTTTTTTCTTCACATCTGTTCTTGACAGAACTCTTGTTTCCATCAGAGGTTTTATCTGCAGTATTCGATTCATTTTCGACAATTTGTTGGTTCCTGTCCACTCCTTCTATCGATACCCAAGTAGATTGCTATGACTAGGGTATCCTCTCTTATGAATCCAACTGATCTATTTTTTTTCCTGAAGCTGTGATTGGATGTGGGGGTGCTCCTTCATGTTCCCATTAGAGTAGATGAATACTTCGGTTGGATGAAAAGGGTTCAATTGTAACCCAATTTCCTTCCTCTGGTCGACGAATTACCATATGGAAACATCATTTCCTTCTTCGTCTAGTCGAATCCAAACACCTAAATATCCTTCTCATAGTCCCAAATCTTCCTGAAAGATGTCCTACACTAGGGTACTCAGATTAGATATTAACGGAGAATGAGGTGTAATGTTTTTGGGTACATCAACTTGGAGAGCTTCACCATGCTCTATCCAAAAATATTCTTCCATCAGTGACACCTCTTCATCAACGCCTTCTTCCTGTCGGTGATGACCCGAATATGGAAGATTCTCTTCTTCTTTTGTCACTCTGGTTTTCATTCTCCTCTGTAGTGTAGCAACCTACTGTCTAATCTATTCCCTTCTTTTTCTCCTCTTTTCTCATTCTATCTTCTGAATATCCAGAGTGCTTTTGTGAGTCATTGTTTGGGTAATTTTCTTTTTGGTTCGAATTTTCATTGTTGAAGGTGGTGTTTTTCAAAAGTCGACTAGAATCCCTCTACTCTACTCCAATACATGACCAGCTATCCCCCCATACCCGAACCAAATTCTTTAGTAAGCCTGGGTGTAGCTTTCAATTTTCTTAGAAAGTACTCCCACTATATTTCTTCGACAAAATTTTCCCACTTCTTTTGTTTTGCCATGAAGGTTGTGTTAGATGGAAGTTCTATTAATAATGGATGAGGTTTGGCAATATGACCCACACCCTTGCCGATAAAGAATTTAACAAGGGATTCGGTAGTGAACAAATAAATTGTTCGGTGAAGTTGTTATAGAATCTCTCTTGGATGCTATCAACATAGACCCTTTCTTCAACAACATGTTCTTCACAGAATTCATCTACGACTATTTCAAACCACTCTGACAAATGTTTATGACATCCTCTTATCAATTTCTGGATTAACTCTTGGTCTTTAGTTTCTACCGGCTGATTCATCCAGTATCTTCTTTAAAGACTGAGGTACAGACTCAACAAACTTCTCATGTGTTTCTGAGAAGAACGTCTCCTTGGATTGCACAATAATCAGTCTGTTTCTTTTGGTGTAATTCTGCAAATAATTCATAATCTTACGTTCCCACCAATTCTTAATCTCCTGCTTTGAAATCATCTAGTCATGGTCATTTCATCCAGGAAATCCAAGATCTAATTATGATGGTATTGCTTTATAAACTAATACAAAAGATGGTTCTACTAGAGGGGCTGGTAAAACAAGATCTTCTTCTGCTGGTACTGCTTTTTTATATTTATCATCGAGAGAGGAACCAATGTTGTATTCAATCGGATAGCAAGGTTACCCGTAATACACATAAAGAACCATATAAAATATCATATGCAAGAGAGAAGAATGGTAGACAAAATAACATATTATATTACTCAACACACATGTGGGTTCATACAATAAACCAAGCCAAGTATATATCTGGCTCAACAACCTATATATACATTTACCATGTAGAAGATGAAGTACCATGAGTCAACTAAAGGGGTCAGAAATAAATGGTAAGGAAACCCCCATACCCACAAGACCAAGGTGTACCATAAAGGTTCATAAACAACCTGTTTTACCCATAGGACCAACAATACCAATGCATTTAATCTTTTCTCTCTATCGAGGTATATTGTAACATATATTTTTATCATCATTGTATAAGCACAAGTAAATAACAAAGCTAGGTTTAAAAAAATAATTTTGTAATAAATTTAAACATAATTTTCATCTCTTTCAACTTTAACACTCCATTGGTCACTGCGTTAAAATTGGTCCTTGAGATGAGTTATCAATTCCAATGTACATAACATAAATTGTAACAAAATTAAAATTAAACATCCAAGTCAAGCAAACTACTCACAAAAAAACAGCTCAACAATAAAGATCCAAAACTCAAAGGAAAAATAAAGAGAATGAGCACAACAAGAGATTAGTAATGCAACAATACTACCAAAGGCCACCATTATCTAATCAAGAACCACCAACCCCAATCAAAACCAAAAACCAATACACATACCATGAACTAAAATGCCAAGGGTCCATCAACATCCCATCATTGAAATACCGCATCCCAACAAAATCCACCATTCCACAGTAAAATTGAATGGCAAAAGGCTGCAAAAATTGCATAGTCCAAATCCATCAACCTTGAACCCCAAAGAACTATGAGTTTTAAGTTATTGCAGACTGTGTTGTGAAGGTAAAATATTCCAAAACAATCAACTTCCATTTATAACCTAACCTAGCAATTTATACCCACATATATTAGTCTTTTGTTTGTAAATGTGCAGGTCCAAGAGGGTGACGTAGAGGGGAATGTACAACATGCTGCAAAAAGGGAGCACTACCATTGTAAGGGAATCCCTTAAGGGTGAAAAGAGAGGCTTCCAATGTAAGGGTAGACTCAATACTAGACGAAGTGGCAACACACATGCACACAATCACACACACTCATGCACACACCCCATCTTTTAACATTTGACAAATAAAAACCCAAGTTCATCTTTTTACATAGTTTCAAAACTATTTGGACAGGAAAAAAGTATTAGAACCATTTATAAATTGGATGATGACAATTTTCCAAAAAACCAAGGCTTTCATCGTTGATTAAAAAAAACTAGGGCTTTCACCGTAAAATTAAAAAAATTAGGGATTTAACCGTAACTTCAAACAAACTAGGGATTTCAAACAAATTAGTGATCCCAATGCTTACCTATTTTTCCATGAGAAACCTGAACCATGAACACTAAGATCCAACCCTTGAGCTCCAACTGTGAAATGTCAATCGTGAGCTCTAACCAGTGAGTTGCAACTATGAAATGTGAACCGTGATATCCAACCAGTGAGCTGCAACCATGAAATGTGAACCATGAATGTGAGCCATGAGCTCAAACCCTTGAGCTCCAACCGTCAAATGTGAGCCGTGAAATGTGAAATGTGAACCGTGAAATCAAACCAGTGAGCTGGAACTATGAAATATGAACTATGAGCTCCAAGCAGTGAGCTGCAACTACAATCGTGAAATTTGAACCGTGAGCTCCAACCATTTACCTACAAACATGAAATGTGAATAGTGAAATGGTAGACATCGAATGTGAACAATGAAATGGTAAACATCGGTATTCAAACTTTTATGGTAAATGCATTATATAATGCTTAATATATATATATATATATATATANAACAATTATAAATGTAAACACATAAGTAAAAATAATGATGACTACAATGATGATATTATGATGACGATGATGATGATGACGATGCTGATGATAATGATGATGATGACGATGGTGATGAAAATGAGGATGGGAATGATGATGGTGATGATTTTAATGATGATGATGATGATAATGGCGATGCCGATGATGACGATAAAGACGATGAGGTGATGATGACAATGACTATGAGGACTATGATGATAAGGATGATGATGTCAATGTCGATAATGATGACGATGACGACGACGACGATGATGATGATGACGCCAATGAGGATCATGATGGAAATGAGGATGGTAACAATGAGGATATTGATGACAATGATGAAGATGACAATGATAGAGATGATGATGATGATAACGAAGATGATGGCGAGGATGATGACAATGATGATGATAATGATGATGATGACAATAATGACAATGAGGATGAGGATGATGATGATGATGACAATGATGATGAAAAAGATGATGACAATGATGAAAACAATGACATTGATGATGATGATGACGATGATAAAGATGATGATGATGACAATGAGGATGAGGATGATGATATTGATGATGATGACGATGATGATGGTGATGATGATGATGATGATGATGATGATGATGATGCTGACGATAATGACGAGGATGATAATGGAGAGGATGATCATGATGATGATAATGAAAATGAGGATGATGATGAAGATGCTGATATTGATGATGATGATGAAGACAATGAGGATGGTGACGATGATGAATACCATGAAAACATTGGGAATGATGATGACTATGCCGAGGATGAGGATGACGATGGAGTGTTGGAGGTAGTTAAGTAGCTTGGAAACATCCTCACATGGAGGTGGGTTTCTTTCAAATAACTTATGTTGTCTAAGTAGGATGAAATTTATAATATTGTTTTTAATTTGTTATTTTGATTTAGCATTTTACATAATGTAGTAAAATTAAGTTATATTAGACATTAGTGTAAAATACAAATTGATTAAATAATCAAATATATATTTCAATTTTTAATTTTTTAATATTTACACAATGTTAAATATATCAACTAGAGACATGTATGAGATGCAATCTAACTTCCTTTTAATAGAGTAAAAATTTGAATGACCTAGGTAGTGTTTATGTATTTTGTAGGAATAGCTAGAAATACTAGTGGAGATGTGATGATGATTATGATGATAATGACGAAGATGCAGAGGATGAGAATGGTGGTGATGATGATGATGGTGGAATGTAAAAATAATGACGATGATGAATGGAGCGGATAATGATGATGATGGTGATGATGATGGCCGTGATGATGATGATGATTATGATGATGATGATGATGATGATGATGATGATGGCTGTGATGATGATGATGACGACGATGATGATGATGATGGTTGCGATATTAATGATGGTGATGGTGATGATGATGATAATGCCGATGCTGATATGACGATGAGGATGATGATGATGTTGATGGAGACAACAATGGAAATGAGGATGATGATGATTATGATGATGATAACAATAGGAGCATTGAATTACCGAGATTCTATTTATTTCAAGAATAATTTAATATTCTCTACTAAAAAAGGCCAACCATGTGAATGTGGAAGCTCATCTGACTCCCCCCCATCACATCACTCTCCAAGAAAAACTAATTATTTCCAAGGTGGAAGGTGTGTCCTCTTACAATTTTTCGTGTATTGTGACTTATAATAAGTGAGGTAGATAGGTTAGTATGGAATTCCAACTTTTGTTGGGAATCCAAATGGGGAAAATAAGGTGGGAACTGACCATTATAATCAATGATTCCATGTTGAGGGAATAGTTTTGGTAAGGTTGTTGATTCTTATTGGGCCATTTGATTAGGAAATTGGGCTGTTAATTGTTAGATTATGGAAGAATGGGACATAGATCATTGCAATTATCTTATCCATAAAAATTAAAGGATGGTTATGTTTACACCATTGTTTTCATTATGTTTTACCCTGATTGGAATCTATCCCCCCAACAATGGTTCCATCCCCCCCTTTGCATTAGTTCTCGATCATCCTATTTTTCTTCTTCTGCTTATTGTTTATGTATTGATTACTTGTTTGGGTTTGTTAGACAAAATTTCTAACCAAGATTCTTAAAAGGAGGAATACAGTTAATATTTGGTGAAAGAAAGGATGTTAGATTGAGTTAACCTTGGTTTGGAGAAGAAAAAATAATAGCAAGTCTAAGGTCTGACAATGTGTCAACAACTGCAGCCGTAACAACATAGAACGACTACTAGTCTACTAATAGGCTCAAAATGAGCTCAAAAATTTGTGCTTACTACTAGTATTCAATTTATGTGTGGCATGATCATGATGAAATCTCCTTCCATCCTTCCAAACATTTGTGGTTTATCACAACATTTGTCCTTGGCGCTCACCACCAAAATACCTATAAAAATTACCCGTTTTTACATCCTCTACGCTTTAAATCCTCATGTCATAGTCAAAACTAAGGATTATTATGCACACACATTCTCACTTTATAATATCAGTTGGGTCAAGGCAAAGAGACAGCCATAAAATATCAAATGTGGCAAGATGCAAAGAGTAAGAGACAACTATAAGTAAGTATTATGTTAAATTTTCACCCTTGTTTCATTATGTTTGACCTTGATTGGAAGCACTATCCCCCCAATAATGGTTCCATTTCCCCCTTTCCCTTGGTTCATGATCATTCTATTTTTCTTCTTCTTCTTCTTCTTCTTTATGTATTTATTACTGGTTTGTGTTTGTTAGAAAAAATATATAACCAAGATGGTTAAAAGGAGGAATCGAGTTAAGATTTGGTGAAAGCAAGGAGGTCAGATTGAGTTAACCTTGGTTTGGAGTAGAAAAAAAATATAGGAAGTCTAAGGTGTGACAATGTGTCAGCAATTGCAGCTGTAACAATAGAGAACAACTACTATTCTACTACTAGGCTCGAAATGAGCTCAAAACTTTGTGCCTACTACTAGTCTTCAATTTATGGGTGGCATGATCATGATGTAATCTCCCTCCATCCTTCCAAACATTTGTGGTTTCTCACAACATTTGTCCTTGGCACTCACCACCAAAATATGTATAAAAATTACCTATTTTTACATCCTCTTCTCTTTAAATCGTCATCTCATAGTCTAAACTAAGGATTATTACACACACACATTCTCACCTTATTATATCAATTGGGTCAAGGAGAAGAGACAACCATAAAATATCAAATGTGGAAATATGCAAAGAGTAAGAGACAACTATAAGTAAGTCTTATGTTAAATTTACCATATAATTATTTGACACTATCAACTGAGATTTGACATGTTGGATTGTTGTGATCTTCTTATCACTCCTTAACAATGTGATTGCAAGGCATTTTTTTGAAGGTGAATGAGGGTAATGGCCTGCCTAAACATGGAAAATGGTTTTGACATAGAGGTAGACAAATTATTTTTTTCATTAAATAACTTAAATTTTGTACCAATGACTGTCGATTCTCCAAATTGTGGATTGGTACAAAACACAACAAATTTTAGGGCCCCAAGCTCTTAGTTACTCACACCTAGAACTTTCTCAAATCCATCCATTAACAAAATTATTTTGGTATACTGGTTCACTGTAAAAGGAAAATTGTTGAGACTCATACATGTAGCTGTGAGTTGTAAGGATACGGTTGACTTATGATTGATTCCATTGACCCTCCATCCCATACTTGTATGTTGCCACGAAAAGTGTTGAACAAAAAAATTTGATGCCCCAACCCCTGTGATGCTAGCGTTGCTAACTTTCTTGGTATGTAGGATTATTTTCTAATGTTTTCTCAGCTGTGTATTATTTTTTCTTAGGCACCCAATGCCCATGATTCTTACATCTCTTAGGATTGCGTGGATGCCCTATATTCAGTTTGAATTAAACTTTTGGTTGGTTTATTTTGTATTTTTTGGTTGTTATAGGTTTATTATAGCTCATTTTACTTAGTGGTTTCCTTTTGTACATAGTTAACAGTGAGTAATTATCTCATGGTTCTAGTTTTTTTTTAAACTATATCTAGTTACAACGTCTTGCACTATGCATAAGATCACACATATGCCCCAATATGGTTATTGCATAGTTTAAGTAGTTTGAACTGTGAAATAAATGTTACATATATGTCAAATTAATTCGTTCAAATTAGGTTTTATTGAAAATATTTCATTTTTTCATATAGATATTAAGGGGTGCTCAATTGTTTATAATTATTAAAATTTGGAAGGCCAATATTTGTATTTTGGAATTTTATGGGGGAAAGGGTTTAGTTGTTTATAATTATAAAAATTTGGAAAGGCAATATTTTTTTTTCTCAGTTTTAGGGGGAAAGGGTTTAGTTAATTTATACTTTTTAATTTTTATTTTTTTATCATTAAGCAGGAACTAATTCTATTACATATAATACAAAAATGATATTACAATTAGACCTGGTCAGCTGAAAGGTCCAAGATAGACCATGATGTTTTCAACGGTGTTGATTCTATATTCTCCCTGGATTCCCAACCCCCAACTTTTCCCAGTACAAATGACCCAGTATTCAAGCCCTATACCATCCAAAATTAGACCACATAATTTCCCTGGTCCCCTATCCCTAATCCAATTGCTTCCCTTTTTAGACATAAAATTCTCCTTACCTATCTGTATAGCCTTCCTATTCCCAATTACATCCAGACAAAAGATAATATATATAATCAAATATGACATAGCCGAATAACAACCTAACCCAAAACATCCCATCGCCTTCAAGTGAAACCCAGAAAATAAGAATAAAAAAAATGCAAAAGTGACCATCAACCCTTACTGGAGATGAGGGTTCATAGAGGCAGGCGACTACACAACATTTGCAGGATCCTCGGGGTGGTCCAGAAAATTGACAACAATCTGGTCCAGCAAACAAAATCCCACCGCGCTCTCTTACTACCCTCTCTTGATAAGGGTCAGAGCTTCCTTTATGCCGTGTGCCATTTGTGCCCTGGCTTGAATGTCTCAGGCCAATAATATCCTCACAGTTCAGAAAGGGTTAATCACCAAAGGTCTCCCTTGGTGTGTCTCATATTCATGAAGCAGTTCCAGTTCCTTAACTACTATTTGAGATTCGACAACCGCAAGGGTCTCCACCATGTATTTCTCTCCCCAGCTGAAAGCTAATGGAATTGGGCCTTCTTCCATAGGAGGGTGTTCAGCAGATGAACTGGGAATTGCCATACTTATCCCCTCTATTCTAACTCTACCACCATGGTGTCTTCACACTCTCCACAGCTGAACCATAGTCACACTAGGAAAATTCTTATTGGGGGCCAACCTCATTCTAACCATAAAATGCAATTCGAGCTGGATGCTTCTATACCCCCCCAGGGGATTTTTATAGCCGATTCATGATTGAGGATGAAGACTCCCAACTTCATCCATTCTAGTTGACGATTCATTTCCACACCCTTCACCATGGAAACCTTACAGAGCCACCATCCTTTGGATTCTGCCAGATCCTTCATCCCGTGAAAGATCATCTTCCACATCTTCCATTAATGGCCCTCTAGTAGGGATATCTCTGTTATTCCCCATCCTGGCCCCTCCATTCATAAAAATCATCCCAGTGTACTCGAAGGTACAAATCCCACTCACCTTCTTGCATAGATCAACCATCACGATGAGTCTCCTTATTAATGGATTCCATCCTCATATAGTTATTTCCACATCGAGCAATCATGCCTTCTCCCATGACCATCTGCTTTGTACCCTTGCCACTCGTCTTGACTGAATACTCATCATACCCAAGTGTTGAGGAGGTCATCTCTTGGCCTTCCGTACCTTCCATGATTAAATGAAAAGAAGCGTCCTCATTACTTATCATGACATGGGGTCCACTCCTAACGAGGGATGAGACAGGTGGCTGATTTTGCGTTGAGTCTATCAAATAGTTGTCCTCCATAGAATTTGGGATGTGTTGAATCTAACAGTGATCATATTCACTATTAATTCCCATATACTCCTTCGTAAAATTTCCACATAGTCCCCAAATCGTTGGCCAAAAAGTCCTCCAACTTATTTCATGTTCTTCTGATGTGAGAGAATTGGAAGGAAGAAGGTCCTGTTAGCATTCCTCTGAGCTCTAATAATCGACATTCCCACCTCCAATTTTTTGAGACATGGGAAGTGGTTGTGCCATTTTGAATCCTTTGAGCTATATTAATTATCACTTGAGAGTCACCTTCCACATTCAGAGGGGTCTTTTACTGTTGCAAGACCCATGATAAGCCATTGATTAGGCCCTCAAGCTCCGCCAAATTATTTGTACTAGAGCCTATGAATCCCCAGAAGATGCCGAGGATGGTTCCTTTAGAGTTCCTAATTTCTCCACTGAAGCCCACTAGGCCTAGATTCCCTTTGGAGGATCTGTTAAAGTTGAGTTTGAAAGAACCTTTAGGCGACCTTTTCCAAAAATTTGCACTGCTAATGGGGTTTGGTGATGATCTGGGTTGAGCATTGTTAATAGGTAACTTGTAAATACCTAATTCATAAAGAATAAGTATTTAGTTTGCCTCAGTTATGAAGTCTTCTTAGGACCATTGAGATAAGGTTATTGTTTCCTTTAAATGAGCTTCTATGAAGACCCATATTTCCTCTACCTACCTCGATTTGTTTTCAAAAATTCATGAATTCCGAGCTTTCCAAATTTCCTAGATAGAGAATCCCGGGAGAAGTTCCCACAACCTATTCACAATCTTATCTTTGAAAAAATTCTTGGTCTATTCTGCAATAGTTGCATCCGACCTCCCTTTGTGTCTGTGGTTTTTTTTGAAAATTTCCGCTACCCTTTCCTAAATGGCCTCCACCACTGAACACTCATCCAGAAGGTGGTTGATCGATTCAACATTTGTTTTGCACAGAAAAAATCTTATTGGGCCACTGATTCCTCTTGTTTGGATGTTATCCCATGCTAGAATGTGCCTCTTAAGAAGAAGCCAGCTAAAAGATTCCACCTTTGGCCACCAACTTCCACCCAAATTTTCCCCCACTTAACCTCTTTTTTCAGTTTGAAGGATTCCATCAGTAGTTCAATTGCTTATTTTGGATCAAAATTTCCTGTGTTGGAGTACCCCCATCTGAGTTTGTCCGATCCATTTTTTTTGGGTAACTTTCTGGCACAGAGGTCTGAATAAAACTCATCCACATTCTCCCTCAGAGCTTGAGCTTGCCACCATTCCTTCTCTTTCTAGGTTCTAAAGAGTTGGTCTGGGGCATCGTGATCCTAGAATGCCACCACCTTTTTCATTGGTTGGTTCTGAAGATGGAATATTAGGACTGGCCCCTCCTCCCTACTGGAAACCATCGGCTCTTGGTTCCAGCCATCACTGACAAACAATGACGTCCTGCCATCCCTAACTTCCCAAAAGCTATGCTTCTGAATCAAACTTCGGTTTTCCCGAGCCAACTTCCGGATGCAAGAACCTGGGACATTGTCTCCAAAACAGACCAGGGTTTTCTTAGGCCAGAGAGGATTATATTTCATGTGCCACATTTTGGCCCACAGTTCCTCTTCATGATTAATCCACCTCCACCAAATTTTATCTCCCATTTCCTTGTTGATGTCTAGAGGGTCTTGGAGGCATTGAAGGGAGTCGAGGGAGATCCATTTACTAATATCGAGAAGAAAACAGAGGACACCAGATTCATAAGCCATTTCATCCACTGCTCTGAAAATCCAAAAGCCCTCAGAATACCTACCAAGAATTTCTAGTTAAGCTTATCATAGGATTTCGATAAGTCCAGTTTTAAGAGCATACCTGGGATTTTATCGGTTTTAAGTGAATGCATAGTCTCATGGAATAGAATTATGCCATCCAGAATATTCCTTCCTTCAACGAACCCCAACTATTATGGGGAGATGATTAGAGGAGGCAAAGGGAGAAGACGATTAACAATGAACTTGGAGATTATTTTATAGATGACGTTGCACAGAGGGATCGGTCTGAGTTTCCATGAATCCTCTGTGCCATTTTATTCCGGGATGAGCGTAAGGAAGTTGGAATTGAGATCTCTCAGAATGTTACCAGTCTTCCTAGAGTCCTCCACCAAAGCCCAAACTTCTTCCTTTAGCCTTTTAACTCAAAATGGGATTTTTAACTCTAATTCAAATTCCATGTCATCATGTGTTAGCCATTGAAATCGCTTTAAATTTGAAATACCGTATAGGTATGAAACAATTTTTTAATATAAATTTGGGGATATGTATCATAAAAAAACTACTTTTTTGCTAGTATTTTTGACATATCTCCCTGTGTTTTTACTCAAATTTTGATCGGGAGAGCTCATTGGATGTGGAATTAAACTATGCATCCAATGAGTAGCCACTTGACATACTTTTGACGGACCCTACTACCCCAAAAACAAGAAATACCTGAAAAAACATGAAAACACGAAATACCTGAAAAAACATGAAAACAAGAAATACCTGAAAAATGTGATGATCACGTTTTTTTAGGTATTTCTTGTTTTTGGGGTAGAGATGTTTGTCAGAAGTATGCCGAGTGGGTACTCATTGGATGTGGAATTTAATTCCACATCCAATGAGCTCTGTTGATCAAAATTTTAGTAAAAACACAGGGAGATATGTCAAAAATACAAACAAAAGTAGCTTTTTTCTTTTCTTCCTCCAAAATTAATAAATATCATTTTATTATTTTAACTATTATTTTATTATTTTTTTTAGGAGGACCATTTTGAGTTGAAATTTCCTCTAATGCATGCATGGAAAAAGTTTGAAGTGAACCTATTAGGCCCAGGGGCTTTGTCCTTTTCCATCTACTTTACAATGGCCTCTACCTCCTCCATCACAATAGGTTTCCCCAACATGAGGTTATGCTCTTCCGAGATGACCTTTGGTATGTGCTGAAGCAGCTCCCTCTGGGCGTCATCTCTGTCCCCTGGCGGTTCCTCCAGAAGATTTGCAAAAAAGGACTTTAGTGTGTTTTCTAGATCCTCCTGGGACTCCATAATGTATCCTTCCTTTGTTTTCAATCTCTCCAATCGGTTTCCTTGACGATGCTGGATGGCAACTTTGTGGAAGAAACTCGTATTGTGTTCTCACTCTTGGAGCCACTTAACTCTGGATTTCTAGTTCCAGTAGAATTCCTCCTATTGTTCTCGATGACTAAATTCCTGAATCAACCTCTTTTCTTGAATCCTCAATTCCTTTGAGAATATCATCCTCATACCTTGTATCTGATTCTCCTGAATCTGACTATCTAGGTCCCTTTTTGCTTGGAAAATATTTCCAAAGGATTCCTTGTTCCATTTCTTTATTTTATTTTTCATAAGCTTGAGTTTCTGTTGGAATTGAAACATCCTGGTTCCTCTAATGGGAGGGATTTCCTCCCACCATTCATGAAGTTTCTCTGGAAAGTCTGCTTGAAGCAACCATAAATTTTCAAATCTAAAGGGTCTGCATGGGTTTACCCTGACATTTTCCCATTCCAAACTAATTGGAAAATGGTCCAAGCCTGCAGATGGAAGGACTACAGCTCTCACCTCTCCTCCTGCCATCATGATGGATTCCGATATTAAAAAGAGATCAAGCCGACATGCTATCCCTTTGTCTCCATTTTGTGATATAAATAATCAAAATTTTAAACTATGATAGGTTCTCCCACCCTTCTGGTGTTGTAGATATATAGAGGATATTGAACACAAGAAGGAAGGTTTGTCCCTTCATTTTTTAAATAAATATCAAGAATAGTAAAAACAAGTGTCGAAAACCCATTCTATTGCGATAGAAATATAAAGAATATTAAACATAGGAACGCTTAGAAAAACCTTCTATGATAGAAAAGAGAAGTATATTTAACATAGGAAGGGTCTGTCCCCTTCTATATTTGTACATATCTCAAGAATAGTGTACATTGGAAAGAACGTCTGTTCGTTCTTGTATTATGGAAATATAAAGAAAAGTGAACCACACAAGTGTCGGAAGCCCCTTCCATTAAGATAGAAATAAAAATAATATTGAACTTAGGATGTGTAGGTAGACCCTTCTTATATTTTAGATATATTGGCCACAAATTCTAGTACCAAGGATGGGTCAGTCGCCCCTTCCAGCACGAATGTATATATATTGAGTCGTGAACACAAGAAATACGAATATATATGAATACTATTGAACATAGGAAGGGTCGATTAACCCTTCATTTACTGTAAATATATCAAGAAAAGTGTAAACTAGAAGGAGCATCTCTCCATTCCTATATTAAGGAAATATCAAGAACAATGAACAAAACAAGTCTCGCCTACCCGTTTTTTAATGATAGAAATAAAAAGAATAGTTAACATATGATGTGTAGGTAGACACTTCCTATATTGTGTGTGTGTGTGTGTGTGAATACAAGAAGGGTCAGTTTCCCCTTCCTGTATGATTGAAATATGAAGACTATTACACATATAAAGGGTCAGTCAACCATTCCTGTATTGTATATATATTGAGAATAGTGCACATAGGAAGGAATGCTTGTCACTTCATGTTTTATAAAATTATCAAGAATAGTGAAGACATGAAGAGTCTATCACACCTTCCTTTATAATATAAATATAATGAATATTGAAACTTAGAACCGTTGAGCAAGCCTTCCTATATTTTTATCATATCGGGGATAGTTAACACAAGAAGGGTCACCTTCCCTTTCCTTTAAGATAGAATTATAAAGAACAGTGAACTACGAAGGGTTGGATGGCCCCTCCAATATTGTAGATATATAGAGAATAGTGAAAACCGTAAGGAAAATATGTCTTATTATGTATTATATAAATATCAATAGTAGTGAAGAAAATATTTGTTGTCTTACCCTAAATCATAGATATAAAAAGGATATTGAACCTATGAATGGTTGGGGAGTTCTTGTACTATAGACATATCGAGGATAATGAACATAAGAAGAAACAAGCATTCCTTTATTTCTTATGGAGATATCGATAATAGTGGAAAGAAGAAGGGTTGAACAAACCTTCCTTTATGATAAAAATGTAAAGAATTTTGAACATAGGAGGTTTCATCCAAGCCTTCTTGTACTATGGAAATATCAAGTACTTTGAGCACCAGAAGGGTTGGCTACACCTTGATGATAAAACTATAAACACAGTTAAACCTAAAAGGTATTAGAATTATTGTTCCATTAGATCTTCAGGAAATGAGTGCAATCAGATTCTTAATTATTATGCAGTGAAAAGGAATGAATAATACACAATGAACAAAACAAATCTCATGGGAAACATACAAGTATTGCTCAGTATAATTACAGTATAAAATTCATTACATTCTAGCAGTATACAATGGTAATACATAAAGGAGAATTCAAATCATGAGATATGAATTTGAATCTACCAACTCAATCTGACTGCATGGCTAACTAGAAGTGTCTAAATCACTATCGGAGTTCAACTGGCTAACTCCATATGTATAATCTAGCCTCTAAATTAGTTACAATCAATCAAACCAGTCTAACTGCAGTGGTAGGTGAGAAGTAGGTGAGAATTGGTGCCTTCTCACATGCAACCATGCATAACTAGCACTAACTGAACTGGAGGAGAGCTAACTGAATGTAACTAAAGCATAACTAAGCTTAACTAGTTACCAACTTCCAACGACTAAAGTAGGTTGGTTCTGGCGCTCCTAGTGGCTCCTAAATTGTAGGGATTGGCTTAAGAGGCTCCTAAACTAATGCATGAAGGTGCAGTCAGTTCCAATTAGCCTCTATCGATGTTCCCCATACTCTAGTGATTGGTACATTTGGCCCCATTAGTGACTGGTACTAAATGACTCCTAAGTTAGGAAAATATAATCTAATAGACAGTTTGGACAAGGGAGGATTATAAATCCTAACACCCCCCTTGAATCCTAACTTGGACAACTATGGGCCCTGGAAAGAAGGCCACAAGTCACCCATATATAATATAAAAGATTAAAAAAATGTTGCTTAATAAACCGAGGAAATAGGGGAAAAACTCATGGGAAAACCCCCTCCCCCCCCTCAAAATAAGCAAGAAACAGGAAAATACAAGCTATCTTTATAGGAAAACAAGTTTCCTCCTTAGAAAATAACTTGTGAAAACTCTGCTGCAAATTTGCAGCTCTATGTAGTAGTATGGTTCTTTTGTGCAACAACATCCTGAAGGTGTGCATGTGAACCTATCTAAAATAATGTCTATGTCTGGAGGAATTTTTCTCTTTGGAAGAAGAAAAATATGCTCAACTGAATTAGAAATATAGACAGGTGCTAGATGAAAACTAGACCCACGTAGAGTAACTGATGAGAGAGAAAAGTACTTGAAAATTCAAACCATATGAGGAAAAATGAAGAAACTGATATATTTAAGCCCTAAACATCGAACCATGTGATTTAAAATCATCCCCAATTGTTAGGAGCAAGTGTCCAGGTGAATGTAGAATGTCTCCATCTTTACTAGTTATGTGAGGAGATGAGCATGTGATCAAATAGATAGGTAGAGAAGCCCTGGGGACGTGGAGAACGAATTATTGAGCTCCATACTCTGATATAGCTTCATAAATAACCAATGATTCACAAAATCAAATATCATCAAACTCATAAGAGGAAACTAACATCAAATCCCCAGCAACAAGTTTGAAGGAGACTTGCGGTACTTGATTTGTCACATCAAAATTGATGAAACCAGCTACAAGCATGACTGAAGGATCTTGAAACTTAAAACTTGAAACAAATAATATCAGATGATATCCAAATAATATCATATCATATCCAAATAATTTCATATCAGATCCAAAAGTGTGGAATGAAATCAAATCCCCAGCAGCAATTTTGAAGGAGACTTGTTGTACTTGATTTTTCACACCAAAATTTATGAGAGTAGCTACAAGAATTAATGAAAGCTATTGAATTTTAACACATGAACCAAATAATGTCATATCATATAAAAATAGGTTCATACCATATCCAGTAGTTTTCTCCACCAAGATGGTAGATGCACAATTTTCTCCTCCTTCAAAATTCTGAGAAATGGTGCATTCAATCATGTAGGAATTTACTGGAAGCTACAGATCAATGAAAGTGAATGAATCACTCCTACAACCTGATATTATTTCCAAAATATCCATGGTATTATGTATCTACACACCAATAACATCATTAGATATATATAAATCAAATTCCTCTTCATTTTCTGAAACAATCACCAGTAAACTATGCACATAATTTAAAATAGAAGAATCACTGGAGAATGTTTTCATAGAATGGAAGGAGAGATTTTATTCAATAACCTAGATTCAAATTTCTTCATATGGATCAGCCTTATGACAATATGAGATATCATATATCTCATAAACTTTCGGAGCAGCAGGAGAAGGCGTCGCTCCAAGGAGACTTTCTTCCATTCAAATTGACTGTGTGGAAGATTTTGCTTCTTCTTCGTCTTCAACAATTTTATTTGATATAGGAGAGGGCACATATAGTCCAGTGTTGAACTCTGCATGATGGATTTTATCTGAAATTTTCTCAACAGTTGGGATTTGATAGTCATCTACCATGTGACTACTAGGTCCTCCTGGTATAGGGAAAGTGATGAAGGATTCCCTGGAGGAAACAATGTGGTTGGATGCTCCAAAATCTATCAAGTAAGCCTTCGACGGAGTGAGTCATGCCTTCAAGGAATTCCATCTCTCATAATATTCAGTATCTTCTTCATCATCAAACATCTTATCACCTTGTGGAAGGGAAATATTGTTCTGTACAAGGAGATTTTTCAACTGGTCGAGGGTCTTCTTCATGCACGAGTCTTCTGGGTTAAAACCGCTCATACAATAGGGAGACTTTTTCTTTTCAAACCTTTTCTTCTTCTTAGAGCCCAAAGCTCCTTTGGAAGTCTTTCGATTCTCTTTAGGCTTCGAATCATATGCTTTAGGCTCCTTCCCCTTAGGCATGCCTTTATATTTCACTTTGGTAAAGTTTGTCACTAGGATGGCTCGATCTTTGGATGTCTAGATGACTCCCATCTGGACCAACTTCTCATCCTCCTGTATTAAGGAATCAAAAAAGGAATCAAGTGAGGGAATATTCCAATTGGGAATGGAAGCTCTTCCGAAAAGGAATATTGAGACAAATATAGAATACTCAGTACCTAGTTTCCTGAGTATAGAGAGCACATGCTACTCCTCCTTTCTTTCTATTCCGCACTGTCTTCATTGAAGTACAAGAGACTTGAATTTTGTAAATAATTGTTGTATAGTCTCGAAACGGTTGGGATGTAAGGCTACCAACTCATTTTCCAAAATGTGTCCCTGAAGCTCATCTTTCTTGCCAAACAAGACTTCAATATTCTCCCAAGCTTCCTTGGGAAACCTCAAACCTTCAAGGTGAAAGAGGAGGTATCTAGAGATGTGAGTACATAGATAATCAAAAGCTTCATCTAAGCAGTTCAAAAACTTGTTTTTCTCAGCTGGATGATGGGGCTCAACCTCTCTTCCCAGTATTATCCTGAAGAAGCCCTTGTTGCACAAGGAAAATTGCATATATTCCCTCCAATCAACATAATTGAAGGGTGTTTGTTATACCAAAATCTTGTCACCATCATGTGATAAGACATTTGACATACCTACTTGCCCTGAATCCCAGCTTCTGGAATGGAAACTAAATGGTTTTTTATCAATTTTTCATACAAGTTCCCAGCACTGCGCATGCCCCTTTATCCAGGAGCGGTACCCCTGCTCGCACCACCTTTCATCAGTTGTCCACAAGCGGTGCCACCGCCCATTACCCTTGGTCCATAGGCAGTTATTACCAGAACCGCTCTGTCATAGAAGGAGAAGCACAGTACCCTGGGTAAAAAGGGAAAAAGAGAAGTTTCTCGAGGATTCTAGATGATAAGCCTCGTGTACTGCCTTATCACTACTATTGTGGGTTGGTTGAGCTCGATATCCCTCATCCTAAGATCTTAGAGGCCACCTCACCCACTAATTTCTCAACCATCTCTATCCATTTAATCCCTATAAATATGAGCTCATAGCCATGGTTGAGGGGAGAACATTGAAGGTATTGTTATGCTGTTGGATTGATTCTTGGCCCAAGATCATTTGGAGGGAGCATAGAGAGCTAGAGTCGGAGCTTTTGGGGATGAAGAGATGGTTTCATGGAGATGCATGTCAACACTAATTCTTGGTTGTAAACTTCTTCATATTTCTAATGCAAGTTGATTTATGTCCCACATATGATGTTGTTGTTGTGATTTCACATATATATGTTGCTAGATTCCTTAGTCACTAGCATAGATTAGTAGATCATATTCTGGTTGCTTTGATTCGTTTCGTGTTGAGATTTTTTGCAGATACACAGGTGAACTGTCAAAGCCTTGTATTCCAGATATCTACAGTGTCTAGGGAGAGTCTTCAACCTCTATCCTCTATTTGTTTTGGATTTGAACCATTCAGATCATTGGAACACCTTGCTATCCGCAGGAGGTGAAATATTCTAGCTAACAAATCTAGCGACTTCGCTCGGGAATGAAGATGCGTGTCAGTTGTTCTGATCTTCCTCAGTCTACAACTCTTGTCTGAATCTAGGATCCCTTTTCTTCAACTCTTTTCAGTCAGATCTACTTTCTGACTTGCATTATTTGGGTTTGAAATTTCCAGATCTGTTCAAATCTGAGTCATTTTGGTCTTTTATGCTCTGTTTCCATACTCAATCTAGCAGTTTTTTCCTTGATCTGGTCTTTTTCTAACTTGATCTGTCGTTCTCTTGATGTTTTGGATTTACACAAGGAACCACACATGTTCTATTGGCAAGGAGTGGTGCCACGACCTGAGTCCATTTAGCAGCACGTGGTGCCACCGCCTGAATCCAGTGAGCAAGGAGCGGTTCTGCCTCAAAACCGCATGTCAACAGCTTCGTCTACGTGGTTTCAGGTAGGCCCTATTCCAAACTTTGTTTTTTTATTTTTTGTGTGTTTTTGGCTTACTTTTTGATGAAAATGAAGTGTGCTTTTGAAAAAAAATGCTCCCTCACGGCCGTGAATTGTGTATTCTGTAGTCACTTTGATTGTTGTATTCTTTCTACATTCAAAGAGAGTTTATGTTTCTTGCATTGGATTTTGCATTATTTTCTTTGCTTGAAACCTCTTGCTCTTTTCTGTAGATATTATTCATTGGAATTGGAAATATACATTTCATTTTCTTGAGTAGGCTTTGGTTTGTTTTGGACTTAGAATGCATGAGTGATCCATGTTGTTTTGAGTATTTCTTTTCTTGGGTGATTCTTGTTTCCTTTTGCATGATGATTTTTTCAGTGCTTGGTAGGAAATATTGGTTCTTCGTTTCCTTGTCTGTTTCAAAGAGAAGTTTTAGTTTTCTCTCTCTTTTGCTTTATTCGCAAGGTTCTTGAATGATTTTCTTCTTGTTTTGTGCATGATTGTTTGAAATTCTAGATCTTACTTTCATTGAGAATAAACATCTATTTTCAGCTTTGCGTGCATTAGAGTTAGATTTGTTTGGAAACGTTAGTGAAATCATCTTTCCATCAAGTTTTTATGCATCTTTTTCAAGCATGAAAAGATAGGAAACATTTTGATTTATGTTATATGTTCTCTAGATCTCTTTCTTATTTGCTTTGAAGATTGTTTGGGGTGCATTGATATTTCACTTTTCGTTTGAAAAGATAGAATTGCATTTGCATTTGGGTGTGCATTTTTGGGAAGAAAAGTAAATCTCTCTCCCTCTCTTAGGTAGAATTTCATTGAAGAGGAAAACTTGCACTGTCATATAGATCAGTGTGCATCTTCTTTAAATTCAAGTTTTTACTCCATGGTTCCACATAAATGCACAAGATAAAATTAACGGTAGTACTAGGCTAAGATTTACATAGCAATTTGAGTGATAAGTTAGAGACGTGTTCGGGCATCGTTAAACGTAGGAGTTGTTGTTACTTGTCCGCATTACATCCCGGGACTCGCGCAGTTCTTCCACGTACCATCGGTATATCGAATGACCTTTCATGTACCCTTGAGGTATATAGAAAGGTACTTCAGGTACTCGATTGTATATTGGAATGCCCCTTGTGTACGGTTATGCATTAGATAGCACTACTACCGATTTGAGCTCCCCCATACCTTGCGTATATTGGGAGATCCTTTTAGGAATCCTCAAACCATATGAGTTATCCTTTTGGCTTGTCCTATGAGGTTCTTGACTCTTATCCACTCTTTTCACATGTTTGCTTGTTGCTTTTAATTTGAGTAGTACTTGCTTGTGCATGGTAGTTAGGGGGTTTCTAGAGAGTTTAGAGATGGCATCCCCATCTAGGACTACCAATCAAGAGGTCCCTTTCCAAGGTAAACCTTTTGTATTCCCTCCAAGTGAAGGTATTGGTCCTCCCTTTATTGTCACTCTAAATATTCCTAGACTAACTATAGGATTACCGATCTAGTTGTTTAATCTGGTAATTCCTGGTACACCTAATGTCTCAAATGTCACCTCTCCTCCAAGGGAGGATTGACCTCAACCTAATCCTACTCCTTCTTCGTCGGTTGTGGCTTCACCTCTTTCTTCTTCTTCACTTGACCAAAGCTCTGTGGTTAGTAGTCATGTGGATAAGAAGAAGAAGAAAGGGAAGGGTAAGAAGAAGAAGGATAAGAAAGAGAAAAAGAAGTAACCATCTGCTTTTGATGGTCCTCATTCTAAGAGAACACTTGAAAAAACCAAGTTCCCTTGTAAGCTTTGCAAGGGGGACCACCTTCTTAAGGAGTGTCCTGGCCTCTCCCGTGTACAAGAAGAGTGGTCTAAAAGGTCCAAACCATCTGTGGCATCAACCTCTGATCATCATGTTGATGATACTCCCTCAACCAGTGACCCATTGGTAAAAGGTCATAAGGGTAAAGTCTTGTATCCTTGTTTGATATGCAAGGCTATGCATTGTACTTTTCTTTGTCCAAGAATGGTTGAAGCTTCGTGTTGGTTGGAAAATATTACTGATCATCAACGGGTGATTCCAACAAGTGATAGTAAGTTATCCATCGATCCCCCACTGCTTGACCAAGTGGTCGATTCATATTTATCTGTGGTTGATCCCACTCTTCCTTTGGAGAGTGAAGTTAAAGTGTTCGAGTAAGTGTCATTTCCACCCGATCCCACTCTTTCATCAGAGAGTGTTAAGACTGAAGTAGTCTCTTTGACCAAATCTTCATCTTGTTCTTCTCTTCTAATAGAGAATGAACCAAAACCTGCTGAAGTTGTTATGCTTCATTCTGATTGTTCTCAATAAGAGGAAATTTTATTTGTTTCAACATAACCCTCTCCGAGTAGTGAGGTTATTTCCTTTGACTAGAGCAACCTAATAGAGTCTTGTATTCATTTGAGTGTTCCTTTCCAGATAGTTGTGAATGTTACTGCTAGGCGGATACTTCACACTATTGTTGACGAAGGGGCTTCTGTTAGCATTCTATCCTCAACTGCTTGGCAAGCTTTAGGTTCTCCTCAGCTTGTGCCAGCCACCAATCAGATATTGGCTTTTAATCACATGCCTACTGCACCTTTAGGGACCCTTCCTTATTTTCCTATTACATTAGGAGGGAAAATTGTCTGCATTGATGTTATGGTGGTCCAAGGTCCTTTAGATTTCAATATACTCCTTGGACGTGATTATGTGTATGCCATGAAAGCCATTGTGTCCACACTCTTTAGAGTTATGTATTTTCCCCATGATGGGAAGAATGTGACCATTGATCAACTTTCTTTTGTTACACCTGACCATCGCATTACTCCTAGTAATCGAACTTCCCTGAATGTGCCGCATGTTCTTGTGGTTTCTCCCCCTTCTTATAGTTAGATTCTTCCCATCCCAGGTAAAATGGGGGGCATGGCTCTAGCCTATGGACATCATACTGGAGTTAAACCGTTATCTTTTTATCAAATGGGTGAAACCTACCAACCTCTGGATATCATGTTCAGTAGGAGAAGGTTTGCGAGCATAGTTTACCTTTTGGTTTCAAGCTCGTTAAAAAATAAAACCAATCCCCAAGCATAGTTTACTCTTTTGGTTTCAAGCTTGCATAAAAATGAAACCATGTCCTGAGCAAAGTTCCCATTCTATGTCAAGATCGTTAAAAAATGAAACAACACCTGACCATCATGTTAGGTTCTAGCCATCATGTTAGTTTTCCCTGAGCAAAGTTCCCATTCTATGTCAAGCTCGTTAAAAAATGAAATAGCACCTGACCATCATGTCAGTTTTTCCTAAGCATAGTTTACACTTTTGGTTTCAAGCTTGCATAAAAATGAAACCATGTTTTGAGCAAGGTTCCCATTCTATGTCAAGCTCATTAAAAAATGAAATGGATCTCCTCAAGCATAGTTTACCTTTTCATTTCAAGCTTGCATAAAAATGAAATCATGTTCCAAGCATAGTTACCTTCTGTTTCAAGCTTGCATAAAAATGAAACAGATCCCCTTCCCTTGAGTCAAGTCTTCCCTTTAGTGTTAGAACATGAACCTTCTTTTCACCTTCCTGATTCTCGTTCTTCCTACCCCCCTGGTGAACATTTTCACATTAGTAACTAGGTTTTTAGGTTGTTTATGGAATAAAAACCATAAGATGAAACGAAGCTTGGGGGCATGTCGAGCCCCTAACAACCATGCTAGGGGTAAGCTTCGCTAGCAATCATGCTGGGGGTAGAATTCCAACCTCTGTATACCATGTTAATGGGATTTTTCAAGCATAGTTTACCCATTGGTTTCAAGCTTGCATAAAAATGAAACCAATCCCTTAACATTCTTTCAACTGATCTTCGAGCTCGTTAAAAACAATAAGATGGTGTTGAGCTTACTTTTCATTTTTCGTGCTCTGGTTAAAACATGTAATTTGGTTTGAGCTTAGTTTATTACTTTTTCATGCTCTGGATTCAAACATGAAAAATTCTAATGGAGTCCTCTTTAAACTCTTTTTAGGCTCCCTAAATACGAAAAGATTGTCGAGCGATCTTGTCTTCTTCATGCTCGTTAAAGTATTTGAAGAGTCATCCGTCCGATGGTACGTTATCTCTTTTTGAGTTCGGATAGGACTATTTACGAAAAAGGATCACTCCAGCCAATCATGACTGGAAGAGTACTCTAAGGTATGATTTTACACTTTTTCGGGCTTTAGAGACTAAATCATATGAAAAAGGACCCTTTGGAGTCTTCTTCCGTATTCGTTCAGACTCTCTAAAAAATGAACGATACCGAGTTTTCTTTCAGTGGACTCGTTAAATTAAACATTGAGAGACCCGTTTTGGGATCGAGCCCCTCCTCTCTCAGGTTCATAAAACATATGAGTTTGGACTTGTCTTCTAACAAGCTATATCGAGTGTTTGTTACCCTCTTTGAACTCATAAAACTGAAAAGAGGCACTCATCAATCATGATGGGGAAAATGGGAAGGGAATCATTTTGTAAATAATGTCAGTTGTTTTTCGTTACCTTTAAACATGGCACTTGTCTGTGCAATCATGTCAGTCAATTGGGTATTTAGCTAATCTCCATGACGATCCACTTTCATGAGTCATGCCAATACTTTGAGTCTTTCAAAAGAATGCATTGTCCACTGTCGCATTGTGTATATGTCTTGTCTAGTCATGCTGCCAAGTCATTTTGTCGTGTCGCCCAATGTTCAAACGGGATTTGAAGAAGTCTTACCTTTGCAATCTACACAGTCTTTGTGTCAGTATCTTTGAGTCAATCATATGGTTACTACATTCATATCATTCAAGAAATATGTTCCGAGTTTCGTGTCATCGATGTGGGTCTCATCATGGCCCTCCTTCGATGATACTATTCCCATTGACATCAGCTCATCATCTGGGAAATAGTCTTAGAAAAAATATTTAGTACCTTGAGATCTATATGCCTTAATGACAGATTCTCTCGCTCTTGACATAGGTTCACATCATTGCCCTTTGATTGATAGAATCAATTGGGTGTTCGACATCAAGACATCTATTCGCACTCAGTAGATTGTACTAGGGTACCTTGGGAATCATTGACATTAATGGTGATCTCCCTCACACTTGTTAATGGTTCACATCATTGGCTGGTAATCAAGTGGTTTCTACCATGTTCGACTTCAGATCATTGTAATCACATGGATAGAATCGTACTTTGTGGAAGACAAGACGAAGACCCTGGGCATTTGTTTAAAAGTGCTTATTGATTTTTCCCCAGGTTGTGATGGAGTTTTGTATATCTAGCATGGATCCACATTTGTATGGTCGTGGCTATGCTCAAATTTGCATCTGTATGACATAGATCTACGTTGTATGTCTTGTAGCTATGTCCAAGTTTGAGTCCTCTATCACATGGATCTACGTTGTATTCTAGTAGCCATGATTTTTTATTCCACTCATGGATCTGCCTTGTATTGGTCTGCAGCTATGAGTTTGGTTACTTGTGTCTATGAGTCAACATACTGATGTACTACAAATTCCTACTTGACTGCATACTCTGATCGAGCTGACATTTTCATCTCCTGGAGATGACTTGTTCTCAAATATCTCGTTTATCATATCACACTAAGACTCATGCTTTGGGGGGCATCCTGTTATACCAAAATCCTGTCACCATCATGTGATAAGACATTTGAAATACCTACTTGCCATGAATCCTAGCTTCTGGAGTGGAAACTAAATGGTTTTTTATCAATCTGTCATACAAATTCCCAGCACCGTGCATGCCCCTTTATCCAGGAGCGGTACCCCTGCTCGCACCGCCTTTCATTGGTTGTCCACAAGCGGTGCCACTGCCCATTTCCCTTGGTCCATAGGTAGTTATTACCAGAACTGCTCTGTCATAGAAGGAGAAGTGCGGTACCCTAGGTGAAAATGGTAAAAGATAAGTTTCTCAAGGATTTTAGATGATAAGCCTCATGTACTACCTTATCCATACTGTTGTGGGTTGGTTGAGCTCTAGATCCCTCATCCTAAGATCTTAGAGGCCACCTCACCCACTAATTTCTCAACCATTTCTATCCATTTAATCCCTATAATTATGAGCTCATAGCCATGGTTGAGGGGAGAACATTGAAGGTATTGTTATGCTGTTGGATTGATTCTTGGCCCAAGATCATTGGAGGGAGCATAAAGAGCTAGAGTCAGAGCTTTTGGGGATGAAGAGCTGGTTTCATGGAGATGCATGTCAACACTAAGGCTTGGTTGTAAACTTCTTCAAATTTCTAATGAAAGTTGATTTCTATCCCACATATGATGTTGTTGTTGTGATTTCGCATATATATGTTGCTAGATTCCTTAGTCACTAGCATAGATTAATAGATCATATTCTGGTTTCTTTGATTCGTTTCATGTTGAGCTTTTTTGTAGGTACACAGGTGAACTGTCAAAGCCTTGTATTCCAGATATCTACAACGTCTAGGGAGATTCTTCAACCTTTGTCCTCTATTTTTTCTAGATCTGAACCATTCAGACCAGTGGAACACCTTGCTGTCCGCAAGAGGTGAAATATTCCAGCTAACAGTGTTAGGATCTGAGGTGTGGAAGGTTGAGAATCCATAATTATCTTGCTGATCAAACAATATCTTCAATCAATCTACGTATCACCTGTAGAAAAATCACTACAAAACCAAAACCATTCACACTATGTTAGAATCAAGCCTTCACTCTCAACATGTACACTTTCTCAGGGTTCGTCACGCCCACGCTGCCACTCTGAATAAATTCAGAGGAAGCAAGGAAATATTTGTGGGACTTATGTGGAAACCCAGCTGCTTCTGGTGTACAATGGAGAGTAGAAATACTTGAATATATGATACCATATTATAATTATTATGCCATTAGATCTTTAGGAAATGAGTGCAATCAGATTCTTAATTATTATGCAGTGAAAATGAATGAATAATACACACTGAACAAAAAAAATATCATAGGAAATATACAAGTATTGCTTAGTATAATTACAATATAAACTTCATTACATCCCAGCAGTATACAATGGTAATACATAAAGGATAACTCGAATCATGAGAGATGAATTAAAATATACCAACTCAATCTGACTGCATTGCTAACTAGTAGTGTTTAAATCACTATCGAATTTCAACTAGATAACTCCAAATGTCTAATCCAGTCTCTCAATCAGTTACAGTCAATCAAATGAGTCTAACTAAAGTGGTAGGTGAGAAGTAGGTGAGAACTGGTTCCTTCCCACATGCAGCCATGCATAACTAGCACTAATTGAACTGGATGAGAACTAACTGACTATAACTGAAGCATAAATAAGCTTAACTAGTTACCAACTGCCAACAACTGAAGGAGGTTGGTGCCGGCACTCCTAGTGGATCCTAAATTGTAGGGATTGGTCTAGGAGGAGCCTAAACTGATGCATGAAGGTGAATTCAGTTCTAGTTAGCCTCTATCAGTGTTCCCCACACTCTAGTGACTGGTACATGTGGCCCCATTAGGCCTAGTGGACCCAATAATAACTAAATGACTCCTAAGTTAGGTAAATATAATATAATAGACAATTTTTGACAAGGGAGGATTATAAATCCTAACAAAAGGGTCTATCGGTCCTTCTATTTTGTACATATATCAAGGATAATGTATCATTGCCTAATGATATAAATGTAAAATATGTTGAACCTAGGAAGCATTGGTCGATCCGTCATGTATTTTAGATATGTTGAGGATATAGAACTCAAGAAGGGTTGACTGCCCCTTCCTTTACGTTTGAAATATAAGGAATATTAAATATCTGAAGGATTGGTAGACCTTCCATGTATTCTGGATAACTTAAAAACAATAAACACAAAAATAAAAGGTTGTCCCTTCATGTATTATGAAAAAACAAGAATAGTGAACAGAAGAAGTTTTGGACACCCTATCCTTACGATATTGATGTTGTGGTATATTTTTTAATGCCAATCACACTTAGTTAATGTGTATTTTGATCATTATTCCATTTATTTCTATGATACAAATAGGGAACACAATAGTGGTCAGATGAAACATCTTTGGGATTGAAAATTCCATATCATCCCGCGAGGAGAGTAAAACGGTTGGATTTCCTCTCTTGGCTAGGATCCCTATGGTTGATAGCACTGAGGTATATTTTTCATTAATATCATTATCATTAATATACTTTTCATCAGTCTACATACGATCAATCTCACAGAGCGATATTTTTCTCTATCACAAAGATGCTCCCTTGGCGTCAACCCCAACAAAGAGTATAGTACCTTATCTCATTGAGATTTACCTCTTGGATGACATCTACACATGAAATTTTTCTGAAGGACCTCTCTAGATATATTTTACATAAGTAACTTTGAGAAAGGAACGATTACTCCTTCTTGGATCGATCTATTTTTTACAAACCACAGTAAAGATCCATTAAATGGTAAGGAGTAGCACTTGATTAAAATGTGACTTTCTGTAATATCTTCGATTGGTTTCTTCATAGCACAAATACCAAATTAAAAGGATGGTTAAGATGAAATAATGATCACTCCTTCTATGATATATTCCTTCTCAAATTATTATATATTCGATCTCTCATGGATAATCCTAGCAAATTTGTTCTTAATCAATCAATTGGTTTTAGAAAGGAGCGATCTCAATCGATCATTTGCCTCAACATTTTCAAGTGAACATATAATATACACACACTAATGGATAACTTAAACATTGTATGTGAATTCTTATATTAACTACACAATATTTATTGTTTTCTAGATAAAAAAATGTATACGTTGTTGAGCCAGCTTAGTCAATACTAGGAAATATCGTTGCTTGATTTCTTAAAAGATCACAACCTTGGTTTCTTCAAGCGTTGATGGTATATTGAGATGCATGAACCATATAATTTGTACCTAGATTTATATTTATTCTTTTTATATGAGGAAGGAGTTCTATCTTGAGATGAAATATTGACATCTGCAAATCCCATTTCTAACGATTTATTACATGTTCAAGTTGAAATGATTGATGGAGATACGTATGTCCTTTTATATACTGATCTTAAGGTTTCTAATTGTTTACCATATCTAATGAAAAGTGGTCCCGATTCAGATCTGGTTTCCTGTGCAAATCAAGGGTGGTTTTTTCCCTAGTATGATGGTTGTAATTGGTCTGGAATAAACACCGCGTCATCTTTAAAGAAATTAATTTTGTCAATATGGAAGAAAATAATGTTGGCTATGAAAACCTCATATGTATTGCATTACATGAATATTGGAAAAAAAGTTAACAAATGTTGACCATGAAAAAATTCTATTATAGCTTCAAAGATAATTTCTTAACCATCTTGAAAAATATGTGACCAAATATTCCTTCAAAGCACTCAAAGCAAGTCCTTCTAAAGCAATGATTTGAAAAGAAACTAAGAGCTTGGAAAGGTCAAAAGAAGTTCAACAAGAATAGATCAAATATTTTTATTCAATGATAAAGTTTTTTCTATTGATGTAATAAGATGTGTTATTGCGCCTCCGCATCTACATCAAAAAGTTAATGATGATGTCATGGAAAATATGGTTTTATCCCTTATCTCAACTTTTACAACAACATTGAGATATGTTATTCTATTTCCTTTCAATAAGGGGACCGAGGAGATATATCTTCCTATAAATGAAGAGGAATTTAATTTTCCTTCAATAAATTTTTATATATTGGATGGGAAGCATACTATTTCAACACACACACACAAAAATCATTGCAATTGATAAATATCACGTAGTCCATTCAAGGTATTGTCATCGAATAGCTCATTTTCTACATAAATATGTTCCTCAAAATGTCCTCAACAAATTATGAAAAAAAAAATATCAAACAAGGAATTTGCAAACACTCCCTTTATTTCCCAAGTTGTAAAAGCAAGGGAGAAATGGATATCATGCAGTAGGCCATCCTTCCCAGGAAAAGGAAACACTTCCAGCGATGATTGGTAGGTATAAAGTTTTCCTTCCTAGAAATCAATGTCCGCAAATTGTTTCCTATGTTTTGAAATTACTAAATTAAATATTATCTTTAATTTTATATGTGTGTAGGTTTTCCAAGGTGAATGTATGGATATATTTGTTATTCACACAAAGGACAACCTTAAAGACAAGATGACTCTTGTTTTGACATATAACCAATTGTGGAACAAATGGATGTTTGTATTCAATATTTACAAAAGTGGTTCCTTTCCATGCTCACCCAAGAGCATGAATCAGGTTGATTTTGTTCAAAATAAAATAAAGGATCATGGATCTAATTTTTATAGACAATTGCATGATCTTGATGAAGAGGAATTGGCCATTATAGTGAACAATATAATCAAATAATCAGTTTGGCTAAGCACATCAATTGAAAAAATGTTTGTGCAGAGACTTTATCTCAATATTGCAAGTGGATCAAGGACAACGGGTCTACTATGCATTTGATTTGTGAATATTTCAAAGTTCATGATATTCATCCTTTTTGTCAGCAAGGAATCACTGACGACAATTCCATTAATGTTAGAAAATAGGATTATAGAGAAATAAAAATAAAAAAGATGCAAGTATTAAACACATAAACACATTACAAGAGAGACACCAATATAATGTGGTTCACCCAATATGGGATACCTCCACACAAAAATTTCTAGTCCTTTATTATTATATTTTCCATCAAAACGAAGGGATACAACCTATAGCACACCCGTTGCACTTCCTCTTCACTCTCTTACAATATCTCTCACAAAATCAGAGATATTGTTTTACAATGCTACAATACAATAATACACAGTCGTAATACAATACCTTCTTTTTATAAAAGGAATACCATGGGAAAATACCACGGGATTCCCAAAACCATGGCCCCATAAATTTCCCATTATTGACCAAGTCATGACTCTGAAATTACAACATTTTACAAGGAAGTATTTCCTAAATTTTCATTACAAGGGGTGCTGCCACCAAACCCCTGCCAGGGGTGGATTCAAAATTAGTTGTCTCCCTCCTAGACCCCTCATGGTGACTATGGTGGGGGTAAATCCCCCCCACACCTCCCTATCATAATACTGGGATCCGAACACAACTGAAACACAATCTCTAAATCAAGAAGATCGGGATCCACAATCAACAATCTCCCACTTGGAGACTTATCACAACAACTCCACTGTTGCTGCACTTGTTGGACTATTCTATAAACCTTCGAATTGGAAAATTTCTCATCTTCACCTTCATGCTTGAATTCCAACTAAAACCGAGCAAGATCTCATTTTCTCTCTTGTATTACTTTTGTCAACATGTTCCCAAGATCCTATCTAGTGTGTATCTTTTCCAACTTCAATAGTTCATATTCCATAACATATTGAATGAAATTGTGCTTTATTTCTATATGTTTAATCTTTGAATGGAAATTTGAGTTCTTTTCAATATGAATGGAACTCTGGTTGTCACTGTACAACCTTATATTATCCTACTTCTTACCCAATTCCTCCATGAACCTCTACAACAAAATCATCTCATTGCTAGCCTCTGTAGAAGCAACATACTCTGCTTCCATTGTTGAAAGTACAACAACCTTTTGCACTTTCAAAATCATGCTTACTATTGTTCCACCCATAGTAAATACATACCCTATGGTGCTCCTCATGTTGTATTTATCACCTACCATATATGCATCAACATATATCTATAAAACAATGTCTGAACCTCCAAAACATAATGCATGAGAAGTGGCACCTCTCAAATACCTGAGAATCCATTGTACTACCCTCCAATTCTCTTTACCTGTATTGTTCATATATCTGCTCATAACTCCCACTACATGTGCAATATCTAGTCTTGTGCACACCATGGTGCACATCAAGATGTCAACTACCGATGAATAGGGAACTTAGGACATGTATTATATCTCCTCCTTTGTCTTGGGACACATCTCCTTACTTAGTTTGAAATGGCTGGACAAAGGTTTAATATTTGGTTTTGTACTCTACATTCTAAACCTCTCCAACAACTTTTCTATGTAATCACCCAATGATAGTGTCAATTTGAAAATTTTCTTGTCTCTTGTTATTCTCATACCAAGGATTTGCTTTGCAGCATCCAAATCCTTCATCGCAAATGATTTAGCTAGTTTCCTTTTGAGGACATTTATATCCTACACGTTAGACACTGCAAAAATCATGTCATCCACATACAATAACAAGATCATATATATTCCATTATCTAGCCTCTTGAAATAAACACAGTGGTCATAATGACATCTACTATAACCCTGTTATGGCGTAAACTTATCAAATTTCAAATACCATTGTCTTGGAGCTTATTTCAGGACATACAAGCTCTTCTTCAACCTGCAAACCAAATTCTCTTTCCCTTTGACCTCATACCCCTGTGGCTGCTGTATATAAATCTCTTCCTCCAAATCCTCATGGAGAAAGGTCGTTTTAACATCTAATTGTTCAAGATGCAAATTTTCTACCACCGCTAGACTTAAAATAGTCCTAATTGAATTCATTTTAATAGGAGGAGAAAAT
Source organism: Pseudotsuga menziesii (assembly GCA_001517045.1). NCBI lineage: Eukaryota > Viridiplantae > Streptophyta > Pinopsida > Pinales > Pinaceae > Pseudotsuga > Pseudotsuga menziesii. The sequence continues at coordinate 2,246,777 of LPNX010662518.1, forward strand.
ATTTCATCGAAATCTATACCTTTATTTTGTGCAAACTTCTTTACAACAAGTATAGCCATGTACCGCTTCTTGCCTCCTTCGTCCTTCAACCTGTAAACCCATTTATTTTTCAATGCTCTTTTACCTACGGGAAACTCAACCAAATCCCAAGTGTGGTTTCTTACAGATGATTCCATCTCCTCATTCATGCCTTGATCCTACTTATTTTTAGTTCCCACCTACATTGCTTCTTCATAATATTCTAGTTCACTAGAATCAGTCATCAATAAATAATACAATGAAGGAGACAATCGCTCATGGTATCTACTTAACCTGGTATATCTTATCATACTTGCAGGAGTTTGAGGTACCTACTTTTGTTCTTGATTTTGTGGTACCTTTGAAACTTCATTTTCTTTGATTTCATCAAGCATTGTGTACTCTGTGTTTTCATTTTTCTCTTGCTTTCCCTACAACAGATCTTTGTACATAACCTTTTCATTGAATACCGCATCTCTACTCCTAATGATTCTGTGATTTACAACATCCCATAAGAGATAACCAAAATCATCAACCTCGTATCCAATAAAGGTGCATTTCTTGGATTTAACCTCAAGCTTTGTTCTATTTTATTTATAAATATGAAAAAATGATTCACAACCAAAAGTTCTCATAAATGAGTAGTCTTCCTTTTACCTTCCCATGCCTCCTCTAGAATCCCACCATCCAAAGTTCTTGAAGGCCATATGTTTATTAAATAAACAGTAGCATCTAAAACATCATCGCAAAACTATACGGGAAATCCTGCATGCAATCTCATACACCTTGCACGCTCCATGATCATCCTATTCATCCTTTCTGACACACCATTTTCTTGTGGTGTTCCTGGGACTATCTTCTCTCTACAAATCCCATTGTATGAATAGTAACTATAAAACTCCTTGTTGTAGTATTCACCTCCATTATCATATCTTAGACACTTCAGCCTTTTTCTTGTCTCATTCTCAACCAAATCTTTCCACTTCTTAAAAGTAGAAAATACATCATATTTCTTTCTAATCCAATAAACACAAGTTTTTCTAGTTACATCATCTATAAAAGTAACATAATAATGAAATCCACCAAGATATTGTACCTGAGTTGGTCCCCATACACCTATATGCACAAGCTCTAACTTTTCACTCTTCTTATGTTTCCCAAACTTGAGAAATATGAATCTCTTATGTTTTCCATAAAAAAAGTTCTCACATAATTCCAAACTTACCTGCTTCAGATATGGAAGTAATTTCCTTGAGTGGAGAATCTGCATCCCCTTCTCACTCATGTGTCCAAGCCTATGATGCCATAATGTTGTACATTTTTTTTGGAAGCTACAGAGATAGAATAATCAATATTATGAGGACACAAATACAAATGTACCTATCCTAAATCCTCTTGTTATTACCTGTGCTCCTTTAGTGATATTCCACCGAATTTTTCCAAACATATACAAACAGTTGATATCTCTCAACTACCCTATGGAGATCAAATTTTTTTCATAGTAGGAATATTCTTTACATCCTTTAGCATCCATTCATTTCCATTATTTAGCTTAATATGTATCTTACCCATTCCAACAATTTTACTTGGTTCATCATCCCCCAATAAAACATGTCCAAAATAACTTGGAACATAATCATGAAAGAATTTCCTATAGGGTGTAGCATGACATGAATCCCCTGAATCTACTACCCAATTATCACTAGTATTATCTAATGCAAGAATCAAAGCATCTTGTAACACATCACCTGCTACATTTTTTCCCAATTTGTCTCTTTTTTCCCGTCTCCTTTCTTCTTTGGAGCTTTGTAGTCTTTCTTTAGGTGTCCTCTCTTACCACAGTTCCAGCACTCTATCTTTCCTAGTATGGACTTGGATATTCCCTTTCTAGAATTGTTGTAATTACCTAGGATCTTTCCTCTCTCCCTTTGTCTTTCCCCACTCTCCATGGTCAACACATTACCTGATGTCTCGCATGTTATTTTTTTTCGCATTTCTTCACTAAGAATAACACCAACAACACCATCAAATATAAGAGTATTTGACTAGAGACAGAGTTGCTTATAGCCATGACCAAGCCATTCCAGCTTTCTAACAAGGAGCACAAGTTTATAAGAGCCCTAACCTCATCATCAAAGTTCACTCCAACAAAAATTGGTTGGTTAGTAACTGTATTAAATTCATTTAAATGGTTAGAAACATATCCACCTTCTGACATATTTATCTTAAATAAACGCTTCATTATAAATACATTGTTGAAAGTCAAGGGTTTTTGTAAGTTTATCCAATGCACTCATAACACCCACCATTGTATTTTCTTTTGATATGTTCAAATCCTGCACTAACCAATCCAGCCATAGTTGTATTGTTCCTAGTGCCTTCCCGTCAAGAACCTCCCATTCTTCATCCTTCATAGTCACCAAATTTTTTTATTTTTTCTCCCAATTGTAGGACCATATCCTTCTGGTACATATAGTCCTATATTTTCATCTTCCATAAATTTTAGTTTTGGCCATTAAATTTCCCAACTGTAAACTTTCCTTCTTCCTCCATTTCTTCCACTCAAACCAAGAACCCTTCTTCCTTGTGAGTTTACCAGCCAAATAAACCTTTGGCTCTGATAGCAATTCTTAGAAAACAAGATCACAGATAAATAAAAATAAACAGGATTCAAATATTAAACACATAAACACATTACAAGAGAGATGCCAATATAATGTGGTTCACCCAAGATCGTCTACGTCCACATAAATTTTCAGTCCTTTATTATTATACCATCCAACAAAACAAAGGGATAGAACCTGCAACACACCCGTTGCACTTCCTCTTCACTCTCTCGCAGTCTCTCTCACACAATCACAGATATTGTTTTACAATTATACAATATAATAATAAAAGTGGTATTATGATTCCTTCCTTTTATAGAGGGAATACCATGGGAAAACACCACCATATTCCCAAAAGCATGGTACCCTAAATCACCCATTATTGATCAAGTCATGACTATGAAATTACAACATTTTACAAGGAATTTTTTCCTAAATTTTTGTTACGGAGGCACTTCCCACCAAACTCCTGCTAAGGGAGGGCTCCCAAATTAGTTGTCGGTTCCCCTGGATCCCCCATGGCGACTATAGTGGGGGAGAAATCCAACCCACACCCACCTCATGTAATTTGGATCCAAACACGATTGAAAAATTATCTCTAAATCAGGAAGATCGAGCTCCACAACCAACAATTAAAAGCTCTAAAATTGCTCCAAATCATCTCTTGCAACTATGCAGTATTGTATGCTTCGATAAGAAAGAAAAATCTCCTGGAAAAACTAGAAAGAAAGAAGAAGAGGATAATGGTACCAAATTACCAAAGGATGCTAAGAAATATTGAACATATATTTCAATAAAGAGGAAATGGGTATGTCCATTATCTCTGTCAACTATAGTTCATAATTTTCTTGTCTATGTTGTTATCCTGCATATTTGGTCAACACACTAAGATCCATTGCATTTTTTGGCATTGCAATGAGTTGTGAACTTGTTATTGTTGATATGTATAATTGTGTTAGTTCCTGGATAGAAGAATATATGATTGAGTTGTTGTACTACTTAGAATAAAATGAAGCGGCTTGTACTTGTATTTTTTTAGCTGATATGGAAAAATCATGTATGGTTTCTTAATAATTCATTCATTTCAGCAAGAAATCAAAAAAGGTGGTAACGTGGAATCCTACCAAGGTATTTTATAGAGACTTTTCAAAGTACTTATTTATAGGATTGTCTATTATACAGTATTGGATAATTGTATTGGATGAGTATAATTTGTCTACTTTTCAAATGGATATGGATTGCAAGGATGAGAACCTACCAATGATTGGTTTACCTTTGTCTAAGATTCCCAATGATAGTTCGAGAATCCATTTTTTTTCAAAACAAAGGACATAGGATTTCTGGGATCACATGGTTTCCATATTGGTCCCTTCTCAAGGTAAAATTTTTTTGTTGTATACATGAGGAAGAGTTCTTCGTTCGTTGATTAGCTATCCAGATAGAATAATTATTTCTATTGTTTAGACCGTGAAACAAGATTTGTTTATGAATAGTTTCTATCATGAATTGGTCCATATAAAGCAAGGTATTTGTATTAATGTTTTTAGATGTCTTATTTCATTGTATTTTACTTTTTCAAAAAGTTATTTCAATAACGTCTTCAAATTCCTTTTCTAATAAAGATTTAAATAAAGAGTATACTCAGATATCGTCCAATAATATTATAATATCCAATGAAGACATTGAATGTGATGGAGAATACACAAAGAATGACCATACCGGTGGACAAGATGGACAAGAAAGATCTAAAAAACAAGAAGGTAATATTTTTTTTCCGAAGATATTGATTAAATTATCTAAATTATGAACAAGGATATTGACCTTGAATACTTGGAAAAAGTTATAAAAAATGCATACCTGCAAATTTCCAGGTAAAGAAGATTGGATTGTTTCTGAACATGTGGATCATCCACAACAAGAGAAGCGATCGACAATGCTTGTGGATATTACCCAACCAACCACATTGGAGATGGGAGCCTTGGATGATAATGAACCGAGCGAGGAATTGGTGGCAAAACATGGTATCTCTAGCATTATTACTCATGAATAAAATGTTGTCCAGTCATTGACAGGTAAGAGACAAAGATTATTTTCTAACTAATTTGGTGAAACAAAATTATCGGAATATATTATGACAAGAAATATTTATGTGCATCTCACCATACAAAAATGTTATTGATATTATAAATGGAAGGTTTTCTATTTTGTAATAAAGCCGTAGAATATTCCACCAAAAGAAGAAAAAAAGGGGAATAAAAAAAGCACTGATGGAGACACAAAAAAAAGCTGGGGGTGGGGGGGCGTGGGGTGGGATGAAAGTATTGTTGCAGAATTTCAATTTAAGCACAAAGAAACTGCACATGAATCAAGAACAAATGCAACACAATTTTTGGATCTATGTCTTTCCAAATTCAAAGTTGGGATTTGGTCATCTAAATTTAGTATCAATGAGGGGAATACCTTGTTTAAAAAAAATTTAACGGCAGGTAAAAAGGAAAAAGAATTTGGGGATCGTATTTTATTTTTATGGTTTATAGAGAGATGTACCACAGATAAACAAGGAAATATTAAAAATGTGGAGAAAGTGTGGGAAGAGTTCCCAATGAAATATTCGAAAAGTAATACATCAAGAATTGTTTTGGATGGGGATAATATGAAAGTACATCCATATGAAAACTATATTTTGAGTAATCCCTTTACTACATGATCCTCTATGATAGTTAGTGAGTTGGTACATCAAATCTGGTAGGTTTTTAGTAAAATACATGAATCAACTAATATCAAAAACTTCATTGCATCCTTCTAGAGTGACAACTATTAAATGTAACCTATCATTGCCTCTTTCAAAACATTGGTATTTTCATCTGAATCTAACGTATTATTAGTTTAGTGTGATTCTTTTATTAAATCATTTGAATCTAATAAAATGTGGGTGATGTTTTTTTTAATCTTTGTAATTTAAAATATTCATTTACAACTGCATGTTTATGATCATTAAATTGATAAACAAAGTGTTGTTGTTCTTGTTATATATATAGTCACAGTTTTCATATGTAGTCTGGATCTCACCTTAAAAGAAACTATTGGTTCTGGGAATAGATGGATTTCTTTTTGGAGTTTGGATGTTATCAAACATAGAAGAATTTTCCAAACAACCTCAGTTTGTCCATAGTTTATATAGTTATTATGTGCAGATGTTCAATCCTAATATTATCAATGCTAGAAGAGAGCATTTTGACATTGCTATGTGATTTTCCTCACTGGACAGCATGGAAATTAAAAAATTCCTTGATAGATTTGGATGGTTAAAGAATGAGGACTTTGTATTTATTTGGGGTTGAAAGCAATGTAAACATAATACGCTTTATAATTCCTTGATGTCTGCATATTATAATGTTGGTTAAGTACTGCACATATTCAAAAATTCATTCAAGGATGTACTTATCCAATTTATATATATAGGACATGTTGTTTATAGATGAAGGGAAATATCATTCAGAAGATAATAGCAAGGAAAATTACCTGAAAATGCCAACTAGTTGGACATTTGATTGTTCATAAGAGAGAGAAATAACTATAAAAACAATGTTTTTTTCTCTGTTGGATCATCTCAGACCTTGTTAAAAAATGGGGCATTGGTTAAAAAACATTCAACTTCAGATGATCATTGGATTATACGGACAACAATTCATTTAGTGAATTGTATAATTTGACAACTTCAACAAATTGATACAAAATTCTTTTGTATATTTATCTTGGACAATTATCATATTATTTATGGACGTCATATCATGTATCTGGTGATTTATTTCAAAATTTGCATATCTTGCAAGCAATATACTTAGAAACATTGAAACGCAGTATTTTATTGATTGGGTCGTATGTGTTGTTTATTGCTTGGAGATACTAAAAAATCAGTTACTGGTAAACCATTGATTATTTCCAATTTCAATGGATTTTTGTTACATGTACTTCACAAAAAAGAATTTCAGATTGCCAAAAACATTGGATATTGAATCAAGCACAAAGTATTATTTTATACATATAGGATTTAGGGAATTTTTTGAAAAATGCTTTAGTATATTTTAAGTGGGTGTATGGACATACGCACAACAAAAAAACATGGATGAGTTTTTTCCAACATTATTAGAAAGAACAGGATTGTAAATGTAACAATTTAGAGTAATATTAACACAAGATTGTTGTTCTTGAATAAACAAAGAGGGTTATCATGGTGATGGGAATTCTTTACATGTATTTCTCAAACCTTTAACCAAATTTTGGGACAATTTGATCCATGGTTATGATGCAACAAATACAATGATTGTAGATGACTCGAAAGAAAAAAACATGTTTGTAACAAGGAAGGGAACTGTATTATAACAAAAACGTATACTTTTCAAGATTCCAATGACACATTCTTGTTAGATTGATTATGGCCTTGCTTGTTGCACCTAAATGGTGTGAGTGATGTGAGGCCAGTTGTAAAAAAAAAATGAAACTAGTTTTTTAAATAATACACTCGAATGTTTGTTTGTACCCTTTTCAATTGTTTGATTATAATACTTGTAAAGTGTCGAGTTTGGTTTTAAAAAGTGCAAAAACAAAGCTTGGAAGTGCCAAAATCATTTTTCAAAATCGCAAATTTAGGTATTGGAAGTGTCAAAAGCATCCTTCAAAAAGCACAAGATTAGGTTCTAGTGCCATTATCATATTTATCATATTGGAAAAGTGCAAAACCCAATTTCAAAAGTGGCGATATCAAAAGAAAACGTACGCTTTTGGAACCTAGAATCGGCAATTTTGGAACCAGATTTTTCCCTTTAGAAACCTGATTTTGTGGTTTAGAAAGTACCAATCTTCAAAGTTATTTGGACTAGAATATGTCCACGTTTAATGAAATAGATGTTTTGGTCACTAATGTCATTCACGCTTGGGGACAATACTTGATATTTTGAGTTATAATCTTCCACAACACCTATGTGTTTGAGTCTTGTGAACTGGATAAGGTAGTCTTGTTCCCAAACTTTGCCATATTTTCTTCTAGGTATCTTGTAAGTATACCCCTAGTATAATGATAAGAGTGATTCTTCTTTTCAACTACTCACTAATACCTTTGAAATGTTTTTGTGTCAAAACACAAAGTTTTAGAGGAAATCCTTTTCTTATCATCCTAATATTATGCAATTAAAGTATTTCTCTATTTAGTTCACCCATGTAAAGACATATGTACCATTAGAATTTCTTTATTCAACCTTGGTGAGGTAAATACCTGTAGGAAATCATCCTCAATTAGCTCAAATATTCAATTAAAATTCTCCTATAATATGTTTATTGATGGAAGGTTGTACCCCATGAATATTATTTTTATTTTCATGAGTTCTTTGGGTCAAAGTATCACTTTTAGGGAACCTCTCATATATGGTTTATGTGTGCATGTATTCTAGGGGACTTTATAATTGATTTATCCTCTTATTCATATTATTTTCCTTTTTTGTTTGAAAATGTGGTAATTCAACCTTTTTCATTGTCTTATCTGCATCCAATGCCTTAATTTTGTTCCACAATTGGGATACTTGGTTCTTTGTCTCTTCACTTTCTTCATAAGTAATGGATGTGCTCTTTGGAGGTTTAATAGGTAAATACCATACTTAATGTATTATTTTAATACTCCCATGTAAGCTTCCAATAGATTTTGGTCACTACTGTTATTCACCCTAGTGGCCAATACTTGATATTCTGAGTTATAACCTTGTACATCACCTATGTGTATATGGCTTGAGAATTGACTAAAGTAGTCTTGTTCAAATGCTTTACCATATTTTTCTTCTAGGTGTCTTGTAAAAAGAACCCAAGTATAATTAGAGTAATGAGGCTTCCTTTCAAGTACTCATTGATACCACTAATAGGGTTTTGTTTCAAAATACAAAGTTACTAAGTAAACCTCTTGTTTATAATCCTGAATATTATAGAATTGAAATACTTCCTCTATTTAGTTTTCCCATGTAATGGCATATGTTCCCTTAAACTTTATTTATTCAACCTTGGGTAGGTATGTACCCTTAGGATCCTATCATTTATTAGCTCCAATATTAGATTCAAATCTTCTTGGGTTGTACTACATGAATATTATGTGTATTTTCCTAAGTTCCATGGGTTACATTATCACTTTTGGGGAACCTCTCATCTAGGGTATTTACGAGCATGGATTCAAGCTGGGGAATTTGTAATTATGTTATCTTAGTATTCATATTATTTTATTTTTTTGTTTGAAAATGTGTCAACTAAATTTTTCGTTGTCCTCTTTACATCTAATTCCTTGATTATGTTCCACAATTGGATACTTGGTTCTATGTCTCTTCACTTTCTTCACAAGTAATGGAAGAGGTCTCTGTAGATTTAGTAGATGTAATATATTTTACACTACCTCTTTCCATGTCATCCTACTAATTTTTAATTTACTTATTTTATATTATCTAGCTACCACCCTTTATAATCACCCTAAGCATGCCTTATAAAATTTATGCAAGTTTCAAGTGATTATACCTTATAAAAGCGTCATTTTTATATTGTCTTATTGTCCAACTTTCCACTGAAGGTATCTTTGAAATGGTGGCCCCTATAAGTCTAAAATTTTGGCCCCTATATCAAAAACTTCATTGCATCCTTCTAGAGTGACAACTATTAAATGTAACCTATCATTGCCTCTTTCATTGACATTGGAATTTCATCTGGATCTAACGTATTATTAGTGTCGTGTGATGCTTTTATTAAATCAATTGAATCTAATAAAAAGGGGGTGATGTTTTTTTTAATCTTTGTAATTTAAAATATTCATTTACAACTGCATGTTTATGATCATTAACTTGATAAACAAAGTTTTGTTGTTCTTGTTATATATATAGTCACAGTTTTCATATGCAGTCCAGATATCACCTTAAAAGAAACTATGGTTTTGGGAATAGAGGGATTTCTCTTTGGAGTTTGGATCTTATCAAACAGAGAATAATTTTCCAACCAACCTCATTTTTTCCATAATTTCTATAGTTATTATGTGCAAATGTTCAATCCTAATATTATCAATGCTAGAAGAGAACATTTTGACATTGCTATGTGGTTTTCCTCACTAGACAACATGGAAATTAAAAAATTCCTTGATAGATTTGAATGGTTAAAGAATGAGAAATTTGTATTTATTTGGGATCGAGAGCAATGTAAACATAGTACGATTTATAATATAATGTTGGTTAAGTACTGCACATATTCAAAAATTCATTCAAGGATGTACTTATCCAATATGGATATATATATATATATATATAATAGTCCTGACATCTTGTCATCTTGTTTATAGATTAAGGGAAATATCATTCAAAGATAATAGCAAGGAAAATTACCTGAAAATGCCAACTGGTTGGACATTTCATTGTTCATAAGAGAGAGAAATAACTATAAAAACAATGTTGTGTTCTCTGTTGTATCATCTCAAACCTTGTTAAAAAATGGGGCATTGGTTAAAAACATTCAAATTCAGATGATCGTTGGATTATACGGACAACAATTCATTTAGTGATTTGTATAATTTGACAACTTCAACAAATTGATACAAAATTCTTTTGAATAGTTATCTTGGACAATTCTCATATTATTTATGGATGTCATGTCATGTATCTGGTGATTTGTTTCAAAATTTGCATATCTTGCAAGCAATATACTTAGAAACATTGAAACACAATATTTTATTGATTGGGTTGTGTGTGTTGTTTATTGCTTGCAGATACTAGAAGATTAGTTACTGGTAAACCATTGATTATTTTCAATTTCAATGGATTTTTGTTCCATGTACTTCACAAAAAAATAAATTCAGATTGCCACAAACATTGGATATTGAATCAAGCACAAAGTATTATTTTATACGTATAGGATTTAGGGAATTTTTTGAAAAATTCTTTAGTACATTTTAAGTGGGTGTATGGACATTCGCACAACAAAAAAACATGGATGAGATTTTTCCAATATTATTAGAAAGAACAGGATTGGAAAGGGAACAATTTAGAGTAACATTAACACAAGATGATTGGTCTTGAATAACCAGAGAGGGTTATCATGGTGATGGGAATTCTTTATATGTATTTCTCAAACCTTTAACCAAATTTTGGGACAATTTGATCCATGGTTATGATGCAACAAATACAATGATTGTAGATGTCTCGAAAGAAAAACATGTTTGTATCAAGTAAGGGAACTGTATTATAACAAAAAGTATACTTTCCAAGATGCCAATGACACATTCTTGTTATATCAATTATGGCCTTGCTTGTTGCACCTAAATGGTGCGAGTGATGTGAGGCCAGTTGTAAAAAAATATGAAACTAGTTTGTTAAATAGTACACTCGAATGTTTGCTTGTATTTTGTTCAATTGTTTGATTATAATAATTGTAAAGTGTAGAGTTTGGTTTTAAAAAGTGCAAAAATAGAGCTTGGAAGTGCCAAAATCATTTTTCAAAATCGTAAATTTAAGTATTGGAAGTGTCAAAAGCATCCTTCAAAAAGCGCGGGATTAGGTTCTAAAAGTTCCATTATCATATTTATCATATTGGAAAAGTGCAAACCCCAATTTCAAAAGTGGCGATATCAAAACCAAAAGCACGCTTTTGGAACCTAGAATCAGCAATTTTGGAACCATATTTTTCACTTTAGAAACCTGATTTTGTGGCTTAGAAAGTACCAATATTTAAAGGTAATTGGACTAGAATATGTCCAAGTTTAATGAAATAGACGTTTTGGTCACTAATTTCATTCACCCTAGGGGACAATACTTGATATTTTGAGTTATAATCTTCCACAGTACCTATGTGTTTGAGTCGTGTGAATTGGATAAGGTAGTTTTGTTCCCAAACTTTGCCATATTTCTTCTAGGTATCTTATAAGTATACCCCTAGTTATATAATGATAACAATGAGACTTCTTTTCAACTACTCATTGATACCATTGATAGGTTTTGTATCAAAACACAAAGTTGCTAAGGAAATCCTTTTCTTATCATCCTAATATTATGCAATTAAAGTATTTATCTATTTAGTTCACCCATGTAAAGACATATGTACCATTATAATTTCTTTATTCAACCTTGGTGAGGTAAATACCTGTAGGAAACCATCCTTAATTAGCTCAAATATTCAAGTAAAATCCTCCTATAATATGTTTGAATATGGAAGGTTGTACCCCATGAATATTATTTGTATTTTCATGAGTTCTTCGGGTAAAATTATTACTTTTAGGGAACCTCTCATCTATGGTTTATGTGCATGTATTTAAGGGGACTTTATAATTTAAATATCCTCGTATTCATATTATTTTCATTTTTTGTTTGAAAATGTGTTAATTCAACCTTTTTTATTGTCTTCTCTGCATCCAATACCTTAATTTTGTTCCACAATTGGGATACTTGGTTCTTTGTCTCTTCACTTTATTCGTAAGTAATGGATGGGCTCTTTGGAGGTTTAATAGGTAAATACCATACTTAATGTATTATTGTAATACTCCCATGTCAGATTCTAATAGATTTTTGTCACTATTGTTATTCACCCTAGTGGCCAATACTTGATATTCTGAGTTATAACCTTGTACATCACCTATGTGTTTATGGCTTGAGAATTGAATAAAGTAGTCTTGTTCCAATTATTTACCATATTTTTCTTCATGTATCTTGTAAAAAGAACCCAAATATAATGATAATAATGAGGCTTCCTTTCAACTACTCATTGATACCACTAATAGGGTTTTGTCTCAAAATAAAAAGTTACTAAGTAAATCTCTTGCTTATCATCCCAAATATTATAGAATTGAAAGAATTCCTCTATTTAGTTCGCCCATGTAATTGCATATGTTCCCTTAAACTTTATTTATTCAACCTTTGGGAGGTATGTACCCTTAGGATGCTATCCTTTATTAGCTCCAATATTAGATTCAAATCTTCTTGGGTTGTACTACATGAATATTATGTGTACTTTCCTAAGTTCCTTGGGTCACATTATCACTTTTGGGCAACCTCTCATCTAGGGTATTTACGAGCATGGATTCAAGCGGGGGACTTTGTAATTGTGTTATCGTAGTATTCATATTATTTTGTTTTTCTGTTTCAAAATGTGTCCACTAAATTTTTTTCGTTTCCTCTCTACATCCAATTCCTTGATTTTGTTCCACAATTGGATACTTGGTTCTATCTCTCTTCACTTTCTTCGCAAGTAATGGAAGATCTCTCTATATATTTAGTAGATGTAATATATTTTACACTACCTCTTGCCATGTGAGCCTACTAATATTTAATATACTTATTTTATATTATCTAGCTACCACCCTTTATAATCACCCTGAGCATGCCTTATAAATTTTATGCAAGTTTGAAGTGATCATACCTTATAAAAGCATCATTTTTATATTGTCTTATTGTCCAACTTTAAACCGAAGGTAGCTCTGAAATGTTGGCCCCTATGAATCTAAAATTTTGGTATGTAGTATTTTGATGTGTGTTCTTTGAAATTACATAGGTTTCACAAAATTCTGATGAATCTAGATAAAGTTATGATAATTTTTCCAAAACTTTCTGATTTTGTCCCTTTTAAGAGAGAAAACTTGTAAAACCGTTCACATGTCAAATTTTTCAAATTAGATTATGAAGTTTTTACCCAAAATAATTTGGTCCTTCTACTATCCAATAAAAACAATTTCACTCATTTTGGATATTTCAAGATTCATATATAATATTTTTACCCATAACACATATTTGAGACTAATTTTTGAACTAGTAAAACCCGTCAATTTCACATATTATATCTCAAAGATTATATAAAACTAGAATCTGAAAATTTTACCATGCGTACTTAGACATGTCTCCTTAGGGCCTTAAAAAATTAGTTATTTGAAACTTTTCCAAAAAAATAGAGAAAAAATGGAAATATGACTTGTTTTGAAGAGTCAATCCAAGGATAGTATGCTCTTATATCAAATGTTATGAACCAAATTCTCTAAATAGCATAGAAATATAAATAAAAGTAGATCCATGACTTGAGAATGATAAATAATGAATGAATAATAAGTCTCTTCAAAGGAGAAACCTACTTTTACAATATACCCAATGCATAAAACAATATGAGGTTCCTATACAATTCAATCTCCTTTATTATCAATAGGAGATAAAGTGACCATGATGTAACATAGCACTAAGTCGAACTTGTCACTTACCCGATAGCCTCTTTACATAATTAAGACCATTAGGTACCCAAATCCACATACAATTATTATATTTGATAAAAAAAATCAAATTCCCATTCCATTAACATCTATTCCATAAATTTTACAACGGAAACATACCTATATTTATAACTATTGATTAATCAAATTACTCATTCAATTTTATCGAAATATTCCTACCATGAATGCATTTAAACCATGCTCTAATAACTCATGCATATAAAAAATGCAATAACAATCATTTAAGAAAACACATATATCATAAATATAAAGCATGGAAGTCATACAAAAATTGGCACTTGTATTTATAAATGTCCTCCAACTAGATGCAAGTAAAGGATGTTCCTCCTAGTTGTTGGAACTATGTCAAATCATCTCTTTATTTAACATATGTTGTGCCTGAGTTGGTATTATCAATCCACAATGGGATAATTCCAAATTCCTTCCCTCAAACACACTTTCACACAACACTTACACTACCTACTAGTGAAGAAACCTCCTCCACAGTTGCCTCTTCCCCTTCACTCAACCCCCATTAGCCTATAAAACACAAAGGATGGTCCCCCTTTCTCTTCTTTGTAGTTCCTTAGTATGTCCCCGTCCTCTTCCACTTCTCCATCACAGGTTGGCTAGGGAGTATCTATGTCAATTCCCAAAATAGTTGAGTTACATACCAAGTCTCTTTTGCATGGGCATCAAACCTAGTGGCACTAGATTCTTTAGGTAATTCATATGAGAAAGTACAAATTCAAAATATTCTTATTTGGAATCCCAATCACATATTAGATGGCATGCTCTTACCCAGAATTTGGGAGTGAGTGAATGAATGAAAATGATTTTCTAATATTATATATGCATAGTTTTTTCTTGACACAGGGCTTACCCAAAAGAGGCCACTTTTCCCCTATTAATACTCAATTAATATAGTTAACCCTTAATTAATTAAAGGGACCCTATAATTATGGTTAAGGGATATTGGGTTAAAAATGATAATGAAGGCTATGTACATAAGCTAATATTCATTGTTAACTATGGTAATAATCTATTACCCCCCTCTCACTTCCCACACATGTGGAATCATAACCCTCCGTCTCTTATTCATCCTTTTCCACTTGCACTTGTTAGGAATTTTTATATTAAATATCAAACGTATATACATTTACAATATGTTTGGGAATATTATACCATTAATGTCAATATTTTAGCATTTACATAATTAAATAATATTTACATCTCAGTATCAAACAGGGTGTTACATTCCCCTCCCCCTTAATTTATGCATCGTCCTTGGTGCATATCAACACCATTTATATGTACAAATTTTGTACAAAATAATTCAAAATAAATATGGGTATGCCTCCCACGTCGCATCCTCCAATTCCAATGTTGCTCCTTCAAGTTTGTAATGCATCCATTGGAACATTACCTACCCAATGGATTTGTCCCTAGGAAACATAATCTTCATGTTGAGGATGTGTGCATTGGATGCACCAAAATATCTACTTATGGTTCCACCTGAATCAAAACCCAATCAATAATGTGGTTAGGATAAGGTGTATATTTTTTCCAATAATGACACATGAAACACATTTTTCACTTTTATGCAAGCAATAAATGTAGGCTCATATGTAAAATACCCTATCCTAGATTATATTGCAAACACCCCTAATATATGGGTACTAGCATAGGACAAATATAAGTTTCAATGAACTCTTCTTTGGCTTAACTTTCATATACACATGATCATCAACTTTGAATCCTCTTGATACTCTACCTTTTTTGCATAATTTTTATGTATATCATGTGTCTCTTTTAAATTTTTCTTAATCTTTACAATCTTCCCTTCCATTTTCTTAATCAATTATGCCCCAATTACTATTATGTCTATTGGATTATCCCAACTAATTGCAATACTTGTCTTTGTGCTTTAAAAGTCTTCAAATTAAATCATCTCCAAAGAAGCATGATACCCATTGTTGTATGCAAACTCCACTAAGTACAAGTAATCTTCTCATTTAGTTGGTTGATCCATCACATACATCTTCAGCATATCCTCAATAACTTGTTTAACTCTCTCAGACTTCCTATCGGTATGGGGATGATATATGGTACTCAAATTTGGATTTATTCCAAATCCTTTGAATAAACCTTTTCAAAAGTTTAAAGTGAGCTTTGCATTTTTTTCTGATACAATGGCCTTTGGTATCCCATGCAACCTAGAAATAATTTCCTTCATATAAATCTATGCTACGTTAGTTTCCTTATGTGTTGACTTGATTGGAATAAAGTGGTAAGCATTCATTAAAGTATCCACCACTAACATGATGGAATCATGTTGCTTCATTGTCCTGACAATTTAGTAATTAAATAAATGGTCACCACATCCCATTTTCATTATGGTATTGGTAGTGGTTGTAGAAAACATGTTAGATGCATGTGCATCACTTTTACTCTCTATCATTATGTGCACCTTGCTATATACTCAGTAACATATTTCTTCAATCATGGAAAAAATGTAATGCCCTGGTTTTGACCCCGTTGCATTAAATGTACATGATGTATATACTATAATGATCACGGTGTGGAGCTAAAGGCCAAGGCCCCACCATTGATCGATTATGCTATGTTTTGGATTTAAATTTGTCACCGATGGTATATCGGGGCATGCGGCATATATTATGTTTGTCATCATGTAAATATGCATCTATAATTAATTAAATGAACCCGACCAGCTACGATCGCGACAACTAAAATGAGAAAGGGGCATGATTTTCACAAGGATAAGGATGTGGGGGAATTTGTCAAACCTTGGCCAATGGGGTAAAAATCCATGTGTCACCTTTCTTTGTTTACCCAACCACCTCCATTGAAGAATTGCTACTAGTGGTTGAGGCAGTTAATTGTTTTGGGAGTGGGGTGGCAGGACTGTCAGTCCTCACCCACATGCACACTCCACCACTGTTGGCTTCACGAGGGAAAAGATACAGCTACCATCTCTCCCGCGGACATTGGACTCTCTCCACGACCTTGCTGTTACTCACGCACTTCCAGTTTCGCATCCTCCCTATAGGTTGTTCATCCTCACGCAGGGAATTATTGTTCATTTCTCACGCACGGGACTTTCCTGGTTTTACCCATGTAGTTTTTCCTCTGCGGATTTGCGGATGGTGCAGCTGTATCCTCTCCTCGCAGGCTGATTTCGGGTTGCTGCAGTCTTCCTTACCTGTGATTGTTGCGGTCTTCTTTGTGATTGAGGTCTGGTGCAAGTCTCTTTCACGCACAGGCTGGGAGTAAGTAGTCTCTTCCCCAATGCAGCCAGTGTAATTCTTTTCCACGTCCTTAGTTGTCCAGGTTGGACTGCTGATTTCCCCATGTTGTGAGTGTGTTGCTGTTACGTTTGGAACTGTTGGATTTTGCTTGGAAGTATCTTCCCCTCTGATTGTGTTTATTTTTACGCTATGGGGGCTGCTGTAGATTGTTGGAAGTCGTTTTGGCCACGAGAGGGCCAAGAACGACTCAGAAATTGTCCCCCCTGTTCAGCTGTAATTCTGATTGATTGCGACGTGCAATGGTTGGTCTTCGGACTGTGTAAGGAGCAGGGATGGGGGCTTGGTTTTCTTGATAAACCTGGTGGCTGGAAACCACACAGACAGAGCTAGAAGGCTGGATTTCTTCTCCACAACCCCTGAATAGCACTGGAAGTTTATGCAAGGCCTGAGGGACTATGTAGCAGAGAAGGGACTGATTCCTTGTGTTGGGTGTGTGTGGGTGTCTTAGAAGTCAAGCTAGTTCTGGTGTAGGTGTTCCTGGCTCTATAATGAGCTCACCAGCTTATCATTTAGCCTTTCCCAACTCCTGGATGGCCTGATGATCCCAACTGTGTTGGCTTGGCTGTGTTTGTGTATCCTTGGCTATGTGTAAGCCTGCTTGTTCCCTTATTCCTTGGAGAATCATGCCCAGCTCGGGGGTGGCAGCGCTGCTGAGATATTGAGGAGCACACTGGCCTATGGTTGGGTGGAACATTGTAGCGACGTAGCTGGTTGCGGATCGATTTCTTCATAAGATAAGTGATCTTGTCCATTTTTACTTCTGCAACCCCATGTTTGCTATTAATGATATGATGAACATGTTAAATGAATGCTTGTGTGAATGCATGTTGATTCCACTGTGCATGATAAATAACTATAGCTGTGTATGATAAACAAGGGAATTTGTGCATGTTTTACTTCAATGCATTTCCTTTCAGCATTCTGTTTCAGCAATTTTATGCATGTACATGTTCATGGAGCTCTTAGCCTGGATGGTTAACGCCATGGATGGCATCCTCTTCGCCAGTCGAAGGCATGGGGACGTGACAAAAAAGTAATGACTTCTCACTACTATGATTATCTTTTGTTATCCACTGGTGTCCTGCATATGGAACCTTATGCATCTTATTCATTATCATTTTCCTTAATTCAACATAATTAGGAACATAAAATCTATATTTATGCATAAGAATTTCATCACCTTCAATATTGTAACCTTCATATTTATTTTGTACATTTTCATGTTGCAATCCTTCCTTTACCTAAAGATAATGTTCATCTGAGTTTCAAAAAATAAAACCTCAAGATTTATGGTTCTTAAATCTGATTTACACATGATAATGGTTGTAGCATGCTTTGCATGTACTCTCCTATTGAGTACATATGCAACCTTGTTTTATTTCCCTTTTATATGTTTGATATCAAAATAAAATTCACAAATATATTTTAGCCATCTTGTTTGACCAACAGGTTAAGTATGTTTTTCAAGCAAGTACTCCAACCCATGTTGATATGTTCCTAATTCAAACTTTCTTCCCATGATATAACATCTCCACATTTTTAGGGCATGCATTATAGAAGCTAACTCTAAAGCATCTGTGACATAATGCTTCTCATGTTCCTTTAGCTTCCTAGACTCATAACAAACCGCATGTCCATTAATGCAATATTAATCCACCAATTCCTTTTTTCTAAGCATTTGTGCATACAACAAAATGTTCATTTGGATCGTGAATTTTGAGAATTGGTGTGCTAGTGATAAATCTCTTTATCTTTGAAAACTTTCTTCACATTGTGGTGTCCATTCAAATTTGACACCTTTCTTCTATAATGAGGTAATTGGATATGCCACTTTTGAGATGCCTTCTATAAATAGTCTATAATATCTTGTCAATACCATAAATAACCTTACCTCTGATAAACTTTTGAGTGTATTCCATCTCATGATAGATTCAATATTCCTTGGATATATTGTTATCCCTCCTCATATATGATATGTCCCAAAGACTAAATTTGCTTATGGTAAAATGAACATTTACTTAACATAGTATCAAGTTTATTCTCTCTTAGAACTTATGTTACTAATCTCCAATTCTCCTCATGCTCCTACATTGATTTGAATAAAAAACAATGTCATCTAAGAATACATTGACAAACTTATGCAAATATTATTTAAATATGCTATTCACTAAGAAAATAAAGGTATTTCGTGCATTTGATAATCCAACTATAAGTACTACAAACTCTTAATGACCATTTCTAATTTTGAAAGTTGTTTTTTTGATATCTCCGTCCTTTATCTTCTCCTGATGATAACCTGGTCTCAAATCTATCTTTAAGTAAATCTTTTCTCCCATAAGTTGATCAAAAAATTCATCGATTCTAGGAAGAGGATATTTATTCTTCATATTGACTTTATTGAATTGTCTAAAGTCAATACACAACCTCAATTTTCCATCCTTCTTCTTTACAAAATGTACTGGTTCTTCCCAAGGATACACACTCGAGCATTTTTTCAATAGCTCCTCTACTCACATATGTAATTCCTTCAACTCAGGTGTACCCATTTTGTACTGGATTTTGGAAACTAGGGTAGCTCTAAGTACCAAGTCAATAGAGAAATCAATGTCTCTTTTAGGTGGAAAACCTGGTATTTCTTCAAACAGATATGTGAATCCTTGTAATACTGGAAAATATTCCAAGATAGGTCCTTCACTCTTTTATGGATCTGCCACATGAGTTGCATACAATTGGCATCTTTTCATGAAACACCATTTTAACTACATAGTTGAAACTTTTCTTATGGAAATAGTCCTTGGAATTCCTTTTATCATCTTATCATCTCCTCCATCATCAAGAAAAATTAAAGTCTTGTTCTGGGAGTCCAAAATAATATGGTGTGCATCCAACGAATACATCCTAATAAGTACATCATAGGATCCAAGAGGAATAATGTTCAAATCTACAAAACTGTGGAGTTCGTTTATATCTACTAGACATCCCATTACTATCTCACTCATATTCCTTTTGGCTCTAGTATCCAACTAAACCAACCATGAATTACTATTCTTACTTCTCTTTAACTAAAATATTTCAACCATATTAGGATAAATTTAACTATGACTTTCTCTTTAATCAATTAAAATGGAAATAGGTTGATTGACAATCTTACTTTCAATCTCAATCATATTGGATTGATGATCTTCCTATCTATTATCCAAGGATGCATAGATTCGAGGAATGTATCTAGCCACATTCTCCACTATACGTTCTTCTTGATTTTTGTTTATGTTTTCCTCATTATATCTCCCTTATGATAATTATATCTATACATATGATCTCCTTCACATCCCCAATACTTTAATTTCTACTTTGTTCATGTCCAATGTAATTTTTAGGGGCGAAATTTCATCAATTGGCTATTTTTGGGGTTATTTCCAAAAAATAAATTCACTATTTGGTCATTTTTAGTGTTTAATATCGGCTATATTTACATAAAATATGTTTTTATATCATAATATTCACCAAAATTTACACATTTCAGTGTTGATTTTATGTTTCATATTTAATATTCGCCTACCTATCTATAGACATGTTTTTTTAAATCCAAAACAATCGCCTAGAATACTATACTTAAGTATAATATTAGAATCCTTAAAAAATACCCTATGAATCATGTCTCTCTCAAGAATTTTCCATTCTAGGTCCTTGTTGAGTTAGATTACATTGCTTATATGAGTTTGATTGAATATTGATAAAAGTAGGTTTAAATACTTTCTTCCTCTAATATTTTTTATCTTTTTGCTTGTCTCTCCAAGACTTGTTGTTATACCAAAATCCTATCACCATCATGTGATAAGACTCTTGACATACCTACTTTCCCTGAATCCTAGCTCTTGGAGTGGGAACCCATGCTAATTATCAATCTTTCATGAAAATTCCCAGCACCGTGTTTTCCCTGTTGTCTAGGAGCAATACCTTGTTTGCACCGCCTATCCCTTGTTGTCCACAAGCGGTGCCACCGCTTATGGCCTTTAGTCCATAAGCGTTTCTTACCAGAACCGCTCTGTCATTGAAGGAGAAATGTGGTACCCTGGGTAAAAAGGGAAAAAGAGAAGTTTCTTGAGGCTTGTAGATGATAAGCCTCGTGTCCTCCCTTATCCCTATCATTGTGGGTCAATTGAGCTTGAGATACCTCATCCTAGGATCTTAGAGGCCACCTCATCCACTAATCTCTCAACCATCCCTATCCATTGAGCCTTATAAATACAAGCTCGTATCCATGGTTGAGGGGGGAACTCTTAAGGTATTGTTATGCTGTTGGATTGACTACTTGGCCCAAGTCATTGGAGAGCATAGAGAGCTAGAGTCGAAGCTTATGGGGATGAGAGTTCTTGGTTTCATGGAGATGCATGTCAACACTAAGGCTTGGTTGTAAACTTCTCCATACTTTTATCTTAATGCAAGTTGATTTCTGTCCCACATTATTGTTGTTGTTCGATTTCACATGTATGTTGTTAGATTCCTTAGTCACTAACATGGATCAGTAGATTATATTCTGGAAATTTTGATGTGTTTGCATGTTTAAGCTTATTGCAGGTACATAGGGTTACTATCGAAGCATCACATTCTAGGTATCTACGGCGTCTAGGGAGAGTCTTCAACCTCTGTCCTTCATTTGTTCTGGATCTGAACCATTCAGACCAGTGGAACACCTTACTGTCTGCAAGAGGTGAAATATTCCAGCTAACAAATCTGGCGACTCTGTTGGGGAATACATATATGTATCAGTTGTTCTGATCTTCCTTAGTCTTAAACTCTTGTCTGAATCCAGGATCTTTCTCCAACTCTCTTTAGTCAGATCTGTTCAGGTACACAGGGTACTCCCAAAAGACCGAACACCTTCAGATACCGCTTCACACAAACAGATCACAGATCAACACATCGATGTTTGTCACGTGGTTAAAACCC
>LPNX010662518.1:2269182-2288011 GCA_001517045.1 Pseudotsuga menziesii
TCATTTCTGTAAGAGACTTGGTGAAGATGTTTGCAACTTGATCATCTGTAGGGCAATAGAGCACTTCAATAACATGATCATGAACAAGATTTCTGATGAAGTGCATGTGTAGCTCAATGTGTTTGCTGCGCTGATGTAGAACTGGATCTTTGGCAAGCTTGATGGCACTTTGATTGTCACAACAAAGTGGAGTAGGCTGCTGCTGCTCGAATCCAAACTCTGAAAGGATCTGTCGAAGCCATAAAGATTCCTGACTGACATTAACTGTGCCTTGATATTCTGCTTCTGCTGAAGAAAGAGCAAGAGCTTGTTGTTTCTTACAATCCCATGTGACAGGTCCAGATCCCAGACTGAAAACATAACCTGCAGTAGTCTTTCGATCATCAGGATCACCGGCCCAATCTGAATCAGTGAAACCAACCAACAAAGGTTTCTCCCCTGTACTATAATGAATCCCAAACTGAATTGTGCCTCGAATATATCGAAGTATTCTTTTTGTTGCTTTCCAGTGACTTTCATGAGGAGTTTGCATATAATGGGCAACACGACCAACGGAAAAGGAAAGGTTAGGACAGGAATGAGTCAAGTATAAAAGACTACCAACAAGCTGACGATACAAGGTGGCATATACTTCGGGGGAAGTACAAGTGGCAGAAAGTTTGACTCTAGACTGGAAGGGAGAAGGGGTTGGTTTACAATCTTCCATGTCGAAACAACGAAGAAGGCCACAAGCATACTTAGACTGGGAAAGAAATATTCCTTCTTTGGTTTGCAAGACTTGGAGACCAAGAAAATAATGCAAATGTCCTAAGTCTGACATTTCAAAATTTTGCTTAAGACTGGATTTCACATGGGTTATGAGGTTAGGGTCACTACCAGTAAGGATAAGATCATCAACATAAAGAACAAGTATGATGAGATGGTTTCCTACTTTCTTGGTATAGACATTGGGGTCAGAATGGCATCTAGAAAAACCAGTGTCAAGGAGAAAGCTATCCATTTTGGCATACCAAGCTCTAAGAGCCTGCTTAAGGCCATATAAGGATTTCTTAAGGAGACAGACAAGGCTAGAGTTATTCTGAACATATCCAGGAGGTTGTTCCATGTAAATTTCCTCATGTAAATCACCATGTAAGAATGCAGACTTAACATCCATTTGATGGACTTCCTAGTTATGTAAGGCTGCAAGGGAAAGAACAAGGCGGATGGAGTTCATTTTTGCTACAGGGGCAAAGGTTTCATTGTAGTCAATCCCTTCAACTTGGGAAAAACCTTTGGCAACTAACCTTTCCTTAAGTCTTTCAACACTTCAATCTGATGCATACTTAGTTCTGTAGACCCATTTACATCTGACAAGTTTTCTTCCTTTTGGAAGAGGAACAAGATCCCAAGTATCGTTCGCCATTAAGGAACGATATTCTTCATCCATAGCTGCATCCCAATCTAGATTTCCTGAAGCTTCTACAAAATTTTCTGGATCATGATTCTTGGAAACTTGAGCCAAAAGATAAGAGGCTTGCTGAAACTGAGAACGTGTTCGACGTTGATCTCTAGGATCACCGGCAAGATCACTAGCTGCTTCACATGTTGAATGGACCCATCGAGGAAGTATTGGTGCTGGTGCAATTGGAGGAACATGAGTAGGAGGAGGTGGATTTTCATCCTCACTGTCATCATCAGAAACTGGAGTTGGAAACTTGTTAAGGAAGCTGGAAGAAGAAGAAGAAGAAGGCACAATCGTTGAATCAGGCTCACAGGCCAAAGATGGCACACCCGCCAAGTTAGGCTCACGGGCCAAGAGATTTTCATCAAATTTAACGTCTCTTCTAATGATTATATCATGAGAATGTGGCTGAAGAAGTCTATAACATTTTACATCTTCAGAATATCCAACAAATATGCACTTTTCACATTTAGGCTGCAATGCTTTCCGTTTTTCATCCGGAATGTGATCCCATGCTTCACAACCAAACACACGAAAGTGACTTACATCTGGTTTAATTTTACTCCATGCTTCTTCCGGTGTTATACCCTGTAAAACTTTAGTGGGTGTGCGATTAACTATGTAATTTGCACAATTTATGGCCTCAGCCCAATATTGAAGACTTAGTCCTTTAGATTGGATCATACAATTAGCCATTTCTTTTAAAGTGCGGTTCTTCCATTCAGCCGCACCATTTTGTTGTGGTGTATATGGAATAGTGTGTTGTTGTTGGATTCCTTGTTCAGTGCAAAAAGTAGTGAACTTGTTGTTAACATATTCTCCTCCATTGTCAAATCTTAACTTAATAATTTGATGACCAGATTGTTTTTCAACAAGGGCCTTGTAGGCCAATAACATGTTAAATACTTCGCTCTTAACTTTTAAGAAGTAAACCCAAGTGCATCTAGAGTAGTCATCAATGAAAATTAAGAAATATTTGAAACCAGAAAATGAAGCAGATGGAAGAGGGCCACACAAGTCACTATGCACAAGCTCCAAGGGAACCAAGGCGTGCCAAGAAGCACGTTTGTCAAAACTGTCCTGATGATGTTTTCCGAGTACACAACCGGAACAAACACCATCCTTGCAAGATACCAGCAGAAGACCAGTCACCATTTTGTCTTTACATAGTTGTTGCAATGAGCGATAATTTAAGTGACCAAATGGCTCATGCCAAAGTTTGCTCAAGTTATCACTATGAGCAACAAAAACTAAAGGAAAATGTGATGACCCAAAGTTGTTAAATTTGTACAACCTGGTAATATCATCAACAGTTCCAGTAGCAAGGATATTTTGAGGATTTTTAAAATCCTTGATTACAACTTGGTGAGGTGTAAACGTCACAGTTTTACCTTCACCTGAATGAGTAATTTGATAGACTGATAACAAATTGCAGGAAATTTTTGGAACACATAGTACATCACTGAAATGACCATTTTCTACTGGAACTGTTCCAGATCCTACAACACTTAGATATCTATCATCACCAACAAATATTTGTTTGGTGTTACATTCATGCATAGTAGAAAATATGGCTTTATCCTTAGCCATATGATAAGATGCTCCAGAATCAATGAGCCATTCATTTGAAGTAGAAGAAGAAGATGCAGTATAAGAGTAACCAGAAGCACAAAGTGCATGTCCATGAGAGGTAGATTCTGAAGACGAATCTAGGATGATGTGGTTCTTCTTCATTGTTGCTTCCAAGGCTGTCATTTTCTTAAAACACTTAGATTCATCATGATTATCTTTCCCACAAAAATTGCAATGACGCTCAGTCTTCTTTCCTTTTTGCTTAGATCCTTTATCGTTTTTTAAGGGAGGAGCTGACTGAGAAGGTTTGGGACCCTTGTTGTTTTGCTTATTATTGCGAAAATTCTGTTTCTTGGGAGGCTTGGACTTTTCTTTCTGTTGGGACAATAAGGATTTCATAGATGTATCTGCATTGTTAATTATTCCAAGATGAATGAGCTTATCTTGCTCTCTAATTAAGGAATCACAAAAGGATTCAAGACTAGGCTCTTAATAGCTGGATGCAGTCAAGGATTCTTTCATGGAGTAGAATGTAGATACAAAAACAAAATATGCAGGTCCAAGTTTGGAAAGAATATGATAAATACATTGTTTTTCTTCTTTCTTAATCTTGCATTCTGCACATAATAGTCTAAGAGTTTTATACTTAGATAAATAGTTTTGAATGCAAGAAAAATCATTTGGATTCAAGGAAAGCAACTCATTCTCAAGTTGATGACCCCGAATTTCATTGTGTTTACCAAACATAGATTCTAACTTTTCCCAAGCTTTATCAGGTTCATCAATTCCAGATATGTGGAATCGCAAATCAGTAGAGATTGACATCCCAATCAATCCACGAGCTTCATCACATCTATTTGCACATTTAATTTTCTTATCATCATCAATGGGTTTCGTTTCTTTCCCTGAGGTTATCCTGAAAAGTCCCCTACTTTGTAGAATATCCTCCATGCGAGATTTCCATGAGAAATAGTTAGAAATTGTAAGTATAATATCACAAGGGGTGGCCATACTATAAAATAATGGCTGAAAAAACAGAAACTAACTGTTTAGTTGCAAAGAGCTCGAAAAATATGTTGTTTTAAAAAAAATAGCACTTAAAAATGATTCTGGATGATGAAGTTATGCTTGATCAAAGAAAATGTTGAAGATGTCCCCAATAGTGACGTGGCAGATATTAACTTGACTAACTAAAAAAAAGAATCCCCCTCTTCCCAAGATCAACCTTTGACAATCACTTTTACAATAAAGTTGTTTTGAAGTGAACCACTTTTGTAAAATAAATGATGTTCACTTTTACAATAATGTGACTTTTTAAATAGTGCGGCAATAAATTAAAAGACTTAAGTGACTCACTTTTATTTTATTTTATTAATGTGAGATGCACTTTTACAATAAAGTAACTTGAAAATAGAAATTGCATGCACTAAAAAGTAGCTTGATAAGGCTTGAACTCAAGACTTATCAAGGTGTAAAGCAACTTTGGACCAAGTGAGCTAAGTTTAAAAGGTACGTAAAACTATGGAAAGAGGAAAGGGGCTTTTTTTTTTTTAACTCTTCTCTCTCATTTTCTGTGCTTGCTTTCTTTTCTTGCAAATCACAGAAAAAAAAAACAAAAACAAAAAAACGTTTTCCAAACAATGGGGTTAGATCTTGGTTAGCTTACCCGGAAAGTCTACATTTTCAAGTTTTCTCGTTTTTTTTATTTTCCGTGATCGCACAAGATGCATGGCAAAGAGCATACGTAGCTGAGAAGACAAGAAAAAAAAACTTTCCCTTACTATTTCTGATTCGCCGCGATCGCGCAAGGTGCACGGCAAAGAGCATACGCATTCAGGGAAAACAACAGTCCAAGACTAAAAAATAAAATATCTAATAATAAACTGATAAAATATGAGAGATTTAAAAAAAACAAATCCATCACTGTAACATTATACCTTCATATTTGCTGAAATGGGTGTTTCTGGAGCAAACGGAAACGGTTTTCGGTGAAATGAAAACTGTTTCCAAATGGAAACAACGGTCCAGACATAATGGAATAGCTCCCATAGGCCACAAATACACAGAAAATATAGAACCAGAAACCCTTTCAAAGTTTCAGCAACACCGGTTCCAGATCTTGATCAAAACCGAAAGCAGCTCTTCATAAAAGCTCTGATACCATGTTCGGGTACACAGGGTACTCCCAAAATACCGAACACCTTCAGATACCACTTCACACAAACACATCACAGATCAACACTCTGATGTTTTTCACGTGGTTAAAACCCTCGAGAGGGAAACAGTCCACGGCCCTAGCCAAATAGCTACTTGGAGCAATTTATTATGCAAAAGAAATAAAGTTACATGAGCTTCGCATAATCGATCAACTAGCCAAGGACCCTCTATGCTCTTTAAATAGAGATCATAGACCAATCAGGTGTTAAGCCATGGATCAATGGTAGGTATGATCTAAGAGAAGTTGAACCGTCGGATCACTCTATGTCTATAACATATCGTGACCGTCGGATTAGAATATTTACAAATGCATACTAATGCATACTAAAGAAACACACTTTTACCTAACAGATATATTACACAAGTTGATCTTAACTAACTCCTAAGTGTCTAAATATCCTAACAAGATCTGCTTTCTGACTTAGTCCATTTGGGTTTGAAACTTCCACATCTGTTCAGATCTGGGTCATTTCAATCTTTTATGCTCTATTTCCATACTCAATCTAGCAGTCTTTGCCTTGATCTAGTCCTTTTATTACTTGATCTATCGTTCCCTTTGTGTTTTGGTCTTCTATAGGGAACCGTGCCTATGCAATGTATGAGGAGTGGTGCCACCGCCTGAACAGAGTGGGAAGCACGCGGTGCCACCGCCTGTAACCCGTTGGCGAGAAGTGGTGCTGGGATAGAACTGCCCTGTCAACACCAGAGAAGCACGGTGCCAGGTAGGCATCATTCCAAGGTCCTTTTTTCTCATTTTTTTTGTAAAAATTTGAGTTGTGTTGCTTTCAGTTCTGCATTATTAGGTTTGTGTGACAGAATCTGATGCTTATGGCTTGAAAATTTTATGGCTTAAGATTGATTTGATTGGGAAATTCAAAAGATATATTAGGTTATTTTATTGTTCATCTGCTTCTATGCTTGTTGGTTGTGTTTGTGAAAAGATTTTTTGTTTTCTGAAAAGCTTAGGGTGTTAGTAAGATCTCTTTTCATTTCTATTATATAGACTAGAAGAAGAACACTAGATTAGCTTCTAGGTTTCATTTCTTATTTGCATAGTAAACTTTGTTTCCTTCCTTTAAAAAAGAAAATTTTTGACTGAGACTAGGTTATCATCATTGACCGTTGGACATTGGTTCTCTAATTGGCTTCACAAGCTTTCAGGATCTTCATGTTCTTTTGTCTCTTATGCATCTATAATTATCTCGATCAAAATTTAAAAAAAAAAAATGGTAGTTTTAAGTTAGATTTGCTCATGTTTTGAGAAAATTGAAAAAATAGAGTGCATTTGCATATAGTGTGCTTTTTTGTTTTTCTTTTAGGAAAAGAGATTCTTCCCCTTCTCATTGCTTTTAGAAAAGAGAAATCAGTTTGGAAAATCATTGCTTGTCTTTCATTTTGTGTTCAAGGCTGTTGTGTGGAAGTATTTCTTGGTTTTTGAAACAAAAGAAAATACTCTCTTTCCCTCCTATAAGTAGGCATACTGAATGGTAAAGTGAAATACTTTGCACAAGCATATTGCATGGTTTTACTTTTCTATCAAAACATCATGCATTCACCTAACCGTCCAATTTAAAATTAACGGTAGTTATAGGTTAAAATTTACGTAGCAATTGAAGTGATAGGTTAGAGACATGTTCGGGCATCGTTAAGCGTAGGAGTTGTCGTTATTTGTTCGCATTACATCCCGAGACTCGCGTGGTTCTTCCACGTACAGTCGGTATATAGAATGGCCTTTCACATACCCTTGAGGTATATAGAAAGGTACTTCACGTACTCGATTGTATATCGAAAGGCCCCTTGTATACGGTTATGCATTAGACAGCACTACTACCGATTCGAGCTCCCACGTACCTTCAGTATATTGGGAGACCCCACTAGGATACCTTATCCATCTGAGAAAAGCCCTTTGGTCGTCTTGCTTGGAGCCATACACCAAAAAAAACATTCGAGGAGATTACTATGCACGTACCCTTAAGGTATATCATGAGTGGCATCTTCTTGACAATCCTAGTGAGAGACCTGACTTTTGAACCCCTCTTATCATTTTAAGTGTGCTTGTTTTGACCTATAGCTTGTGTAGGGAAATTTTTTGGTGTGTTTTCTAGATTGTCAAACCCTAGGTTAGATAGGAACCATACAAACTAGCTGAGTTAAGACAGTCTAGAAGAGTATGGGGCTTGCCACCAGATTTTATTCCTAGTTCAAGAGAAAATCCAATGGAAGATATCGACCAAGGAGCTACTACTACCTCCCAAGTGGGAGATAATGTGGTTGCAGAAAGTGGAGTACCATATTCTTCACACTCACCTCCCTTGGTCCAACAACCATTAGAGGAAATTTCAACTCAAAATGGGCCTTTTAACTTTAACTTAAATTCCATTTCATCATGTGTTAGCCAATGAAATTGCTTTAAATTTGAAATATCGTATGGTCTTAAACATTTTTTTAATATAAATTTGGGGATAGGTATCATAAAAAAAACTACTTTTTTGTTTGTATTTTCGACATATATTCCCGTGTTTTTACTCAAATTTTGATCAGGAGAGCTCGTTGGATGCGGAATTAAATTCTGCATCCAATGAGTACCCACTCGGCATACTTTTAACGGAGCCCTCTACCCAAAAAACAAGAAATACCTTAAAAACATGATGATGATGTCATCATCATGTTTTTTCAGGTATTTCTTGTTTTTGGGGTAGAGGGGTCCGTCAAAAGTATCTCAATTGGGTACTTGTTGGATTGGGAATTTAATTCTACATCCAACAAGCTCTCCTGATCGAAATTTGAGTAAAAACACGGGGAGATATGTCGAAAATACAAACAAAAATGTAGTTTTTTTTTCTTCCTCCAAAATTAATAAATATTATTTTATTATTTTAACTATTATTTTATTAATTTTTTTAGGAGGCCCATTTTGAGTTGAAATTTCCTCTAATTCTTCTCGGGGAAATACCTCGTTCCATTCTCCCATGGAAGGTCATGTTGATGATACAACCCGTCCGGATTATGGTCCCAATGCTCCATTTTGGGATACCTTGATAAGACAGGCCATTGCCTCATTTGGCACCCATTTAAACTCTTCTGAAGATGAAGTTGAAAATAGGCAATGTCGTACTGCCATTCTCTATGCATAGGAGATTGATAAGCAAATAGATGAACTATTAGAATCGACACCATCACGTTCCACATCTGTTCCTGTGGGATATCCTTCACTTGCTGATTCTATGAGACCCATTGAACCGATTATAGATCATATAGTAACACCACACAACCTAGGTCAAATTACCACCCCTATCACCTCTCATGTTATGTTTGTTCCTAATCCTCCCAGGACTTCTGCACCTGGGGCCCAACCATGAATTTCCATTTCTTCAGTACCTTCTAGTGCCGGGGGGCAACCCTTGGCACGACCTACGTTATCTGGCACCAGAATTGTACCTAGTCAAGGGAAAACCTCTAACATAGAACCATCTACAGTCTATGTCCCTCCCACCCATACTAATGTGGTTAATCCCCCATCCATTTCAGGTCATCCCTTGGGGGCACAACCTGTACCTGTTCAAACTCCTGGAGGTTATGGTTATCAAATACCTATAGGTAATCATCCACCTAATCCTACAGGAATGCCTTATGCTGGAATTCCATACCCTAGTAACACTTTTATGCCATGGGGGCAACCCAACTGGTCTTACATGCCAGCTATGGGAGGGATACCTATACATACTGCGGGAGGTGTCGGAGGACCGCCTTATGGAGGTCCTCCCCCTGGGGGGGCTAATGGTCTCAGAGGATCTGGAAACTTTCCTCCTTTTGTTCCTAGTGGTCCTAGTGGTCCTGGGGGGCCCAGTGGATTTCCTCCTTATGGCTTTGGAGGGTCTGGTGGCCCTCTGCCTAATGGTTCCAGAGGCTCTAGATTTTTACCTCCTGGTGGCTCTGGAGGGTCTGGTGGTCCGCCTCCTGGTGATCCCGGTGGTCCTACTAGTCCCGGTGGCCCTGGTGGTCCTCCTCCTGGAGGCCCTAGCGGTCCTAGTGGTCCTGATCTCATAAATCAACCCCCTACGGGCTGATTTTCCAGTAGTTCTTCATCACAGCAACCTGTTTTTCAATCAACTTATGGTCCTACTGGTAATTATATGCCATATTAATATTACCAGTATGTACAACCCAACCGACAGTTTCCTTTCCTAGCAACTTTGGACTTACCTGACTTATCCAAGTTGATTAATGACCCCATTCGACACAATCCCTTGTGGCCTTCCATTCTGGTAAAGTTACCATCGGATATCCCGAAATTTGACGGGAAGTAGGGAGACGGTCCAAAGAACCATGTTATGACATTCCATTTGTGGTGTTCTTCAAATTCCCTCATGGATGACTCCGTTTGGTTACGACTCTTTCAGTGAACTTTGACCGGTACAATCATGAAGTGGTACATTGAACTCCCAAAACATTCGTTTGTGGATTTTGGCTCGTTGGCAACTATGTTTCTTACACACTTTTAGCTCCCTATTCGTTATGAAACAAGCATTGATCTTTTAACGTCTCTGCGACAGAACACCTCCACCCACATATCCGATCATATTCATGAGTGGAGAAGGCGAAGAAGGATTATTAAGGCCCCTATCCCATATTAGTTATTAGCTGATTGGTTCACTAAATCCTTGTTGCCTCTTATTGTCCAAGATGTGGCTATGGGCAATGCCGTTACTGAAGATTAGTCTATTAGTCGAGCTCAGTACCTATACTTGGTTTATTCCTAGTCTAGAACTCTTTATGACCTGATTCCTCAAGCTCCTCACCCCAGCATCGATCCTGCCAAGACACCAGCAGAAGTACCTGTTGATGGGATTGTTGGTTCAATCTAGTCCCCATCAGCAGCGAAACCTGTCGAGAAACCCCAAACTCCCACCCCTACTCCTTCGACTCCTAAGGTTTTCACTGAGGTCGATTCGATTCAAAGTACTCAAACCTCAGGTAATAATAAAAAGAAAGGTAAAAATAGAAATAAAAAACCTGGAAACCAACAGGAGACTCCAAGACCAACCAACACTGATAACGACATAGGGAAAAGGAAGACAAAATATCCCTGTCTGCTATATGGAGGTGACCATTTTTAAAAGGACTGTCCTCGTCAGGACGAAATCTCCCAGTTTCTGAAGTCCAATCCCGCACCTGCAGTACTTACGAATCCTTTCCGCTCTCAACAACAACTGATAGACCACATCTCTAATCAGGGTAACTCTAGTTTGTCAGAGGAAATTCATATGATGTCCTCAGATACCATCAATCTACAAACTCAAAGTCATAATTATGACAAACCCGCAGATAAGAAAGAAGATCATTCTTCTTCAGGGAAAGCTCCCTCTACTAGTTCTCTGGAATCCTTGTGTATTGTCCCCTTATCTATCGAGAAGCCCACTCTCGACATGATTTTGTGCCCCCCTAAGAGTACTCTTCGGAAGGCTGTCTTTAATCCCAATGCCCGAGCTGCTTAATTTTATAATGTGGTTGAATATCTTGCTCAAGCACCTTGTGCGATGTCTACCTTAGAGGTACTCCAAAGTTGCTCCACATAGCGCAAAAACATGTTGACAGCGTTAGGAGCTTTAGACCCGGATAATACTAACTTGATTCATTTCAATGTTGAGAACTATAATCCTAGATTACCGCATAAAGTTGATTTTCAGGTCATTACGAAATTAGTGGGAAAGAAATTTTTTCGAATGGTACTAGATGAAGGAGCTTCTACCTTGGTGTTGTCTCTGACTTGTTGGAAGGCTCTCGGCTCTCCCGAGCTTGTAACATCACCTACGACCCTCAAGGCCTTTGATGGACGGGGTTTCCAACCCCATGGTCTCATATCAGCCCTAGCAGTCGAGCTGGGGGGAAAAACTGTTTCAATTCAAGTAGAAGTGGTAGATGCCCCTTTAGATTACAACCTCCTTCTAGGAAGAAATTGGTTCTATGCCATGACTATTGTCGCCTCAATAGTATTCTGAACAGTCCAATTTCTGCATCTAGGGAGAATTATTACTATTTATCAGCTTAATTTCTGTACACTGGATGTTACTATCTCCACGGCTAATAACATCCCCATGTTAGGCCAGCCCCCTCCTCCTTACCAGTCGATTGGGGTAGGCATGTTGAAGGATTCATCCCTTATGGGGATTTTTCCATCCACTCCTCCTAGCACGGATACTGTGACAGTCCATATGATCGCCTCATTTGATTATGAGCCTAAGGGTAAACATGTTGTTGCTTCCACCTCGTTGACTCCACACGAAGCTATGTATGACACCATTCAAACCTTTTTCGATGATCACACTGATGGCCTTCATCTAGTGGCTTCGGATCCTTACCATTTACTGTACTTGTTAGAGCCTTCTCTTCCTGTTCTAGATTATCTCTCTGATATTTTTCCTTCCAATGAGTCCATTATGGAGATCATGAATATGGATGACCCCATTTTGGAGGATCACCATCATAGATCCATGTTCCTCCCCAACACTAGTTCGATTAGTCATGATTTTGCATCCTTGTTTCCTACTGATATTGTCAACGCACCCCAAAGTCCTATATTGTTGCAAGATATAGATTCTAAAGGAAACCTTTGCAACATTACTCAGATGAACCCGATTGACATATCAACCAAGCCTGATACTATCGAGCATGTTCATGTTGGGCAGAATTGCTCGACAGATGAATCTGAAGCATACAAGGCACTTTTTAAAGAATTTCATGATATTTTTTCCTGGTCCTATGAAGAGATGCTGGGGATTGACCCATCCATTGTGGTCCATGAGATTAAAATCCATCCCACGGCTAAACCTATCAGGCAAAAACTAAGGCAAGTCCATCCTCGGAAGGCCACAGCTATTAAAGCTGAAATTGAGAAACTTCTCAAAGCTGGGTTTATTTATCCTGTACCCTTGACGAAATGGGTATCGAACATTGTACCTGTCAATAAAAATCAGGGCACCATTAGAGTCTGTATCGACTTTAGGGATTTAAATAAAGCTTGTCCCAAGGACAACTTTCCTACCCCGCATATCGATCAGATTATCAACAATTGTGCTAGAAGTGTCATCTTTTCATTCATGGATGGCTTCTTTGGATATAATCAGATTGAGATATTACCCTCTGATCAGCATAAGATGACATTCATTTTCCCATGGGGAACCTTTGCATATAAGAAGTTACCTTTTGGTTTGAAAAATGTTGGATTCACGTTCTAGCGTGCGATGTCCTATGCATTTCACGACATTAAACATATTGTTGAACCGTACCTTAACAACCTCCCTACTCATTTGCAGCGACAAGAGGACCACCCTGCTCATCTTAGAGACATATTCCTGAGATGTCGTCATTATAATATACGGCTCAATCCGCATAAATGTGTTTTTTGCGTTGAGATGGGACGTCTGCTAGGCTTTGTGGTATCCAAAGATGGCATCCAGATCAATCCTTTGAAGATTGCCGCTATTTTAGATCTACTAGCCCCAACTAACCTCCTTGAAATCCAAAGTTTGCAAGGGAAGGCAAAATTTCTCCGTCGTTTCGTGTGCAATTTCACAAAGAAAACACACGGTTATATGCGTCTCCTTAAGAAGAACACTCCATTCTTCTCGTATGACCAGACCCAACGTGCCTTTGATGATCTTAAGCACGCTCTGACTCATTCACCCGTGATACACCCCCCGGATTATTCAAAGGACTTGCTCTTGTATATTGCTTCCTTCGCTACTACCATCGCCATGGTTTTAGTGCAGGACAATATCCATGGTTAGGAGCACGTGATTTATTACGCCAGTAAGAATCTCATGGATTCCGAAACTCGTTATTCACATGTGGAAAAGTTAGCATTGGCCACGGTCATTGTTGTACAAAAGTTTCGTCACTACATCTTGCTCTGCACTACCACCGTATTGGCAAACCAAAACCCGATGTATTACATCCTGACTTATCAGGTGCTCGGGGACAAGTACTCCTGTTGGATAGTCATCCTTCAGGAGTTTGGCCTGGAGTTTTCCAAAGCCACATCAAATAAATCCTTGGTCTTTGCCAAGTTTATGTGTGATCTTCCCTGTGCTTCGACGGAATCTGAGCCCAGTGATTCATTTCCAGATGAATTCATGTTCCTGATTAGCACTAATGATCCTTTGTATGGATATTTGCTTATTTATCTCCAAACACAATGATTTCAGCCGCATTTATCCCACAATGATTTTCGTCGTATCCGTCACCACACGAAATACTATCTCATCCTGATTGATACCTTGTCTAGACGTGGGATTGAATCTATTCTCCAGCGATGCCTTACCCATGAGGAGGCTGAACATGTTTTAAATGATTTCCACTCTGGAGCATGTGGCGGTCATTTATCTAGGATGGATACAGCCCAGAAAATCCTTCGCGCTGGCTATTTCTAGCCTTCTATCTTCAAAGACTGTCATGAGGCTGTTCAGAAATGCCCACCTTGTCAACACTTTTATCCTAAAAAGTGCACCCATATTGTTTTGCTTCACCCCATCATTTCCGTTGGCCCATTCACCAAATGGGGGATTGACTTCATGCATTGTAATCATACCTCAGTTGGGGGGCATGGTTACATCATCGTAGCCATTGATTAGTTCACAAAATGGGCTAAGGCCATGCCTACATATGCAGAAGATGGTAAGATTGCCGCTCTCTTCTTGTTCAATCATATCATAGCTAGATTTGGAGTTCTGCAGTCCATCATTATTGATCACGGATCTCATTTCCGTAATCAAATGATGGAAGAACTGAGTGCCAAGCTAGGTTTTCGCCATGAAAACTCTACACCGTATTATCCACAAGCTAATGGTCAGGTAGAGGCCATTAACAAAGTTTTAAAAACTATGCTGCGTCGGATGGTTGGAGATCATAAATCCAACTGGCACCATGTTCTTTTCTCTGCTCTTTGGGCTTATCGGACTTCGGTGAAAATAGCCACTGGTTTCACACCATTCCAGCTTGTCTATGGACTCAAAGTTGTCTTACTAATCCAATGTCAGATTCCATCCTTACAACTTGCCGTCGAACTTCTCCCAGACACTTCCGCAGAGGAAGAAATATTTTTATACTTGAGTAACCTTGACGAGACTCGGAGAGATGTTGCCTTGGCTAATGAGGCACATAAGAAACGCATCAAGGCGCAGTATGATAAATATATCCAACCTCGTGTTTTTAACGAGGGTAACCTAGTATTAACTTATGACTAGAGATATGACAAACTAGGGAAGGGTGAGTTCGAGTCCATGTGGTATGGACCTTTCGTTATTTCTAAGGTGTTAGAGAAAGGAGCTTACGAGCTCATTGATTATGATGGAATCCCTTTGGGGCAACCTTGCGATGGGTTGTACCTAAAAAGGTACTATGCCTAGGTCTTTCTTGGATAGTATATTGTATATATGTATATTGATTGACTTTCAGTGTGCTTTTAGTATTTTCAAGATGGTTTTGAGCTTAGTGTCCGCATTTTTTTATACCATGTTTTGGTCATGCAGATGGCTTTCTACGGCTTCACTGATGGTGCTTGCCACCACACCTTGAATCTCGCCTCGGCTGCTTGGGTCCTCTATTCCCTAGCTAAAGATTTGGTCATTTCAGGAGCGGTTTGTATAGGTCCCGCTACTAATAACATCGCTGAGTATGAAGCAGTCATCGGTCTTCTAACTGAAACTGCCTCCCAGGATGTTCGTGATCTAGTAGTCTTGATGGACTCACAACTAGTGTTTTTCCATTTAAACCATGTTTACACCATTAGAAACCCGGTGCTCCTCCACCTCTTCCGAAAAGTATGTTTGATAGAAAGATCATTTGAAACCATTACTTATAGGCATATCCCTAGGGAACATAATGTAGTTGCTGACTCATTAGCTAATCACATCCTAGATTGGCATATTTCCCATTCATGACATCAAAATCAAACATGGTACATTATAAATAAACATTCAAAGACACATAAAACTCATAGAAAATGCATTTGCCATTTGAAACATATAAACACCATGTAAAAGTCTGTATATATATATATATATATATATATACAAAAAAGTTTACAAAAAATAGGTCCCGAGACCTCATTTGAAGCATGCAGGCTTTCAAGCAAAATCATCACACAAAATCCTGAAGCTGTCAGCTTTCAGTACATCTCTCATACACTAGTGGTGCTCATGATAGCACATCACTGCTCAAGCTACTCTACGTAGCAGCCTACTGAATCGACCTGGTACTCCCGCTATAGATCTCTGATATCTCATCGAGAGGTCATCAATGTCAGTGTCTAGGATATCTAAGGTCAACCTCTCCAAGTTTTCCTCTAGCTCCCCGGTGATATCATCACCCCGTGGTACGAAATGGGCTCCAGCTCGCCTATCCAATGGAGATTATCCTCCAGGTCGCGATGCTCCAACATCTGCATGAGAATATATAGGTCTCGCTACTTTGCATAAAAATATAAAACATTAAAAAACATAAAAACATTTCATCTATTTTAGGGTTTCTTGCTTCTTGCCGATGTCTCCCCACTGTCCTCCAGGTGGTAGTGGTAGTTCAAGATCTCCGGTGAAGTCTGTACCTTCGTAAGCATAATCCTCAACCATGAGGATCTGATCTCGAAGCCATCTGAAGAAAGGATCACCGAACTTCACCCTTCCCCTACCTGCTCCTGTGCGAGCCATGACCTGGACCCACCTTAGCATACGGGGGTCTCGTGCTCTCAGACTCTGGAAGACCACCTGAGGTCTCATTTGTGGAACCCTTTCAAAGAAGAAGCAGGCTAAAATGGAACCAAAGCCAAACTGCTTTATCTCTCCCTGCCAACACTTAATCAGCTGATCTTTGAAGATTGGAAGCATGGCTTCCGTCTAGTTGAACACCGTGGGTGCCATGGCCTCTATGACGTACAACATGTGTGCCCTAGAATCCTAGTGCACACCCTGAATCTTGGCCACCCTCTGCATAGTAAACAGGATGGTCGATAGGGTCCTATCCATCACTGCTCTGATGGGGATCTTCTTCCCCAATGTGCCCATCCCTGGAGCACAGTGACGATCTATAAGCTCTTGAGTAGTAATATCCCCTCCACAAGAACCTGTCAGTGAGATGGGGGCACCCCGTCTTGAGAGACTAGTCAAGAAGTAGATGTCCTTTACTTCCACTATAAGAATATGGGCCCCCACCTTGAAGTACTGCTGCTCTGGATTCCACATCTGCAATATATGTTCCAATAACCGCTCATGTGACACCGTGCTTGGGGTTTGGAATAACTTCAGGAGCCCACAGTCTCGTAATGCGGCAATACAACCTGCATTTCTCTCAGCAAAAGCATCCTCATTGTCATGTGTTCTTTCTTTACATATCACCATGTTTTGAGCAACCTAGACCTGCCAAAACAATAATGGAATGCATTAGAATCATCCCTAATCATTAAAAATCAAAGGAATGACTTTACATTGCCCATGCTATTAGTTTAAGTTCTCCACGGCGGACACCGCTTGTGCACCATTGGAGACAGGCGGTGACACCACCTGTTTACTATGTTATAGGCATGGTTCTCGAGTGGTATCGCGTATCCCGCAAGGGGTGGCTGCGGTTCCCACTTTTAAGGTTTAAGGGCTTGCCATATGAGCCCAAAACCCCACCAAAACTTAAAATAAACACAATGAAATGAAATAATAGGGTGTTAGTTGTTACCTACAACTGACGATGCTAAAAATGGACTGTGGAAACTCCCAGTATCAGCTGCTAAAGATCTGGCTAAGAAAATGCTCCAAGAGCTCTCTGCTATAGGTAAATAGTGAAATGATTTGATTTTTACTATTTACATGACTTATATAGGCATTTTTGGGTCTGACGTACTATAGTTTTGATATAAAATCATGTTTTAGTTAAAGTTTGTCTGTCGTAATCCCTTAATGCTAATTATAAATGCATTTAACACTTGTTTCTGAGTCGATTGCAGGATAAGAGAACTATAGTAAGAAGCTTTGAAAGTTTATTTATAGCTTTTTCTCACTTTCATAAAATGGAAAATGTCGATGAGCGTTCATTACGACACTTTGGTCACGCTCTTTAAAAACCTAGTATCAAAGGTCCGAGTCCATTTCAGTTTCTTTCCAGGCTCGTAAAAAAATCACATTGTGTAAAGAAGTGTTATGGAGTCTTCTTTTCACCTCTTTTTCAGGCTCCTTAAACACGAAAATGTCGTCAAGTCCGTTTTTTATTCTTTCCAGGCTCATAAAATATGACATTGTGTAAAGAAACCTCATGGAGTTCTCTTTAAACTCTTTTCAGGCTCACTAAATACAAAAAGATTGTTGAGCGATCTTGTCTTCTTCACACTCATTAAAGTATTTTAAGAGTCACCCGTCCGACGGTAGGTTATCTCTTTTTTGGTTCAAATAGGACTACTTACAAAAAAGGAACACTCCAGCCAATCATGACTAGAAGAGTTCTCTAAGGTATGATTTTACACTTTTTCAGGCCTTAGAGACTAAATCATATGAAAAAGGACCCCTTTTGGAGTCTCCTTCTATATTCGTTCAGACTCTCTAAACATGAACGATACCGAGTTTTCTTTCGGTGGACTCGTTAAATTAAACATTGAGAGACCCGTTTTGGGAACAAACCTCTCTTCTCTCAGGTTTGTACAACATATGAGTCTGGACTTGTCTTTCGACAAGCTATATCGAGTGTTTTTTACCCTCTTTAAACTCGTAAAACTGAAAAGAGGCACTCATCGATCATGATGGGGGAAATGGGAAGGGAGTCATTTTGCAAATAATGGTAGTTGTTTGTCATTACCTTTGAACATGGCACTTGTCTACACATCATGTCAGTTAATTGGGTATTCAGCTGATCTTCGTGATGATCCACTTTCATGAGTCATGTCAATCCTTTGAGTCTTTCAAAAGAATGCATTGTCCACTATCGCATTGTGTGTCTATCCCATTCAATCATGCTGCCAAGTCTTTTTGTCATGCCGCCCGATGTTCAAAGGGGGATTTGAAGAAGTTTTACCTCTACAATCCACACAGTCTTTGTGTCAGTATCTTTGAGTTAGTCATATGGTTACTACATTCACATCATTCTAGGACTATGTTCCAAGTTTTGTGTCATCGATGTGGGACTCATCATGGCCCTCCTTCGACGAGACTTTTCCCGTCGACATCAGCTCATCATCCAGGAAATAGTCTTAGAAACAATATTTTTTACCTTGAGATCTGTATGCCTTAATGACAGATTCTCTCACTCTTGGCATAGGTTCACATCATTGACCTTTGATCGATAGAATCGACTGGGTGTTCAACATCAGGACATCTATTCACACTCAATAGATTGTACTAGGGTACCTTGGGAATCATTGACATCAATGGTGATCTCCCTCGCACTTGTTAATGGTTCACATCATTGACCAGTAATCAAGTGGTTTCTATTAATTCTTGCACATGATCTAGGAACTAAGATTCAATCTCATCAAAGAATAATTGACAAATACACATGAATTAGCAATAATTGGAATACCCAATAGGTTTCCTCTCTGTATATTATATAAACAATAAAGGATTACAA
>LPNX010662518.1:2288448-2381964 GCA_001517045.1 Pseudotsuga menziesii
TTCTACTATGTTTGACTTTAGATCATTGTAATCACATGGATAGAATCATACTTTGTGGAAGACTAGATGAAGACCCTGGGTATTTGTTTAAAGCATTCATTGCTTTCCCCGAGTTGCGATGGAGTTTTGTATATCTAGCATCGATCCACATTTGTATGGTCATGGCTATGCTCAAATTTGCGTCTGTATGACATAGATATACATTTGTATGTTTGGTAGTTATGTCCAAGTTTCAGTCCTCTATCACATGGATCTACGTTGTATTCTAGTAGCCATGCTTGTTTATTCCTCTCATGGATCTACCTTGTATTGGTATGCAGCCATGAGTTTGGTTACTTGTGTCTATGAGTCAAGACACTGATGTACTACAGATTCCTACTTGACAACATGCTCCGATCGAGCTGACACTTTCACCTCGTAGCAACGACTTGTTCTCTCAAAGCTCTCATTTATCATATCCCTCTAAGACTCATGCTTTTTGGGGCATCCTATTATACCAAAATCCTATCACCATCATGTGATAAGACTCTTGACATACCTACTTGCCCTGAATCCGAGCTTTTGGAGTGGAAACCCATGCTAATTATCAATCTTTCATGAAAATTCCCAGCACCGCACTTTCCCTGTTGTCCAGGAGTGGTACCTTGTTTACACTGCCTATCCCTTGTTGTCCACAAGCAGTGCCACTGCTTATGGCCCTTGCTCCATAAGCGTTTCTTACCAAAACCTCTCTATCATTGAAGGAGAAATGCGGTACCCTGGGTAAAAAGGGAAAAAGAGAAATTTCTTGAGGCTTCTAGATGATAAGCCTCGTGTCCTCCCTTATCCCTATCATTGTGGGTCAGTTGAGCTCGAGATCCCTCATCCTAGGATCTTAGAGGCCACCTCATCCACTAATCTCTCAACCATCCCTATCCATTGAGCCTTATAAATACAAGCTCATATCCATGGTTGAGGGAGAAACTCTTAAGGTATTGTTATGCTATTGGATTGATTACTTGGCCCAAGTCATTGGAGAGCATAGAGAGCTAGAGTCGGAGCTTATGGGGATGAGAGTGCTTGGTTTCATGCAGATGCATGTCAACACTAAGGCTTGGTTGTAAACTTCTCCATACTTTTATCTTAATGCAAGTTGATTTATGTCCCACATTATTGTTGTTGTTCAATTTCACATGTATGTTGTTAGATTCCTTATTCACTAACATGGATCAATAGATTATATTCTGTCAATTTCTATGTGTTTGCATGTTTAAGCTTATTGCAGGTACACAGGGTTACTATCAAAGCATCACATTCCAGGTATCTACGATGTCCAGGGAGAGTCTTCAACCTCTTTCCTTCATTTGTTCTGGATCTGAACCATTCAGACCAGTGGAACACCTTATTGTCCGCAGGAGGTGAAATATTCCAGCTAACACTTGTGAAAATATGCTTTGCCTTTTTTATGTTCATACATACATTTGGCCTTACAAATTGTCTCATCCAAGTACCTGGGCTCATTGAACTTAATTCTTTCTATGTAAAATGAAGGTAATCCGCTAAAAATATATGTGTATCCTTCATTTATCATCCTCTTTATAACCTATCATACCTAAGCAATGACATAAAATTCCTTTCATACTCATCCATAAACATATTTCCAAGCTTGAGTTCAAAGAACTCCTCAATATTCTTCTCATAGTAATGTTCAAATACATACTTATGTTAAAAATACCTCTTGAATCTCTTCCATGTGATACTCTTCTACTTGATATGCTTTACTTGGAGTAATTGATCCCATCAAATGGAATCATTTCCCTACAAATTGTAAATGGATATTCTAGCTTCCATATTAGAGGAGTAGTTATGAAACTGGAAGTACTTCCTCATCCTCGATAACCAAGCTTCAACATATTCTCAGTTCTTATGATCACCATCAAAAGTGGGTGTATTAACCTTCCTATAGCCCCTTGTATCTTGTTTTGCACATGTATTATTTAATAATGCCTATATGAATACATTTTTTGGGTTTCTCCTCGATTCTTCATATGGGTAGGACCTTCCGATTTCATGAAGTGGTGAGGGATAATGCCCAGGACTCCTGGTTAGACTCTTGGAATGTATAGATATTTCATAAGATCTCTTCCTATAATTTTCTCTATTTTCTTTATCATAGAATGAGGTTTATCCAACTTGCATTTTATTTTGTAATAAATCCAATCTCTACATTACCTAGGTATTCAACTGGTTTTGTTGCTCTTGAGCCCTCAAAATTCTTTCTTATCAAATATACAACTTTGTACTTCCATCCTCAAACATTTCATGGTTTCCATCAGCTCTATTGGTTTAGTGTTATATTTGTTCCAATTATACTCTGTTTCCTCATTTCCCACACTGATATTTTGACCTCTGGCTTCTTCTTCAAGACTGTATGGAAGTTCCCCTCTCCCATTTTTACTTATTCAATT
The DNA here is from genome assembly GCA_001517045.1 of Pseudotsuga menziesii. NCBI lineage: Eukaryota > Viridiplantae > Streptophyta > Pinopsida > Pinales > Pinaceae > Pseudotsuga > Pseudotsuga menziesii. The sequence continues at coordinate 2,290,896 of LPNX010662518.1, forward strand.
TTGTTCTATACTATGCTAAATGAAAATCGGTAATGTATAACCTGTAGCAAATTGTTTTACTTGGTATATGTAATGTGTACATACATCAAATATGTTAGTTTAACTTTATTTCCAAAATTCAATAAAATTTCCATGCATATAAAAATTCTAGAAATTATTAATTTGACAATTTTGTCAAATTATAGCCATAGGCCCTTTCCCTGTCCAATTTCTAAGACGATATAACACATGTATTCCTTATTTAATTGTTATTAGTTATTATGATACTAGTACTATTTCTAGTGTCAATGTCCTCTCTTAACTTTGAACTTAGATCGGAAAGGCATAGCTCTCCAAAATTAGCAATTTTACTCAAATTTGTGTTGTTCCTATAGTTGTACTTAATCTAGGAGACCAAATTCAGATATCTGTAGAAGAAAATCCATGAAAGAATGAAAAAAAAATGATATCATTTGTTGATATCCCATAATATTATAAGATCTCAAAAACTTGTATATTCTTTATCTAAGGCACCATCCAATTTTTACTAAACTCTAGAATCGTCAACTTTTAACCTTTACAATTTATTCAGACTTCAAATTTTTAGAAGAAATTGTTTTCTCGCAAACTAAGCATTTGGAAAAAACTTCCTCTAACCAAAGTTGTTTGTCTCGATGAGTAGGTAGAATTGTGTCAAAATATTTTGGAACTACATTGTGTATAAGTTTGCAAGTTTGAAGGGATTCCAAACTTCAACACAGTGTATCTCCAAAATATTTTGACACAACATCTTCCCATTGTGAAACAATCCATAATTGGAGTAGTTAAAATGTCAACTTCATACTTTTTTTTGTTTTTCCATTTTGGGTCACCTTTATTTCCTCCAAAATGTTCAAATCCACACTTTTACATGTCCAAATTTTGGCCTTCCTTTGCACCTAGGTGTTACACCTTTTGTAATTTGGCCATAATCAATTTATATGTGTTCTTGGACCATAACTACACCATAACAAATTCATCCCCAATAGAGTCCTCATCCAGTCATTGGTTGCAAGTCTTGAAAAAAAAGTAATACAATATTTATGTAAAATTGGAGTGAATGAGCACATTATCCTTACTGGAAATTATGGTATTCATTAATGGCGTCAAAATTCCTTTGGTTTCACTAAATTTTGAGCTAAATTTCTTTTGTTATGGACAAAACAATTTTTCGACTCCATACTTATTTTTATATACTTTTTGTTAACATAGTAGGATGTTGGTTTGGCATGACACATGTTTGTTGATGTGTCAACTAATTTATGTGTCATCTCCTAACACAACCTTTTTATCTTCTCTTTCCTCTTCATCACCTTCCTGATCTATATGTGTGAATCCCTCCTTGTACTTATTATGTTTGCATGATTTTTGAGAATGACGTGGCCGATGGGACCCATAATTTATGATGTCATGCTATGGAACATTACCACTTGTTAGACATAAAATTTATCAGATGGATGAGAAAGTGGTGTATATAAAGTTCCCTCACAAGCCAAATTCCACCAACAATTGCCACATGGAAACCATGGTTTTGGAATTTCATCTTGTTGAGAAGTATTTAATGTTAAGATTTCATATGATAATCTAGATATCATTAGTGTTCAATACAAATTCACAAAAGTATCATATGTAGAATCACTGAAAGAAACACAATCACAAGATAGACACAGTATTTATCCTGGGAAACCCTCAAGGGGAAGAAAACCCAGCAAAAATTCCTTTGTATAAGATGTATAATATAAAAACCCAAAACAAGTATTCTCCTCCTTGTTGATCTGTCTCTCTCTCTCCTATCCACTACACAAGTGAGTGATTCTATGTTCTAATGAGGAACACAACTCCTCTGTTTATACACTTTAAGTCACTTGACTTTTACCCTAACAAGTCAGCCCCACTAAATTGACTGGGTCGACTTCACCTAGGAGGACTCAAAACAGTATTATATTATATTCATTTGGGTACTATTGACTTGACTTACAATGGAGGATTTACCTCATGACTCTATGATGACCAATTTCAATAATAACATCCCGACAAAGGGATAATAACATCTCCCTTGGGGTACATCCGTAAAATACATTTAGAATATCCTTTGAAGTTACAATATTTCAACACTCCCCCTTAATGAGAAGGGTAGTCTACTGACAACATCATAATCAACTATAGGAGTAATTAGAGAGAGCATCTTCAGTAGTATCAAGCTAATACATCTATATGTCAAATAAAGTTTTCAACAATCATCAATAATTGAAACAGTTACTATTCAATGTATTAATATTTTGTAGCACACAATCACTTGATCCTTTTGTAGCAACACTTTGATCTTTCGATCCTTCGTAGCAGCACTTCAATCTTCTCGATCCTTTGTAGCAGTACTTCGATATTCTCGATCCTTTGCAACAACACTTCGATCTTCTCGATCCTTTGCAGTAGCATTTCGATATTCTTGATCCTTTGCAGAAGCACTTCGATCTTCTTGATCCTTTGTAGTAGCACTTTGATATTCTTGATCCTTAGCAGTAGATCTTCGATCTTCTTGATCCTTTACAGAAACAACACTTCAATCTTTTTTATCCTTTGCAGCACCATTTTGATATTCTCGATTCTTTTCAGACGCACTTCGACCCTTTTGATCCTTTTCCACCACACTACCTGTGGTACACATTATCTCTTTGTGGGATGATCAATCCCTCATTAGAGGAATTTTGGGGTCTAAAATGGACCTCCTAAGGAAAATAATAAAATAATAGTTAAAATAATAAAATAATATTGATTAATTTTGGAGGAAGAAAGAAAAAAATATTTTTGTGTTCGTATTTTGGATATATCTCCCTGTGTTTTTACTCAAATTTCGATTAGGAGAGCTCGTTGGATGTGAAATTTGATTCCGCATCCAATGAGTACCCACATTGCATACTTTTGACTGACCCCGCTACCCCAAAAATAAGAAATACCTAAAAAAACGTGATGATGACATCATCATCACATTTTTTTAGGTATTTCTTGTTTTTGGGGTAGAGGGATCGGTCAAAAGTATGTAGTGTGGGTACTCGTTGGATGTGGAATCAAATTCCTCATCCAATGAGCTCTCCCGGTCGAAATTTGGGTAAAAACACAATGAGATATGTCGAAAATACGAACAAAAAAAGTAGTTTTTTTTAATGACAAATATGTCAATTCAACCATTATGGTTGACTTATTTTATTGAAATTCTATTGGTTCTTGAATTCCAACTCACAAAAACTTATTTTGGCACGTTTTCTTATAAGGCCCATTTTAGACCCCAAATTTCCTCTAATGATCACTTTAGGACATAGGTCCAAGGATGGTGCAATCCTCCATCAAATTACTCCCCCTTAATGAGGAGGGTCCAAAGTATCGACTAGCTGAATCGTCTACAACTGAGTGTAGATCTCGTCCACATGTGAATGTAGGACTTGTCATCTGTAAGGACTCATCGTAGACCATCCTCATCTTGTTAGAGCTAGGACCACTCCAAGAGAGTGTTATAGTATGGCATATACATGTACATGTAGGCATACTCTCCATGCAAGAGTATAGTTTGCAACTACATATCTTGACGGCACCTAGATGCAGGCCCTCATCGTAATACATCCTCAGCATGAAAGCTAGGACCACTCCATGCAAGTGTTATACTACGGCATCCGTAAGGGCTCATCGTAGGACATCCTCAGCGTGAAATCTAGTACCATTCGCAAGTGAATGTTATACTACAACATCCACATATAAATTTAGGTACACTCTTCATGTGAGAGTAACGTCTGCAAGGCAGATCTCGACCGCACCTAAATGCAATCCTTGTCATCCATAAGGAGTCATCGTAGAGCATCCTCAGCTTCAAAGCTAGGACCACTCCTAAGAGAGTGTTATTTTATGGTATCCATAAATGAATGTGGGTATTCTCCATATGAGAGTAACATCTGCAAGGCCATCCTTAGCTAGTAAGGACCACTCTCAGGAACATAGTGTTATTTAATGCAAGACCATCCTCAAGAGAGGATACTATCACCCACAAGTGAATGTCGGACCTTCTCAACATCTCGAAGCATACTTGTCCTCTTTCATACTAGAGATTCACTATCATCCCATCATCAATGACAGTCTTATCATCACTCCCCCTTTCTAGGGAGGATCCATATCATCAACCTTCTCACAACCTTCTCCCCCTTTGTCCAAGGAGGGTTCATATCTTCGACCTTTTCTTCCTTTCCGAGGAGATTCCATATCATCGACTTGTTCCTCATTTTTGAAGAGAGTCCATATCTTCATCATTCCTTCTTGCAAGGAAAGTTTGTAGTATCATCATTGTTCCTCCTTGCGAGGAAAGTATTTTCTGACTGCATCAAGATCGTCACAGAAATATTCAAACTTTACTTGAGATAGAGGCATGGTCAGCACATCAGCAACTTGCTCATCGGTACTCACATACTGGAGCTTTATAGCTCCCTTTTGTACCATATCTCTTATATAGAAGTATCATATTTCTATGTGCTTTGATTTATCATGCAACACGGGATTATCTATCATCTTTATGCAACTCTGGTTGTCACAAAGAATCATTTTGGTATCCAACTCCATGTTAAATAGTCCTGACATCAGTTTGTGAAGCCATATCACTTCACAACTAGAGGAGCAAGCTGCTATGTACTCTGCTTCAGCAGTGCTAAGAGCAAAACTTGATGGTTTCTTACTAAACCATGAGATCATGGAGGATCCCAAACAATAACATCCTCTTGAGGTTCTCTTTTTTTCTATGAAACTTTATGCCCAATCTAAATCCATATATCCATACAATCTATAGTCATGATATGTAACATAGTATAGTACAAAATATATTGTACCTTTTAGGTACCTCATCACATGCTTTGCAGCTATTAAGTGAACCCGTCTAGGTTTAACTAGATACTGACTTAAGGTGTTCACAACAAAGAATATATCTGGCCTTGTATTCATTAAATACATCAATGACCCAATAATCTATTTGTATTGATTCATATACACTAACTCTGATGACCCAATAATCTATCGATATTGATTTATATACACTAACTCTGATGATTCATCAGATAACAACTTCAGGTTGGTTTCCATGGGTGTGGCCATGGATTTACAATTCAACATATCAAATCTTTTCAATATTTCTACTACATACTTTCCCTGGTTTAGAAATATTCCTTCTGGGCTCTTCCACACTTCCAGCCCGAGGAAATAATACATCAATCCAATATCTTTCATCTTGAATTCTTCAGCTAGCTTCTTCTTTCTCTTTGTGATATGTTTCCCATATCCTGTCAAAAATAGATCATCTACATGTACTAATAGTATGACAAGTTCATCATCCAAAATCTTCATGTAAAGGTTATGATCAACTTTACTTTTGGTAAATCCCAAGCTTGTCAAGAAGCTATCCATTCTTCCATACCAAGCTCTAGGAGCTTTCTTTAGTCCATACCGATCCTTTTTCAACTTGCATACATGAGTCACTCTGTCTTCGACTTCAAATTCTTGTGGTTGTTTGATGTAAACCTCTTCCTCAATCATACCATTCAGGAATGTTGTCTTTACATCCATTTGGTGTAGATCCCACTTCATCATGGAAGTAAGTGCCATGATGGTTTTGATGGAAGTGTACCTTTATACTAGAGCAAATGTCTCTTCATAATCAATCCCCTATTTCTGAGAGAATCCTCTAGCCACAAATCTTGCCTTGTACTTTTCAATACTTCCATCAGCAGCCTATTTTATCTTATAGATCCATTTTGAAGATAACACACTCTTGTTTTCTAGTTTGGGTACTATATCCAAAACATCATTATTCATTATTGAATGGTATGCTTCCGTCATTTCTTCCACCCACTCTTTCTTTTATGCAGCTTCCTCGTCGATGGTGGGTTCTTAATCTACAAGGTCACACATCAAAGCTACATAACTAGAGTATGGCTTTGATCTTTTGCTTGTTCTTATGGAGCCTTCTGGAGCTCCATATTTCTCCAATTCTTGTATGATTTATCTTACCCAAGCAGTGTTTATCTTTCGATATATATCCATAGTAGGGGGTTCCTGAGGTTCTAGCATATCATGATCTTCAGATGCTACAATTTCAGGAGAGGGTTCAGCTTCTAAAATTCTGGGAGGTACATCATCTTCATGTACTTATTCAAGCTGACACCTTCTAGATTTCTTGAGAGTTGTCTCTTAATCAAATTTTACATCCCTACTAATATCTATATGATGGAATCCTGAAATGTATATCCTGAAGGCTTTAGAGACTTCACAGTGTCCAACAAATATTCCCTTCTTTCCAGAAGGATCAACTTGTTTCTCTTCTCTTTTGGAATATGTACATATACTGGACAGCTAAATATCTTGATATGGCTCACTTCAAGTTTATTTACTATATACATTTCTTTAGGAGTCTTGAATCCAAGAACACTATGAGATAATCTATTATGCACATACGCAATTGTCCTTGTTGCTTCATCCAATAGGTGCATGGGGAGGTCTTGGTCATGAATCATTGTTTTCAGTTCTTCCATAATGGCTCTATTATTTCTTTCTGCAACACCATTCTGTTGAATATTGTAGGGAGTGGTTAGTTCCCTCTTGATTCTATCCTCCTTGCAGAATGCTTCAAATTCTTTTGAAGTATATTCTCCACCATTATCTGATCTCAGTTTCTTGATTCTTCTTTCTGAATGGTTCTCTATCAAGATTTTGAATTCCTTGAATTTTATGAACACTTCACTCTTGGTCTTCAATAAATATATCCATGTCTTTCTTGAATAGTCATCAATAAATGTGACATAATATTCATATCCACTTAACGATATGGAGGGCATAGGACCACATACATCAAAATTAATTAATTCCAATGAAACTTTAGTATTTGTTTCAATTTTCAGAAAGGGATTCTTCATATTTGTTCCTCTTGCACATCCTTTGCAAGTTCCCTCATGATCAATATTCAGATCTAGTAACCATGTTACCACCTTACTCACATAGGGTACTGCTTTTTAGTTGATGTGAGAAAGCCTCATTTTTCATAGTTCACTTGATCTAGTAGTCTCATGGATAAGAGTTTTCTATGGATGTCCTTTGAGTTTGTACAGTCCTCCTTTTTCTTCACCAATGACCACAACATATTCAAGTGTCTTTCCTTTAGACCACATAAGTACATGTCCATCTATGAAAGCAAATCTATATCCTTTCTTAGCTAGTTCTGAGATGGAAATTAGGTTCCTTTTCAAACCTGGTACATATAGTACTTCCTTCATATTCATGGAAGTCCCAGAGTAAATCTTGTAGCTTGATTCACCAATACCTTTAATGGGATATTGATTGTCATCTCCTAATGATACTTTCTGAGGAGAATTCTTTTCTTCAATTCTTGACAGATTTTGTTTCTTCCATGTCATGTGCTTTGAATCACCACTATCAATAAGCCATATTGTATCTTCTCCAGGTGTCACAGACCCAAAGAGTGCAGAGAATAGTACGTATTCTTCTACATGTTCTTATTTTGTCAGTATCTTTCGATGTATTTCTTCCTCATCCTCATATTCATCTAGATGAGCATGATGTCTTTTGTTGTTGTTATTCTTTGATGGACACTCTCTAGCAAGGTGTCATATCTTATGACAGTTATAGCATTGATACTTTGAGTAATAATTATTCCGATTGTTTACTATTTTCTTTTGAAACTTATTCTTTGACGGTTTATGACTAACTTTATTGAAGTTTTATTGTTTTCTTCCTTTAGTATGGATGGCTAGAGATTGATCATCTTCTCTAAGTAGAGCTTATCTGTTAGCTACTCTAGCTTCTTCTTGAATTCAATATTCCCATACAATGTCAAACTTCATACTTTATTTTCCGGCACACGAAGCCTGTATGAATGAGTCCTGGGGTCTAGTAAGACAATTGAGAGTAGTCATAACTAGTTCATCCTCATCAAGGGTGTCTCCAATAGCACGTATTTGTTCCCTAAAATGGAAGACCCTTGTGAAGTAATCTTGAATTGATTCTCCTTTTCTCATCTTCGTGCCCTTTAGTTGAGCTCTCAAATTTATCTTTTTGTTACTATGTTCCTTCCCTCATACATTCTGGAAAGTGCATCATACATTTCTTTGGTGTCTTCTTAGATGAAACTTGAGGGATCAAGTGATCTTTGATAGAACCAACAATGATCCTCATTTCCTTGATTAGGTCTTGCTCATGCTTCTCCTTAGCTTCATCTTCGTTTGGTTCTGCAAATTCATCCTTGAAGTACTTCTCAAGACCATTCTCTTTAAGAACGAGACCAATCCTATACTTCTATGCTAGGAATTTTTCTATTCCTTCCATATTGTCCTCAAGCTTAGTTCTTGGGGCCATCGTATCCAGAAGGTCACTAAAAATTGAAATTTCTCAAAATAAAAATATGACCTTGCCAGGAGATGCGCTTGAATGGGGCAAGTTGGTTGGTCCACTTGATTTATGGATATCCAAAATATTCACCCTTCAAAACTTGCTAGCAAGGTTGCAGCTTCTGCAGAAGAAATTAATAATGGCCTATGTTGTGATGCTCATCTTACAATGAGTTAAGATTTCCATCTTAGAACTAATCAACAAACACAAATACATAGTCATTGTTGTTCTTGGTTGAAGAAAATTTGGACTTGTAATCCATTGACTCAAAATACCAGGGCCTATATGAGGTAGGAAATGGAGTGTATATTTATTCCTTCTTAAGGGAAGAATTGGAAATGACACTACTTGTTCTCGATCAAATGTACCTACCAACCTCTTGCCGAAGCTTTGGCCAGTAGAATTATTTTTGCAACACTATGACTATCTTCTCTACGTTGAATTTCCTCGCCACTTGAATTTCATGTGCCTTCCAAATGAACTTCTAATTCTTGCTTAAAGGAACACACAAGTTGTCTAGATAGTATAAAAGTTAATCATGGAGATGAAAGTTTGAGATTGATCTTCTTTCTTGTAATGTTTTACAGGAAATGGAAAATTCAAGGTCACTATTATATAATTTGGTCCACCTAGATGTATCGTGTCCATTAGAGTTGAGGACAGTAGTTAGTGTAGTAGTTGGAGGTCAACTGAGGAAATATGCAATGTAATTGATATTTCCCTTCTTATACTTGATGTTCATGAGGAAATGTTGCAAGTATGTAGACTACTTCTGATGGTGTTCATTTTGTAACTTTCCCTATGTCTACGTGAACTACAAGGGATTGTGATCAATGTGGATGATGGACTCCTTCCCTAGGATGTAATGTTTCCATTAATTGCATGTTTGCACAATAGAGTACATCTCCTTGTCATAGGTGGGATACCTATGAACATAATTAGACAGTGTCTCACTATAATAGTCCATCGGATTCCCATGTTGAGTGAGGACTGTACCAATAGCATGATTAGAGGCATCTATCTCAATATCAAAATGTTTTTGTAGATTTGGTAGAGTGAGGACTGGAACTGAGCAAAGGCATCATTACAGATCCTCAAAGGAATATATTGTGATGTACACCAAGGAAACTTGGCTTTGACTCCACCCTTGGTCACTTGGATTAAGGGTCAAGCGATATGAGTGAACCCCAACACAAACTTGTGGTAAATTTTTTTGACTCCCAAGAATATGTGGAGATATGATATAGTTGTTGAGGCTTGGGACAATCGCAAATGAATTGAATCTTGGCTAGGTCCACATACACCCTGTGTTCATCCACGATGTATCCAAAGTACTAAATTCTCTCCATGATGAATGATAATTTCTCCAAATTGGCGTATAATTTGTTTTTGTGCAAGGTACTAAGGATTAGATGCATGTGATGCAAGTGTTTCACCCAAGTTCTATTGAGTATGAGTATATCAGACAAATATACAATCGAAGAAGAGCTTGTGAATGGGTGCAAGATATCATTTGTTATCCTCATAAATTTTGTTGGGGAATTAGTCAAGATGAAATGCATGACCACCTCAAGAAGGCCTTCTTTAGACTTGAAGGTTGTCTTCCATACATCGGCCTACTCAATTGCAACTTTGTGGTAAACTAACTTCAAATCAATCTTGATAAATAACTTTGCACACTTAAGTTGATCAAGAAGGACATCAATATAGGGGATTGAGTATTGATTCTTGATGGTAATTTTGTTCATAGATTTGTAATCAATACAGAGTTGTCATGTCCCATCCTTATTTTGTACCAACACAATTGGGATCCTACAAGGTGAGGAGCTCGGTCAAATGTGGCATTTTTAGATGAGCTCTTGACTTTGACACTTTATTTCCTCATTTTACAAAAGAGAGCATCAATAGATTGGGTTATTAGGTAAAGGAGCACCAGGTATTAAATCAATTTAATGTTTAACCTGGAAGTGTAGAGGCACCCCTTTAGGTGAGGAAAATATATCTATGTATTCTTCGACAATCTTGCCCACCTACTTCTATTGTTTAGATGGAACTTGTGTTGAGGTTGTGGAAGTTTTAGTGACCTTCTGTCCACCTTCTGATTGAACCATGAACATGACAAATTTATCAGTATGAGATATTACCTTCTGACATTTGTTTTTGGATATCAAACAAACTGCACTAGTTGGGACTACCTTTCATATCATGTAAAGTTGGGCTTCCAAAATAATAATTACACTATGGTACCTGGACTTATAAGTAGCATGATGTTTCAACATATAGGGTTGTAATAAAAGAACATTACAAACCTCAAGTAGGGAAAAATCACACTTTACCTCATATTTCAAGGGCTTGTTCCATATGATAGGTGGCATTGTTAACTAACACGGATGTCTCATTCCTACCTCAACTAACCAATGGTGTATGATTGGAGGATTGGCATCATTGGAAGCTTCAGTCTCTTGATGACCTCAACCGAGATCAAGCTCTTCTAGCTACCATTGTCATCAATGAAATGTATAAAATTACCCTTCACCCATAACTATGCATGGAATAGGCACTTCTCATTCATATGGATCATTGTGCTCTTTTAGTCGGACCTTTGCAATTGTCATGATGGCACTAGGTTCCACATCAATGATTTGTTTTCCCTTTTCTTTCTTTGAATCAAATTCTGACTCTAAGGATTTTGTCTCATTCAAAAATAATTGTTTTGAGTGGCATTCATCAATGTTGTGCCTGGGTATTTTGTGGAACTCATGCCACTTGTTAGTGTCTTTCATTAATTTCACATTACCCTTATTCACCCGAGGCTTGACTTGGTTGTCATGATTTTGGCCATACTTGCTATGTCCTTTATTTTGTGAGTCAAGGTTTTCCTTACCAGGATTCTACTACAATTGATTTGCAAACCCAAACTCATGCTTTTTATTTTCCTTAAACATTTTCTCAATATTGAAAACATACCAATTAGCAACTCCCAATGAGGATATGACTAGGAAATCAATCTTTATATGTATGTACCTATGTAGGCCATTGCGATACTTTAGGATGAAGTGTTGTTCAGAATATTTAATACCCAATTTTGAGAACAAGGTATGGAATATATTGGTGAACTCCAACACTATATGGTCTCTATCCTAGTGCAAATTTTTCCATCTCATGTATTGGTCATCATAGTTTCCAACATGATAGAATTCCTCCATGGCAGAATTGACAAAAGACACCCAAGTGAGTTGTGTCCTATACATTTCATACTTGTCTTCGTCATGCCCCTCGTAATAATAAACCCACTAATATTTGACATGTGGGAGAGACTTAAGGAGTGTGAAGGTGATATTTTCACTGTCGAAATTTTTTTGGACAAATAAGTAACTCGCTAATAGATTTAACCGTTTCTCCAAAGCATTTGGATCTATCTAGAATTCAAATAAGGGAATTTCAAATTTAACTTGTACCTTGAATGTATTCACACCTCCAAAATGGATACTCATTGAAGGTGTCTCCACCATTGTCAAAGGATCTGGACAAAATTATACATCATCTTAATCCTCTGTTACATGAGGGATTTATTAAGCAAAAACTTAATAGGATCTCCTAGTTTTCCATCTCTCTTTTATAATCCCCGCATGTGAGGCTACTTGAGATTATGAGAGTGGTTTTCTCCATGCCCAACTAGTTCAAGACCCAACTCTCGATATTCGGATCTTGTTGGGGGACATGCATTGAGAAACAAGAGAAAATTTCTCTGATACCACTGATCTAAATTATTTTAAGAATGAAATGAAGGAAACAATATAAAATGGAAACACACACACAAATATTTTGCAGAAATCACAATAGCATAGTAAAACCTAAATTTCATTAATGAATTGAATGGAAAAACATCATAAACTACAAAGCAATTCAAACTAGCTCAGATGGTGGTAGCTTATATTTTAATAGAGATGTGTCTAGTACACTTGTTCCCAAGAGATAATTAACAAGAGACCACCTAGGGCCTTTTTATCGTAATCATAAATAGGAAAAAAACCTAACATCCAAAAACCTAACCCTAGGAGATGAAGTGCCAAAAGAATCTGTGGGCCCAAGGTGGCTAATTGATACATCAACTTCTTGGGGGCACACATATTTTCATATGATATTCACTTAAGGAACTTGGTATCTTGTTGGAAAGAACTAACTAAGAATTACAACGTTTGATTGGGGATCGATTGGCCAAAAGACATCATTTAGGGCATAAAAATGGCCTTGGAAGTTTGGGACCTGAAAAACCATAGAAAAATGACAAGAAGATGGAGAATTGTTGTAACTTGGTGGAATAAGTGGGTGGGAACCAATATCCACCTAGAAAATGCCACCCCTGCATTCATATTATCAGTCCAAAAGGGGAGAATTCCCAATTCCTTCCCTCAAACACACTTCCACACCAAAAAACTTACACTACCCACTGATCAAGAAACCCTCCACAGTTGGACACACCCTTGCATTCATCCCAAATGAACCTACATAACACAAAGGATGGTGCTACCCCCTTCTCTACTTCACAGTCCTTCAAGTTTTCCCCACATAGGTTGGCCAGGGAGTCTCCATGTTAGTGTCCCATATAGTCCAACTACAGGCTAGGTCTCTCTCACATGGGCATCAAATCTATTGGCACCGGATTCTACAAGTAAATCATACGATAAAGTACAAATTGATGGTATTATTCTTTGGCTTATCACTAGATATTAGATGTCATGCTCTTTCCTTGAATACAAGAGTGAGTGAACAAATGAAAATGAGTTTCTAACATTATATATGCATGGTTTTGTCTTGACATATGGCTTACCTAAAAGAGGACACTTTTTCCTTGTTAATACTCAATTAAGATAGTTAACCCTTAATTAATTAAAGTGACCCTTATTACTATGGTTAAGGGACATTGGGTTAAAAATGATAATGAAGACTAGGGACATAACTTTGATATTTGTTTTTAACTAGCACCATCCAGGATTGAAGCAAAGACTTCAATTTGAGGATCTCATGTATTTAGTATCTCACAAAGCATTAGTTGGATCACCCCAAGTGGTTGCATGGAGGAAGAAAAAACCAAGAAAAATACTGAGACACAAGGACAACATGACCATTTCTATGCTTTAGTAGTGCGTAAGGAGAGGTCTATAATACATGGGATAGTTTAATTTGCTCTGTCAAGTTATTATTTTTTCTAAAGTTTCCTTTCTATTAGGAAATTAAGTAAGGCTATACACCAATAATAGTATGAATACCAAGGAAGATAGTAACACTGTAGGAAAGAACTAAGTGTTAGTTTTTGAACATGATCGTCATTTTTGTGAAATTTTGGACTTTTAACTACCTTGATTTTGTATCTCATGGTTGTACGACAAGTAGACAACTCGTTTTTTTCATATTAATAGAATCATTACTTATTTTAGTTATAAAAATATATACACAAAGGTGAGGGTGAGAGTGGGGGAGACCGTGTGCATTTTTATATACCAGAGTGGGAGGGGGGGGGGGGGACCATGTGCATATATAAAAGTAAAGGTAGGGGTGGAAGGAGACCATGTACACTACCCTTATATGCCATGTTCCTAGATTTTTCCTATGCACTAAGTAAGGTTTTGGCCTAAGTCACCTAGTCATTTTCGCAGGAGGAATTATCTAGGAGGTGGAAAAGGTTGATAATTGCCTAAGTATTTTGTCCTGAGGTCAAAATTGAAGATTAATGGGACAAGGTGGGCCACATGAAGAGGAAAAATACCCAATTTGAATTGTTAAGGAAAAATTAGTAATAATTGGGAAATATTGGCCAACAATATTATGCACAAGTTTATTTTATTCATGTTGTTCAAAAATAATAATTATTTGTGAATAAGTTGGGTCAAAGGAACACCCAAGAAGTTGGTTATAAAGGATAAGGAAACAATTGTCCACGAGTTGGGATAGTTTTTGGAAAAGGTGTGAATGGGGTCATGAGGGTTCTAAGGAAGTCTTATATTGTGCTTGGATAGTCAAAAGGGAACCTAGGAGAGTTGTGGACCAAAAGAAGTTTTGATTCCATGGATTTGGTCATTTCCTTAAAATAGGGAGTGCATGTTGATACTCCATTATGATAATGGGCCTAAATTCCTTTTAATCATTAAAGGATCATTAAATGAGGGATAAATTTTCAAGGAGGTTTAGGGTGCACTTATAGAGATATCTGGTTAAATAATAACCACAATGATGTATGGTTGATAGTTTTGGTTGCTCCATGGTATTTGGTCATGGTATTGTCTAAGTGGGAAAACTTTGTCAAAGAGTTTTAAGGAAAATGGTTTTCACTCACCCATGGTATTGATCATGGTATCCGGGAACTTTCAATCTTAAAAGGAGCATCAAGGAGCACTATCAAAGAATATGGATGATTTTATATTGTATTGAGATTTTTAGGCATCTCTATGGTTGGGTGATGCTACCCTTGCAAACCAAGAGGAAGATGGGCCACTCATTTCCACTTCACTAGTTGTGTATTCAAATAGATATTGAGGAGGAAGGAACTCATCCTTTATCACTAAGTGGATTATATTATGATTTTATTAACAGATCCTTCCATTTCCAAGTGCATATGCTTATGTATTGATGTACTAGTTTCCTAGCAATCTTGTCAGGAAGGGAAATAATAAAGTTGTTTGTTGATGCTTGGAATTACATGATCCATGCTACTTCTTTTAAAATAATATATATATTTATGTAGACATTCATTTTAGATAATAATTTTTATTTGTATTACATTCTACAAATTCTATGTTTCTCTTCTAAACTATTTCATGCATATGCTCAATGTGTTGAATTGTTTACTAGATCTCATTGTTTAGGTCATATCTTGAGTTTATGAGCACAAAATGAGTTCTATAAGTTTATGTAGGTATGTGAGACAATATGGATATAATTCCTATCATCATATCATAAATCCATGGGGCTTAGGTAGTGTTTGAGTCAATTTTAAAATCACCTAGTGGTGTTGTCCTGATTCTCCAATCACCTCTAAATCATTCCTAAGTGAAATAAAACATTTGTAACTCTATACCAAGTGAAACTTGCTGCAATTTTGGACTTAGTTTCAGACTATAAACATCCTAAGTGCACCAAAATCAATTGCTTTTCATAGAACTCCCGAGGTTTGTGCCTTGTATCCTTTGGTTCACCAAGGGAGACTTCTGAGGCGTGATGCACCCAAAAAAATGTGCCTCGATCAAAGTAGGAGTCTTCTAGGGGTTAAGGAATTCTTCTGAAGTGTCATAGAATCATGCATCAATTTTAGATCCAAAATTAGTAATAATCCAGTGCCATTTGATTCCATTTGGAAACAAGCAATTTTTGGTTGAAGCTAGGTATTGCACCTAGTTTCAAATTCTTCACTTCCTCCCTCGGAGTTTGAGTTAGTATCTCTATTTTTTAGAATGGGGATAACTACAGTGGTATCATAGCATGGTCATGTTCACCTGTGGACCATAAATATCTCTATTTCAAGTATAATTGCATCCATGTCCTGGTTCAGTGAAGAAGAGTGCAGCCGGTATGAATGGGAAGAATCATTTTCTGATTATGAAGAGGTGAACTATGCTGGAGACTTTCAATTGCCAAGAGATAAAGATGGTTAATTTCATGGTGAATAATATGCCATTATTCCTTTCCCATCAAGGTCTATATTATTTTATGATCAAGTGAATCCAAATAAATCCTCCCATAACTACCTAGACTATTGGGAATTAAAGAAAGAAATTTGGTCGCACATGTCTTTATGAGAGTATCTCTCTATTGGTATCAGAAGATTGTTCCAATACCCCTACTGCAAAGATAATAAAATTAGTATTGAATTTATGTGGAGAAGGTTGGTAAAGAAATAATTCCTTGTTGGGTTCCAAATGGATCCAAAGTAGATGTACCTAAGGATTCATGCAAGCACAAGAAGGACAAGGATGGGCATCCACAAACATCCACATTCATTGAGGGGAACAATGAGCCACCTAGTCCTGTAGGTGGTGAATTAGAATAAGAGATCCATGAGGAAGAGTGCAAGTCACTCCAAGGTGACATCAATGGAGAAGGAAGTTGTGTAGAAGAAAAACCAGACATTGAGCCTTCCACCAATGATTCAAAATATCCACTAAGTGGAGAAGGAATGGAGATAGATGACCCTCTAGACCTAGAAAGAAGAGAAACCACTGAAGAATGTGCAAGCATAAACATTTAAAACAGAACATCTATTGATGGATGCTCAAGTTTATATATTGATGACATTGAAATCAATCTTGAAGAGGTTGTTGCAAGAGACATTCCCATGAATCTGAATACCTTGAAGTAGAAGAATATGAAAAAGGATCGACTTCCCAGTCAACACTTGAACTGTGCTTGAACTTCATCATGAAATTGATCCAAAGAAGGAAGAATACAATGTTTTTTCCTCAAGAGCTACACTTTCTTGTAAGGCCATTAAATATGGGAAAAAGGAAGATTGAAGAGGCCCTAAGCATCCTGTGTGACACTAATGCATTGGTGTTAAATTATTGTTGGATAATGGACGAGATATATTCAATTGAAGACTTGGAGAAGATACAAAAAGTAGTGACATACATAAGAGGTGTATTTTTCCATTTCTTTATGATAGATATCATCTTCTTAAGCTTGTGGAGATGTATCATAGTGTATCATTGAAGGATGTAGTGGAGATTGAAAATATCACTAATTAGTTGGAGACCACCTAGGATTCATTGAAGAGTACCCAAAGTGCACTTCAAGAATATGAGATTCAGATTAAAAAGCTCCATGAGAAGTGGGAGAGATCATGTTATACCTCCTACATTTGTGAATCCAATTGCATGTGGTTGATTGCATTTATGGTCCAAAGGAAGAGCCTCATGTGATGTTGGATCATAAGGTACATTATAATTTGCAGGTGTTGAGGAGGATCAAGCACTTATTTTGTTTCATTATGAGAGTCATGAATACATGGAGGAATCATATGAGCTCACTCTAGTTGCACCAACATTTGGCGGAGGACTTACATCCAAAAGCTTGGTGGATGGATTTTGCAGAGATTTGGATCATTGTCCTTCAACCCACACATCTCTTACATCAATGACACATGGGGGTGAAGATTGGGTAAAAGGATTCTTTTTGTTGGTGCCACATGAGGATTAGGAGGCTCCCACATATTCTTTTGATGATTTGATGGTCAATCCATGGGGTTTGACAAGTGCACCTTTCCCTTCCCAACAGTATTATAGGCATATACTTTAACTATTTGATGCCTTCATCATGCAGAGTTATGCATGGTAGTTCCACTTGAGCCAATTGAGTGGAACAAGTGCTAGAGAGTTGTACCATTGTACTAGTGCACAACTTGCACATAGGGAAGATAAATTATTTCCATTTGTATTAGTCAGCTGGAGTGTTTATTCATACAAGGATTGGGTGGATAGATACATGTCTGAGATGAGTACCCAAGGGGGTAAGTTTCTTGCTTGTGTCATTCGAGAGTCATTTGACACATCATTCATCTTTTCTGAACAACATGGGAATCTATGGATACTACATGATGTCTTCAGTATAAACGGTAGGAATGAGAGTATCACTTGTGTCAGTTAGATAGTAGTGCTGCGAGTCTTAATCCTAGTTTGCATGAGGAGTTACATATTCTGTTGGATAGAATTGCAGATATTTAGTCTAGCATTGGGAGTGATGAGCTTCAAGTGTGGTGGTGGGATCCTAGTATCCTACTTGATTATAGATAATTCTTAGTGATGGTGATGATTGGGAGGATGCGGTTCAAACAGTGGGATCCTGGAATTCCTTGGAATTTCATATTGTCACCTGAGACAACACCATTGGATAGTTTGCAACTGAGGTAGTGAGATCTAGGAAGTCCTTGGCATGTTGGATTGTCTTGGATAACATTGATGATTGTTGGATGGTAGTACATGCAATGGGATCGTGGCATTGCTTGGTTCAAGATCATTTAAAGGCGCAGCAGTTTTGGTTTTGGATTAAGAGAGAGATCCAATCCACATGCGCATGAGTCTATCTATGCAAAGAATTGTTCATGTTTCATGTATGGGAAACCATTCGAGAGGTGGGATCAATATTCTCATGCTTGGTGGGCTTGGAGGCTTCATGAGGATCCTTATGCAGACACTTTGTAGTGCGGTGGTGGATGCACCATACACCTTGCATTTCTTAGGCTCATCTGGTACAATGGGATCATTTTGGGACTAGTTGTTCCAATTAGGTTAGTGGAAGGATATTTGGTTAGATGGATTTTTCTCTTGAAAGGATTGATACAGTTGAGCATAGTTGCATTCATTATTTTTCATGTGTTGGGACTCCCAGTAGAGTTGAGTATGGAATATTGTTAAGTGGTGGTTTTATTCCTTGATTTGGTTGCATGCATTAAGAATAGTGTGTGTTTCACTTCCATTCATTTGATCTAGTTGAGACCCATTGTTTTTGGTGGGATCAGTTGTGGCACATAGAGTTGGTGAATTGGTAGAGTTGATATAGTAACCATTCATCTCTATGGATTAAGGCAAAGAATTCATGAGCATGGTTGGGTTGGATGTTGCATTACTTCCATGGTTTCAATTGCTTGAGAACAAGCAATCTTAGGAGGGGAGGACTTTCCATGTTCCCAAATTTTTCCTCTGGACTAAGTAAGGTTTTGTTCTAAGTCACCTAGTCATTTTCTAATGAGGAATTATATAGGAGGTGGAAAAGGTTGATAATTTCCTAAGTATTTTGTCCAAAGGTCAAAATTGAAGATTAATAGGACAAGGTGGCTCACATGAAGAGGGAAAATCCCCAATTTGAATTGTTAAGGAAAAAATAGTAATAATTGGGAAATATTCGTCAACATTATTATGCACAAATTTATTTTATTCATGTTGGTCCAATATAATTATTATTTGTGGATAAGTTGGGTCAAAGGAGCACCCAGAGAAGTTGGTTAGAAAGGATAAGGCAAAAGACAAGTTGGGAGGGGTTTGACCACAGGTGTGAAGAGGGTCATGAGGTCACCAAGGAAGTCTTATATTGTTGTTGGATAATCAAAAGGAAACTTAGAATAGTTGTGGACCAAAAGAAGTTGTAATTCCATGGATTTGGTCATTTCCTTAAAATAGAGAGTGCATGTGGATACTCCATTATGATAATGGTCCTAACCTCCTTTTAATCATGCAAGGAGCATTAAATGAGGGGGGAGTGGTCAAGGAGGTTGAGGGCCCACTTATGGAGAGATGCAGTCAAATAATAACCACCTCATGCATGGTTTATAGTTTTGGTTGCTCCATGGTATTGGCTAAGTGGGAAAACTTGGTCAAAGAGGATTAAGGAGCATGGTTTTCACTCACCCATGGTATTGACCATGGTATCGGGGACCTTTCAATATTAAAAGGAGAATCAAGGTGCAGTAGGAGAGAATATGGATGATTTAATATTGTTTTAAATTGATTAGGAATCTATATGCTTGGGTGATGCTCCCCTTGCAAACCAAGAGGGATTTGGACCCCTCATTTCCACTTCACTAGTTGTGTATTCAACTAGTTATTGAGGAAAAAGTTACTCAGCCTTTCTCATTGAGTATATAGCATATTTATGATGTTATTAGATTATCCTTCCATTTCCAAGTGATTATTCCTATGTCTTGATGTACTAGTTTCTTAACAATCTTACCGGGAAGTGCAATAATAAAGTCGTTAGTTGATGTTTGACATTCCATGATCCATGCTATTGTTTTTAACATCATGTACATGTTTATTCAAAACTTTATGTAAGACAATAATAGTGTTGTGTATTACATTCTTCAAATTTTATGTTTATCTTCTAAACTATTTCATGCTTATGCTTAATGTGTTGAATTTTTTACTAGCTTTCACTATTCGGGTCATATCTTGAGTTTATGAGCACCAAATTGAGCTCTCTAAGTCGCTACAGGTAGGTGGGATAGTATAGAATCCATCCCCAACATCAGATCATAAATTTGTGTCTCTTAGGCAGTGTTTGGGTCGAGTTGAAAATCACCTAGTTGTGTTGTCTTGATTCTCCAATCACCTCCAAAGCACTCCTAAGTGCAATAAAACCTCTGTAACTTTGTACCAAGTGAACTTTGATACATGTTGGTACTTAGTTGCATACCAGATACATCCTGAGTGCACTATAAGTCATTGGGTTTCGATAGAATCCCTGGGGTTTTTGCCTTTTATCCTTTGGTTCACCAAAGGAGACTTCCCAGATGCACCCAGAAAATGTGCCTCAGTCGAAGTAGGATTCCACTAGGGGGTTAAGGGAGTCTTTTGAAGTATCGTAGAGTCATGCATAACTTTCAGATCCAAAATTAGTAAGCTTCTAGTTCCATTTAAATCCATTTGAAAACAAGTAGTTTTGGCTGAAGCTAGGATTCGCACCTAGTTTCAAATTCTTCACTTCCTACCTGGGTGTTTGAGTTAGTATCTCTTATTTTTAGATTGGGGATACTACATCATATGTATGAGGGTGAGGGTGGCAGTGGTGGGGTATCATGTCAATTGAGGTCTCTCATACAATATTTTACTTGTTTTATGGGTTTAAGGTTTATTGAATTGAAAATGATTGAAAATTTATTGGGAAAAAAATTAATATTGTAAAGCATGCATGAGAGAAATATCTCATTTTCACCTAATTATTAAAGTTCTTATTGTGATAGGATCATTTCACTCATTGCATAGACATGACAAAATATAAAAAATATTGTATTATATGTTCTAAAACTGGTTTGTGTAATTTTGTATTTTTAATAGTATAATTTTTTATTAGTTGATAATTGCATCGAGAGTAGTGAGGTGCTTACAACCCAATATGGAGAATATGTTGTCACGTTTGTCATGTTTGTCATGTTACATAATATAATGTTCCCATGTAAGCTCATAAATTATCAAAAATAAAAAGTAATTAGAAAAAATCATGTCGATTTATAAGATTTAAAAAATAAATAAATCAGCATAGATCCATCTTAAACCTAGATCTATTAAGCATAGAGAGAAATATCTAATTTCTTGAGGAGTAAATTATTTTTTTATTTTAATTTTTTGGCACATAAAAAAAATTAGATCCCTCTTAATGTTTAATATATTTATATTTAAAATGGATCTATATTGATTTTAAACCTTTTAAAAAATAGGAAAGAAAAAATAAATTAAAATTAAATCTCAACATAAAAAAGATGAGAATGATAAAAGCAATGGTTTGAATGGATAATGTTAAACATGTGGTACTTTGAACTTTTAGAAACCATGTCGCATGAGATTTAGACTCTCTAAACACATTTGCTACAAAATGAATAGAAAAGATCATGACATGGATAGAATGGCAAGAATAAAATTAGCAATACATTATGCATTATGATGGTAACAGCGAAAATACGATCCATTTGACCATTATACCAATGGTACTTTATGTTGTATTTTTTCTTCCAAAGGACGTACTCGCTTATGATATCACTTTGAGGGATGGACCACCTAGTTTTCTTTTTACAATTTCATGTAGTACAAGGGCCTCATGTAACTATTTTTCAAAAACAATAATAATAAATTCGTTGATTTTTTTTTGTGTATAATGCCCAGTAATAAATTCATTGATTTTTTTGTGTATAGTGCCTTAGCGTTGTAGTCCTAAAATTTTGTACATATAAGAGGGTCCACATTGATTTCAATTTGTCTGCCTTGATTCTAGCATTTGGGTTTATTTTTCATTTTAGCATTTGGACCTTGGTGGTTCCTCCCCTTGCATTGTGCATCTTGTTTGTTTGGTGTGGATAGATTTGTTTTCATATGCGACATAGGTGCCCCAATCATGACAAAGCATTTTTCTTTTGTTTCTATAAACAATGGAGGGTCTCGATAAAAAGCATGCCCGCCCCCGGTCACATCAATTTATATATATGTTTGCCATTTAGGTACGTCCTATCCTTTGAACTCGCTTTTATGTCCTTTAATTCTATCTTCCAAGTAAAGACTCCAAATAATTTCTATGACAAATGCTGTCAAGTACTTTATTTTTTGCTCGTGTAGACTTGGTTAAATAATCCATTACCAACTAGTTGAACTGACATCTTGTATTACTTTCATTTTCATTTTTTTTTCAAAATATGATTTCTTTAAACTAATCTTAAAGAACGCCCACAAAACTTACCATTGCCATTTCAAATATCTTGTAAGTTTCAAAAATATATTTGAAAAGTTTATTATTGGATTAAAAAATTATGTATTATTTAAGTGTATTGTAAATATGTTTGGTTAATTGAAATATATAATTAATATAAATTTGTAATAATTTTGAATTTATTAAGATAAATAATAATAATAATAATTTTAAATGTATTAAGTTGAAAAAAGGTTATTTATTTTTTTCGATAGAATACATATTACTAGAAATGCTTTGAACATTTTTTTAAGGGTGGTGCTCGAGGTTAATCATTTGGTTACATATTTGACAGCCTGACAGGACGGGGACATCGAGTGAAGCCCTCAACATTCACATAATAGCAAGCCCAAGGACTTAACCCCGTGACTTCCTACTTGCAACTCACAACACTCACTTTTTTTCTTTTTTTTCACAGAAATTGACCGAGAAACCTGCCCATACTTCCCCATGTTTCATGAATGGTAAGGGCGGTAAACTGTCGGCCTTCCTTGTTGAAGGCCTAACCTCAAAGGACTCAAAAATCAAACTCGTGACCTCCCCGTTCATCAGGAGAGTGTATGCACATCTTACCATTGAGTTAACATTTAGGAGTAATCATTCAACCACTTTAGCTAATCCACCAAACTAATCACTTAAAATTAATACTTATTAGTTATAGTCTTACTCAACTCAATAAAACAAAATCGTAATCTCATCTTTACTACCCTGAACCATTTCATCGTTAGAAAATTCCATGTCCAAACTTGGATATATCAATGTGAAGTATGATGACGAGAAGATATATCATAATCTAGATAACCTAATGAACCTCACCACTTTTATATTAATTCATGTCTAAACATGGATAGACCAATGTGAAGTATGATGACAAGAAGATATATCATGATCTAGATGACATAATGAACCTCACCACTTTTATATTAATTCAAGTTGCATGCTATTTCTAATGTTTAGATTAACTATATGCATATGACGTAATGAACCTTGCCACTTTTATATTAATTCAAGTTGCATGCTTTTCCTAAAATCTAGATTAATTATATTTATATAAAAAAAATCTACGACTTATTTTGACCTTACAAACATTAATTCGATTTTACTTTTTTATTTGTCATAGATTTGACTTGATTATGAAGTGTTTGGAAACATGTAGTTTAAATGTTTAGTGATTTTTATTACTAAATTTTTATTTTTTCGGTATGATTTTGAAAAGGCAGGTATAAATTTTTAAAAACTGGTTATAATTGTTAAACTTTGAAAT
Organism: Pseudotsuga menziesii; assembly: GCA_001517045.1. Taxonomy (NCBI): domain Eukaryota; kingdom Viridiplantae; phylum Streptophyta; class Pinopsida; order Pinales; family Pinaceae; genus Pseudotsuga; species Pseudotsuga menziesii. Next base: position 2,314,822 of record LPNX010662518.1, read on the forward strand.
TTTGGGTGTTCGAAGGGTTTTTGACAATATTGAATCTATTTTTACAATCAAAATTTCTATTAAAATATAGTTAAATTCAGATTTTGCAAAATAAATAACATCAGATTCTTGCAAAAAGCTCTGGTCCGAGCTAAATCTTTGAGTATTTAGACGTCTCCATTTGGAAATACTCAATACAATCAAAACATTTTGACAAATCTTTAAATTCTTATAACTAATCTAATGATTGATTCGTTAGAACCTTAATAAAATATAAGATATTAATGCAAATGTTTTTAAGGTAATAAATTCTGAAAGAAATATATTATTGTACCGAGAGGAGGTGCTACACAATCTAGTGTGGGGAAATGTTGTCACAAAAGGTAATGTAACATAATGTTAAATTACCAAAAATTAAAAATAATTCACAAATCATTTCAACTCATAAAATAAACCAGCATAGATCCATCTTAAGCCCGAATCTATTAGTCACTAAGAGGGATCCAAATTCTTGAGGTCTAACTTTTTTATCTTGAAATTTTTAGACATCAAGAAAAAATTTACCCCTCAAGAAAATGGATCCCTATTGGTGCTTAAGAGATCCAGGTTTATGATGGATTTATGCCAATTTTAAATTTTTTATTATAAGTCAACATGAAATTTTTAATTACTTTTTAGTTTTTATAGGTTATGAGATGACATGGGAACATTACTTTATGTTACATAGTGTAACGTGAAAACATTTTCCCCATACTAAGTTGTAAGCACTTGGCTACTCTCAATGCAAAAAACAGAAAGTATTAAAAAAACCAATATTGACGTATAAAATAAAAAATAAAACTTAAACCAAATCTATCAAGTATAAAAGTGATCAAATTTCTTGAAATTAAAATTTAATAGAAAAAATTACATCTCAAAAAATTAAATCCTTATCAATATTTGATAAATCCATTTTTCAAATAAATCTTTATTAATTTATAACAAATATTTCTTTTTAAATATTAAACATTTTGAACCTATTGTTTTAGAAACTATCACATTTGTTACTTATATTTCCAACATAAAAATAATTAGTTATAATCTTTTAAAATTCTATCATTAAATCATAACTCAATCAAAAAAATTCAACGAATTCCAAAGTATTTGCCACAAAGACATTTTGAAAACTATGTCTACCTTTTTTACTAACTTCACATTATTGTAAATAATATATTGTATTCTTTTTTTATTTTAAAATTTTAATTTGTCAAATATTGGCAAATCATAATGGTTGAAAAAACTATCTTTCTATTATAACAATAAATATATTTTTAAGTAATAGTTTATAGGGCATAAAATAGATGGTGAATTGGTGTCTATTAAAGCACTTATTGTATAAGGTCACTGATTTGAAACTCCATAGATACCAACCTTGTAAATAAACAAAAAATAAGTAATATATATGTTTTTAAGAAATAGTTTAAATGTTATATGTTTTCTATCTTTTTTTAGTTTATTTTGTTTGAACTCTTAATGGAAATCTTCAAAAGAAGTCTTGTTTGAACTCTTATTAGAAATCTTCAAAGAAGTCTTAGAGTCACATATATTAGTTTTAGGAATTGCATAAATTTGAATCCCAGAAAAGTATTTGAGAGTGCTAAATCTATTTTATGCATTCAAAAACCTAATTTAAAAGCTTCCAAATTCAGGTTTTACCAAAAACAAATTATCTGATTTCGACAAAAAAAACCACCAAAAAATCCAAAACTTAGAATAAATAAACTACTGGATTTTTTAAATTAACAATAAAAATTTTATATAGAGATAAATAATTTTGTCTTATAAAAATAAATAGTTTTGTCTTATAAAATTTATATTTTTATTGAGTTATTTAAAACTAGATGACACAATTATATAGTGTATTGTTTTGATCTATTTTTAATTTAATTTAACGAACAATTAAACTAGCAATTGCCCCAAAAAGGTGCAATGATATGCCAATCAGTTGTTGTTGAAAGGTGAAATGGTTGAAAAGGAAAACCTCATATCGAATTCGTGTTTTGTAAAAGAGAGGTACATTTTGTATTTCTTAAAAAGTTGTGGCGCATTTGACAATGACTGTATTTATATATAATTTAGTCTAAAAGGAAACCAGAGAAATATAGGATATAAGTTAAAGGTGTGAGCTATTAGGCCTTGCTTTTACGGAAAAAGAGTTGTCATGACCCTGGTACCTTCAAGATGCCATTGGGGTCGTGAATCAACCAAATTTTGAATTGAAAATACCTTTATTACTATGTTTTTCTTTCCATTATTGAAAATTTAATAATTAAAGTGGGATTTTATATGATTTATGAGTTACTGACAATTCTTAAAAAAATAAAAATGCATTCTAAACAACCTCTACATGAATGCAGTCACCTTCTTTTAATAACTTTAGGCAATTATGTTCATCATTAAACAATAATTCTATTACACAAATATCAAAGATAATATTGCACATGTATACACATTTAAGAGATAAATAAATCACATATAAATACCAATGAATACTTATTTGTAAATGCAATTGACTACTTGCATACCAAAAATGTTCCACCTAGCCATAGGCTCTATTAAGCCATATCTTTCTTTGATAGATCTATCCCCGAGCTAGGGTCATTCATCAACAAGAAGGTTTTGGTTCTCTCTCTACAGTTATCCCAGTCCTTGAGCACACCTTTCCCTTTAGCCTACTAACCCAAGGAATGGGGCTGTCATCTCCAAGTTAATAGTCCCTTAGTATCCTTTAATTCTCTTTGATGGATTTCACGTAGGTGGCTAGAAACTCTATGTTCCAAGACCCTGGGGAATATAAATCTAGTCTATAGTACAGTTCACTTTGGTATGGTGAGGTTGGTATCACATAAGGCATTCCCTTCTAATATCCAATGTCAGTTTCGTTCTTGACAAAGGTTGGTTCAGTTTTGATCATAGACACGGACTCCATCCAGCGAGAGTCAATCATTTGAGTGGACTTATTTCTCATTTTTATAAGCATATTGATGACTAACCAAGTGGCACCAAGGGTGGTGATATCTAGCCATGTGGCATGTATGCATTGGAACACCCTTTTCCCCTTCTTGTGGACTCTTAGTCCTCCATCTCTTTTCCATTCTCTAGTCTACAGTAGTCATGGTTTTATATATAAAAAGTAAAAACATACAAAATTACATCATTCATGTTTGGATTCTAGCCATATAATCCATATTTACATTATTATATTATGGGGCCGAAAACAGGGTGTTACAAGATTCATATGGTTGTCATGATTATGTGATTTTGGTACTAATGAAGCATTCTGAAAGTAGAAGCTTACAAATGTACTTGTTCATTCTTCTCTATATTTGTCTTGGGACACCTTCTCAACCGTGGATTTCTCCTTCTGTACAAGAGAAATGTGTAATTTTTCAAAGTTTGGATCCTTTAACCCCAGACACTTCCTTAATTTCCCTACAAATGTCTTGAAAATGTGCAAATATGGCTCACAAGCTCTATTGTTTGTCTCATTTCACACACCCGTGTCAATAATTTTTTCAAGGTACTAGTGTTCAATGACTTGTGGGATTCTTCAATGATTAATGGAACTATTGTTTTTTTATGGAGGTTTATTACTTCCCCTCTTTTCAACCTTGGCCAACATCTCATCATGTTGGCTTTGAAATGGGTCCACTTACTTTTGGGAGATAGGCTTAAAAAACTTAAGACCTTCACTAGGAAGCCAAATAAATCAAGGCTTTAACCATAGTATAGGATTCCATAAAATTCATTATGCACTTGCTGGAACTCCACAAGAAGCTTCCATTGGTGTGTTTTTATCTTTCCCTGATATTTATCACATGATTTATTTATCCTTATTCACAAATATGGGGACTAACTGCGCCATACGAATCACTTCATCAATAGAGACTCTTGGATTAACTTTGAACAACTCTTGGAAGTGACTTTTCCTCAACTAGGCCAACCCTTCAAAAGAGGATATTGAATTACCTTGCTGGTCATTTAGGCTTCAAATAGTGTTACTAAGCCTATGCCCTTTTGCAAATTATTGAAAAAAAACTCTGTGTTATCATCCCCACACTGCAACCAAATAGATATGCTTTTAAGCCTCTAGGTTGCTTCCTTGTCATCCAAAAGTTTCTTCTTATTTCCTTCTAGTAAGACTTGTCTCTCTTCTTACTCCTATGAGCCAAAACCACTATCCTATTTGTCATAAATGGCTTGAAGAGAGACCTCCACCACTTTGAGTTCCTTGCGATTCCTCATGCGCTTCCTATGGGAACATTTTGAAGTGAGATTTTGTAGGATTTTCATATTTGAAGAAAAAAGAGTTGTAGTTGAACAACCTAGAGTCAGATCAGAGTGGGCCCATAGGTCCCTCGATAGGGAAAGAAACTCTTTTTTTTTTCCAGGAGGTATTAAAACCTAAATTAGAGGTTTGAGTTCATCTCCTCTAACTTGAAGGAAAATAGGGAAGTGATATCATTCACCCCCTTCCCCCACCCATTTTCTCAGCTGAAGTGAAAGGTCCATCACAGAGTTAGAAACCTTTGAATTTCGATCCTCTCCAACCCTATTATTCCTCCAAGAGGCCTTTAGCTTGACTAGCTTAATATCCACCGACCCACTCGTAACCAACCTATGAAAAAATACTTCAACTGGGGATCAACCCATTCCCTTGGACTCCAAACCTTTGTAGCACCCAAAGAGAAATTTAGATCTCCCCCCACAATAACTGATCCCTCCTTAAGGACATATTTGTTGAAGAAAGCATCCCAACATGAAATACGATCCCCATAAGTCCCATAAACATTTACCATAGTAAAAGGAGTCCCCAACAACTCCGGCATAAGTTACACACCCATCCTAAGCTTAAAAGTCTAGAAATCGTACACTTTAATAACATTCCGATTCCACCCAATGGATAACCCACCAGATTGTCCTATAGAATTTGAACTGACATAATTCCAACCTTTGAATGTTACCAACACCCATGTGATAACCTCACTATCTCCCAAATTCTCTTGAAGAAAAATTATATTCCCACCTTAAATAACACTGGAGGGAAGGGTTTCCTGAGGGACTTTGTAGCAGTGAAAGGGTCCTTCCTTGTGTTAGGTGTGGTAGGTATTGTGGGTATATGGCTAACTAAACCAAGTGAGATTCCTGTATCTTTGTGGTTAATGCACAAACCCAAAATTGAAAATATTGGGAAAAATGACTAAGTTATGGCACGTGAAGATATAAGCAATCTCGACCATAGATAATTGGGTTAGATGTAATACAAGCCATTGACTTGGTGCCGACGTTGAGGAGATGACATTAGAATCTGTGTATAAATTGTAAGGAATGCGTGGTGAATGATGACTTCTGACTCCTGACATCGACAGCGTCATAGTCAGGAAGTTGGAATCGTTCGATTGATAGTGGGGTAAGAATTGTTGCTTTTTGACTCCCAATGTTAGAAATGTTGGAGTCAAGATGTCAGTTTGGTTTTGATTTGAAGGTACTTATGTGCCCTGAGTTCTTACTGCTGACGTCACAAACATCAGAAATGATAGGTCAGAGGGTGCATGTTGTGAAACCCATTATGCGTTCTGAGTTTCAATTTCCAATGTCGAAGTATCAGAGTCAAAATTTCGATGAAGCTTCATGGGTGAATAGTTTGTGGTCCCAGACTCCAACTCCCAACTGTATGGACGTCAAAACAATCATAGTCAAATGTGAAAAGACGGATTGACTTGAAAAGGTCGAGAAAGCTTAATTAAGCTGTCGAGGCGATTGACAACTATTGGATCTTAATAGTTAAACGTCTGTATTGTAGAACAGTATTTAGATTTGGTCTCTAGGAAAAATTAAGCAGTCGGGATCGATTATAAAGTTTATTAAGGATCCAATTAAGTGAGATTAAGGTTGCTTCAGTGATCAATTTGGTCAAGGAAAAGCATATCAGATGGTATCGTAGAAAAGGAAAAATTTCATCTAGCCGTTCCAAGAAATTTCATGTCTCCTCAAAAGGACACTAATGTGATCGGGGACGTAACATTTACTAGATGTCCATATTGGTGGTATATTCAACATCGAAAAGGAAGCCCTTCATAGTCCAATCTGTCATGAAAAATCCCCTCTCTCGAGACAAAATTTAACTCTTCTGTCAGACTACGCCCCCTTAGATATAGAGACATGAGAATCATTGCCACAAACACCTCCCCTATTTGTAGAAAATACATGTCCACCTACAAAAAAAACCCCATTTCCTTTTTAAGATCCCTAAAGCCACACCCAAGTTGGCGCTACATCAAAATGTTCTTTGCTAGAATAAAATAGAGGGGACTAATTCTTCAACAAAACAAGACTTGAGTTGATACTTTAATTGCATTGGAAAACCCTCCTCTCGTCCTCCTCCTTTTGGAAAATGAATATAAATGTGGTTTTATGTTGATCTTCAAGGTGAATATGAATCTAGTTATAGATTGAAAATCCATCCATGAATGAGAAAAGATCGTTCCCTGCGGACTCACTGATAATTTGGTTGATAAATGGGATAAGATAGTTGTCTTTTGGAGAAGCTAATTTTAGGTCCCAAAAGTTGGTGAAAACTCTAATATTACCTTTTTTCTTGTTGGCGGGCACCAATTTATCTACCCATTTGGTTAGGGGCATTGGGTGGACAAAACGTGTGTGAAGAAGTTTCTCCACCTCTGATGTAACAACAATAGCCTTTTGTTGATTAACCAATCATAGATTTTGTCAAATAGGTTTGACATTGGGGTACATTCTTAATCTCATGTTCAACAATACTTGGATCAATTACCGACATATTTTCATAGGACTACTAGGAAATGTCACAATACTCCTAGAATAGTGCAATATAAATTTCAATTTCCTCGCAGGAATAATGTGCACCAATGAATACATTCTCAATGACATGAAAAGTTCTGGAATTATCAATTAGGATGGATTTAGATATGTTCTCCATGTTTCCTTTCTCATACATTACCTCATATATTGTGAGAGGACTCCTATACCATTCCATAATTCTGGGTCTAATGATCATGCCCCCTTCCATGTGATGTTTCCTAGAGGATGATTGAGTAGTCTTTTAGGTTCCCATATTCTATAGTCACCATATATGGGAGTTGGTTGTTTCCATTTAGCTAGGAAACAATTTTTTTCTTCTGAAAGTGGCATTGGATGACCCATGGATTTGTCCATTGTATTAGGATAAAAAACAAGATAAAATATGAGGCACTCATCCATTGTGGACATGTTGATTTAATATTGAGTTCTTATGACCATCCGAGGTTTTTTCTAGAGTTTTATTTAGGGTTTAATAAAACCCTTCCACCCATTGTGGTTTAGTTTCAGTGGTGAGATATCCACAGTGGCTAGACAAGGAGGAGGATGCATCCAAGGTCTTCACTTGAGCTTCATCTTTTCGTTTGATATCACTTCTAGGATTATTTGTTGAGCATTATTAGTACTCTGTAGCAGCTATAGTGGCCATTCGTTCTTGTGATTGAGTTCCATTCATAATAAAATGCCATGGTGTCTTTTAGATCTTATGTGTACTTTGATATATTTGATTGATGTTCTTAATGGAATGAGTGCAATCTATTTGTAGAAAGTCTTGATATGCAAACTATTTGATGAAATTACACAACGTGTGCCTATATTTACATCGGGTTATTATATTATATAAATATGTGCATGTTTTTTAGTGATATCGAAAATATTATGGATATAATAATTGTTACATGATGGATATAACGTGCATAGTTTCCTCCCGATGATTGATATACGTACATGTTGATGTGATAATCCTAGGATGTAAACTATGGTGGGAAAAATAAATGTTGGTGCATTATATACGAGATAGTCAATAGCTATACCAAATTGCAAGGAGCAAGAATGTTGTGGAAAATGAAATTGAAGAAGCAACGTGAGAGCTAAAGGATGGCATATGAAGGCATATTAGACATGTTCAAAGACATTGATAAATATCATCATTGTACACACACATATTGTTGAGGATGCCCCTAGGATGATGCATAAATTAATTGGGGGCGGGGAGGGGNGTATAGGATGACCAAATGTATTGTAATGATGCACAATGATGTTTAATATAAATCCTTACTAATTGTAGAAGAAGAAGGATGAAGAAGAGATGGGGGGCTATGATTCCATATGTGGGGGAAGTTGAAGTGGGTATAAAGGGGATATGACCCTAGTGGCATATTAATCCAAGTCATTTTCCCTTTTCAAAAAACTTAGAGGGTGATTTTATCCTAAGGTCCCTAAATCCATGTTTACGAGAGTGGCTTAATTCCCTTTAGCATATAATCTCCCAAATATCATTTTCTTCATCATTGAACCCCAAATCCCTTCTAGTCATCCAAGCATGTAGGCACATAGTTATGTTGTTGTGGTTGGATACTTGTGACAGAGTGTCAATTCCTTTAGTTTGAAAATGTAAAATCATATGAATAGGAATTTAAAGTTTCGTTCACATCCAACCCACAAGTGCAAGCCAACTTATATTTTGGAACTCCTTCCTATTTTCCAAATCAACCAATTTATCCACCAAGTGAAAAGAAGAAACTAAAACCTTTTAAATTGTAGATACATTATGGGGATTTTTTATGGGGATTCTTAGCCATTCCTCCATTGAAATTGGATGGATATATTTCCTATGGACCAACCTATACCAATGACATTTTTTTCTAAATTAGTCTCCACACTCCTTTTGTACCCAATGCTTTATAAAACAAAATGAATTTCTTCAAGACCTAACCCCCTTGAACTTTAAGAGGGTTCATTTTCTTCCAATTTATGAAAGTAGGGGATTTATTAATCCTTATCTCTAGATGAATATAAAACAAAACCTTCTCATGTGTTATAGATCCTTTATCGTAATCCAAGACAAAGACATCCAATAGACTAAAAATGATTCCAACACAACTTTTACAATAACCACACCACCTCCCACAGATAGCCACTTACTACTCTAGACATGTAACCTTTGTTTTACTTTGTGATTACATGGTACCGATCTCTTTTGTAGTCATTTGCTTTGATATTAAAAAAACACGGTATTTAACTATTGTTTACAGATAAGTTTGTTGATATGGTAGCACAATTGCTATACATTCCTTATACATCTCCTAAAACCCAAAGAATGAAATGGTTGATTTTTTCAAACCGGTCTTCATACTTGTATCTAAACAAAACAATTTATTAATGTTTTTAAGATTGGTAATATTCCTTTGATCCCTAACAAATAAAATTAATGTGTAATCAACAAACAAAAGATGAGTCAAACAACAAGCATTCCATATTTTTATATCTTTGAACTTCCCATACCTTTGATATTGCTTTAATAATCTACTCAAACCTTTTGCCACTACAAGAAAAAGAGGAGTTGAAAGGGGAAACCTTGTTGAAGACTTGGACCTCAATTGAAAATTTGTGTAACCAAGCTATTGACTAAAACTAAGAGATATTGAATCCCAAAATATAAAAAATATATATAAAAACCCCTTTGCTCAAATACAACCAATTTACTTTGTCATAAGCTTTAGCTAGATTTAATTTTAAAACCACTTGAAAAATATTGTTGGAAAGATAATCTTTAATCATCTAACAATGATTTTACAAATTGTTTTGTAAAATCATTAAAATTACATTAAAATTAGGAAAATCTATTTTATCTATCTATCTAACCAATGATATAATTAATATAACTATCATAATCAACTATATATTCAATATTTTTATATTCTTCTGAAATATTTTAAGAATATTCTCAAATACATAATCAATATAATCTACCATACCAATTATTAGCTAATTCTTATTTAGCTGGTTTTTATACATTAATATTATAAACCAATTCATAATTTTTTATATTAATATTATAAATTATAAAATATATATATATATATATATATATATATATATATATCACATTAATTAATTATTATTTATTATAAAAATATTAATTATATTCTCTATTTTATTTTAATATGAATATCTTAATTTAATTGTTTAAATCATTGTTATTTTATGATCCCTTTATATATTAGCACTAGCACCATGTGATGCCATATATATTTTTTTGGATAGCATTTTTTATATCCAATATATGAGTAGAGCTATCGTATGTGGTTCTAATCATTATTATATTGTTCAACAAGTAATATTTCACCTTTTCCATGCTAACTTTTGTGGAAGCTTAAAGATTAGACGAACGAGGAAATTGAGGCTAAACAACAATTTCATGGAGAATAATGGGTAGGGATTCCAGGCCACGAAATACTTTGCAGTTTTTTGATGAAGGTTTAACTTTGCACTTACAGTTCGTCATTGTTGTGATTTTATGCAACGGCAGAGATTAGTAAATGGAAAATAGTTTTTGTTGCCTATTCCATGTATTAGTAGGATGTATTTTTTTAGGATGATCAATATTCAGCTTGTTGCAGGTCAATTAATGCGGCTGCTGCAGGCATGGTATCCGTTGGATCTTAAGCATCTTGAGATCCAACGGACACCATGCCTGTTGCGTCTGCATTAATTGGCTTACAATAGGCTAAATAATTTTCTCCTTTTTCTAGAGGGTTCCATAAGCTTTTTGGTGTTTAGGAGTAGTTTGTAAACACACAACTCTTCACTTCTATCGGAACCGCGTTCATTGGTAAGTCTTACGATTCTATCAGAACAAATTCTTCCGCTGATGAACGTGAGCATGATCATTCTTTTCTTTTATAAAAAAAACCGCTTGACATTAAATCTTTCTCTGTTGTTGTGGGTAATCTCAAGGTAGCACTGTCTCAGGCGTTGGCGTATTTTTATCCCTTTGTTGAAAGGCTAGTAACAAATACGCAGGGTAGGTGAGTTGTTGGGCCATAATGAAGGAGATGGGTTCAACCAGACAGGAAGTTTTTGTGAAGGGAGGCTTCTATCGTCTCTCTATCCAATCCAGCAAGTGGACGACCATCACGTTTCTGTCAACTTCCAACACCGCGTACTTTATCTATCTTAACTGTTGTTAAGAACCCGTGTCAACCCCCCTCTTTATTTTGTCAGTATATTTTGTCGGATGCATATGCTTTGTAAGTCGTCCCATTAGTATGATGTATTATCCCACATTCATGGGGAGTAAGTAATAGTTGTTAAGTCGTCTAGTTAATAGGTTGCATTATCCCACATCCATGTGGAGTAATAGTTGTTCAGATTAGACTTAGTATATAAGTATGTGTTGAGGCTAATGAAAGCATTGAAGAGTTATTTTGTATTGAGCTTGCTCAAAGGTGGTTGCCCCCTCGAAGTGGTCCGCGATCAATAAAATCTATTTTGTGCTCCAATATTTCTGTTATATCGTGCATTTTGATTGTTCATTGCAGGAGGTTCTTCACATCTGGTATCAGAGCACTTTCTTGGGCTCGTTGGGTGGCATTTCGGGAAAAAAAAAATTATGCCGTGCTTCCTGGCTCTGTGCGCTTTACAGTTGTTCTTCTTCCTGCAGCAATATTATTCATCCGGATCAGGGATTAAATCCTATCCGCTTAACAGTGGGAAGTACTTGGGCATAGCCCTAAAACTCATTGTGAGGAGTACCACAGGAACCCCAAAGTAGCTGGCCATTGAGAGGACCTGCCAAGCAAAAAGGGCAATGACCCCCACCATATTGACTAGATTCCCATCCGTGAGGAAAATCAAAGAGTTGTCATTTTTGGCCAAGCGGTTAGCAGTTTTACCTGCACCGTGAAGTGAGGGGTACTGCCCCAATACTCAAGCCTGAGACAACCTTGGTGGTCGAGTGACTACCTTTGAACCAATAGGAAGCCGAATATACCTGGGGTCCATGTCTATTTACAGTTGATAACGTGTAGAATTTCAGAATTGTCACAAATCAATTACTCAATTTCCTGTTGATAAAACGTAGCTTCTAGCACTGCCACAGATTAGTTCTTTAGAAAAAAAGAAAAAAGAATATAAATTTCTGTTTTTCAGCCATATCTTCCTTGATTTAGCTCCGTTTTCCTTGAAATTTCACTGTCACCCCCGTAATATCATTCTGCATATTCCTTCATTGAGGCCCTTATCCCCAATTCCACTTCCTCAAGGCCAAAATTTCACATTTGTCAATTTTTAGAATTTGTCATAACTTCTCTGATTCTCACCCAATCGCCTTCAAATTTTTCCACAGTGTTCGTTTTCCATTTTTGCTTCATTGTCCCTCTCTGACAAATTTTCCAATTCCTTCATCCCACCTCTTAAATTCACATTTTATGCTTCTTGTCCCTAAAAAAGTGTCCAAAACCCCGTAAAACCCCAATTACCCCCCCAAATTTTTCCCAAATAAAAAATCTCATTTTCTAAAACCCTCTCCATTTTTGTTTTTCTACCCATTACCTCAAAAAAAAAAAACTGCTTATGGTTGTCACCCGCACCAAAGCAAATAAACAAATGGAAGAAGAATTTGCCACCATCAAGTCCAAACTTAAGGATCTAAATCAAAAATTTCTCAGCCTCCATCTTCAACATTCACCCATGAATAACCGCCGTCAGCCTGAGTCTTCAGTAGACACTGGGTTCTCATCATTTAGCAACTTCCGTGGGCCGAAGCTGGATTTTCCTCGCTTCAATGGTGATGATCTGACTAGATGGATTTATAGGGCAGAACAATATTTCAGTCTGCATAACACTTTTGATGTCAATAAAGTCCCCCTTGCATCCTTTCATTTGGAACATCAAGCACTTCAATGGTTCCGTTGGTACATCAAGGCTCATGCCAAGCCAAACTGGACATATTTTTCCGAACTCCTCTTGCAATGATTTGGTCCTAGTGCTTTTGATGACTTCACAGGAGCACTCACCAAACTTCGCCAAACTGGCACTGTGCGGGAGTATCAGACATAACTTGAGAAACTCGCCAATCACACAGAGGGATTGCCTGATGCATTCTACCTTAGTTGTTTTATCAGTGGTTTGAAGGATGCAATACGCTTTGAGGTTAAAATGTTCTGCCCCAACATAATGATGGAAGCCCTCGGGTTGGCTAAGCTAGTAGAGGACAAGATCCAGGCTCAACAACGCTCCAAATCCACTCTTGTTCCATTCAGACCTATGGTTCCTCAAAGAACCCAAAATATGCCAACTCCTAGAACCACTCCTATCAAGCATTTGTTTGAAGCAGAGATGCGGGAACATCGGGAAAAAGGGATTTGTTATAATTGTGATGAGAAATTCACTCGGGGACATAGATGTGTTGAGCAAAAGCTCTATCTCTTGGATGTGGATTCTCCACCCACACCTGAAATTTTTATGAAATTCCGGATCCCACAGATGATGATGGTGACATTCAACAACTTCCTGCTCCAGAGGACCAACTAGAGATATCTCTCCATGCCTTAGCTAGAGTCACCACCCCACAAACCATGCGGGTCAGAGGGTTCTTCAAAAAACTCCCTCTTACAATACTCATTGATTTTGGTAGCATTCACAACTTCATTGACCCGAGGATCGCCAAACAGGCCGATTGTTTCATCCATCCTTGCTCCAGCTTTGAAGTCATGATTGCCAATGGGGGCACCTTACCTTGCAAAGGGAAGTGTCGTAATGTGTGCATCTCTATGGGGGATTATAACTTGCGCTCTGACATGTTTTCCTTGCCCTTAGGCGGATGTGATGTGGTTTTGGGCGCTCAATGGTTACACACACTTGGACCCATTTTATGGGATTTTGCTAAACTTTGGATGCAGTTTTCAATCAATGGTACCAAACACACATTGCGGGGCTTACAACCAAGGTTCTTAGCCTCATCAATTTGCATCGCAAGGAAAAGCTTCTTAAGAAAAGTTCACATGGTGTCATCACTCAGCTCCATTTCATTCAGATGCAACCTGCAGCAGTCTCAACTACTCCATTGGATCTCCAACAAATTTTGGATCGATATGCATGTGTGTTTGTTGAGCCAGTGGGATTGTCACCTTCCCGACCCGAGGACCATCATATTCCACTCCTTCCTAGAAGTGTCCCTCCCAACATCAGGCCCTATCACTACCCATTTCACCACAAGACAGAAATTGGGATGCTTGTTCGCGACTTACTCAAGCAAGGTGTTATTCGCCCTAGCACTAGTTCCTTCTCTTCACCGATCCTTCTAGTTCAGAAAAAAGATGGTTCATGGCACCTTTGCATCGACTTTAAAGCAATTAATCACATCATAATCAAGGATAAGTTTCCAATTCCCGTTGTTGATGAGCTTCTGGATGAGCTCCATGGTGCTCATTTTTTCTCCAAGTTGGATCTTCGTTCTAGGTATCACCAAATTCAGGTCCATGCGGATGATATCCCTAAAACAGCTTTCTGCACGCATGATGGCCATTATGAATTTTTGGTCATGCCATTTGGCCTCGCAAATGCCCCTTCCACGTTCCAGTCATTGATGAATAAAATATTTTGGCCCTACTTGCAAAACTTCATTCTGGTCTTCTTTGATGATATCCTCATCTATAGTAAAACCTGGGCTAAGCATCTCCAACATCTGGATCTTGTACTGCAACTTTTCTGTGATCATCATTTATGTGCCAAACAATCTGATTGTGTTTTTGGGTAGAAGGAAGTCAAGTATCTCAGGCATATTGTTTCAGCACAAGGGGTTCGTGTCGATCCTGCCCAAATCGATGCCATGAAAAATTGGCCACCTCCTCAGACCTTGAAGAGCCTTCGTGGGTTTTTGGGACTTATTGGCTACTACCGCAATTTTGTCAAGGATTATGGGAAGATTGCAGCTCCATTAACATATCTACTGAAAAAGGATGCTTTTACGTGGCCACCTGCTGCTGAGTGTGCATTTGAGAAACTGAAACAAGTTATGTGTACCACACATGTTCTAGCTATGCCTGACTTTTCCAAGCCCTTCACTATTGAGAGTGATGCTTGCGACAATGGACTTGGTGTTGTCCTCCTCCAAGACGAACATCCCATTGCATTCACCAGCAAATCCCTATCTGGTAAGAATTTAGCCGCCTCTACATATGAGAAGGAAATGATGGCTATTTTGCATGCCGTACAGAAGTGGCATCCATACCTCTTAGGGAATCATTTCTGCATCAAGATTGATCACCAGAGACTGAAATATTTCCTGGAACAATGGGACTCATCCCCAACACAACAAAAATGGGTTAGCAAACTCATGGGTTATGACTACGAGATCACTTACAAGAAGGGTAAGGACAATCTTGTGGCAGATGCTCTTTCCCACACATTTGCTGACCATGCTTCTCTTTCAGCTATTTCTATGCCTATTCCAAATTGGTTACAATCTATTCAGCAAGGCTATGTCAATGACTCTTCCTTATCTCAAATCATCCAACAGTTGGCCAGTAATCCTTCTCTTATACCGCATTACTCTTGGGATGGTTATTCTCTGAGATACAAGGGTCACTTGGTGCTTCCCTAGAGCACAAATCTTCACCAGGCTGTCTTCTATGAAATCCATGCTTCTCCAGCGGCAGGGCACTCTGGGTTCCTCAAAATGTATGAGTGGGCATGGCGTAACTTCTTTTGGAAGGGAATGAAATGGGAAATTCAATAGATGGTTGCTGAATGTGATACCTTCAAGTGCCACAAGGGTGAAACTACACTCCTACCCAGCTTGCTCGACTCCGTGCCCATCCCTACAAGGATTTGGACAGATATTTCGATGGATTTCATCAACGGGCTCCCCTAAATATGGAGGGAAGACCGTAATCTTGGTTGTGGTTGATTGACTCTCCAAATATAGTAATTTTTGTGCTCTCAACCATCCATATACTGCCTCCTCAATCGCACAAATTTTCATGGACCAGATACTCCATCTTCATGTCATCCCTTCTTCCATTGTCTCAGACTGCGATGCAACTTTCACAAGTCATTTTTGGACCGAACTCTTTCGCCTCACTGGAACCAAACTGAAAATGAGTTCAGGATATCACCCACAAGTAGATGGTCAAACTGAAGTCACCAACAAATAATTGGAAACTTATCTTCGTTGCTTCACCTCTGAACAACAACATCAATGGGAAAAGTGGCTCCCTCTCGCTGAATGGTGGTACAATACTTCCTACCATACTACATCTAAAATGAATCCATATGAAGTTGTTTATGGGCAGCCACCCCCAATGCTCCTTCCATACACCCCCCATAGTTCACCAGTTCAGGCAGTTGACATGGTTCTGTGCAACCGTGATCAGATTCTTCACATTCTGCAAGAGAATCTTCACATGGAAAGAAATCGCATGAAGTAGCAAGCCGATCAACACCGTTCTGCGCACTTTTCAAGTCTTTGATATGGTTTTTTTTCATTTGCAACCTTACAAGCAATCCTCCCTGAAACTCAAAGGGCATCAGAAGCTGGCTCCAAAGTTCTATGGGCCATATAAAGTTCTTCAGAAGATTGGGTCTGTTGCTTATAAATTGGAACTTCCTCCTTCTTCTCGCATTCACCCAGTCTTTCATGTCTCTTGTCTCAAGAAAGTGAATGGCACCAACATCAGAGCACAAACTATTTTACCAGAGCTGGATACGAAAGGCTCCATCATTTTGGAACCAGAGGCCATCCTCAACAAACGCACTCGTCAGCTTTGCTCTCGGGCCATCACAGAGGTCTTAATTTAGTGGCACGGCATGCAACCAGAGGATGCTACATGGGAACCACTCCTTCAGATTCAGCAGCAGTTTCCACATCTAAAGCTTTGAGGACAAAGCTTTTTCTAAGAGGGAGGGATGTTAAGAACCTGTGTCAACCCCTCTCTTTATTTTGTCGGTATATTTTGATGGACGCATATGCTTTGTAAGTCATCCCATTAGTATGATGTATTATCCCACATTCATGGGGAGTAAGTAATAGTTGTTAAGTCGTCTAGTTAATAGGTTTCATTATCCCACATTCATGTGGAGTAATAGTTGTTCAGATTAGACTTAGTATATAAGTATGTGTTGAGGCTAATGAAAGAATTGAAGAGTTATTTTGTATTGAGCTTGCTCAAAGGAGGTTGCCTCCTCGAAGTGGCCTGCGATCAATAAAATCTCTTTTGTGCTCCAATATTTCTGTTATATCGTGCATTTTGATTGTTCATTGTAGAAGGTTCTCCACAACTAGAAATTCTTAGATGTACGCGTCGTGTTCCTATTAGATAGAGGGACAACGTATTCTAAACAATGTTTTCAAACATAACCTCATATAGAAAAACACATTTGACGTAAAAATTACCGTTGTGTATGCTCTCCCTCTGTGCCTGTGATAAATCTTTAAAACTAGTAGCATATGCTCTCCCTCTACACTTAGTGTAATCCTTCATACGTTAAATTATTAAAAATGCAATAAAATATGAATAGTTTAATTACAAAGGCCTATGAACATTAGGTTTAATAATGAGCTGGGTATGATACCGTTATGATTAGTTAGAAAGTCAAGTGTTAAGATAAGTAATTCAAATACTATTTTATGAAACAATGTTTTAATACATATCGTAAATTATGAAACTCAGCAAAAATCATGACAAGGATATGCTTAGTTATTCTTAATCTCACTTTCCACTTCAACGTCAATTTCACAATATTATTCTTCTCAGCCGCCATGTCTAGATGATTTGGATGGCCATGTCATTATCTTCTAAAATTTTCATTTCTATAATAAATTTTTAAGTTTGAAATTTCTATGTGCTTCTAAATAGATTGGTATGTGGTCATAGTTATCTGCATATAGCTTGTGGCGTGAAATCTCCATCGACATGTGGACGATGTAATGAAATCCTTATTGATATATATTTATGATCTTAATGAATATAACATTAATGAAGTAAATTTCAATGTTTAAAGAAAATTTGATAGAAATATTTACATTTTATAACATTTGTAGAATAATTTTATGTATGAATTATCAAAGCTCGTCTTTTTATTCTTTCTCGACAAAAAAAATCATAGCTTGTCTTAATAAAGAGTAATGAAGATTTTATTTTGACTCCCACCCAACATCTCTTCTTTGACAATAATATGAATTCATGATTTTTTTCTTCAATAATATGAAGTAATGAATTATGTTGACAATATCATTCTTTACATAGTCGATCAAGCTTAATAACTACATATATTGCAAGCATTTATGATTTAAGTCCCGCCTAGGTGCATGTTGGAGACAACAGTTGACTGAATGAGTCGAGTTTTGTTATGGAGGAAGCATATAAGAAGAGCCATCAAAGCAGGAAACACACTAGGTCGATAAGAAATATACACATAAACAATATGCAAGAATTCGAACCAATTTATTATTTCTGTTCCATGAAAGATGAAAGAATCAGATGATGTATATTACATTAGTGTACATGCTTATATAAGATGTTGAGACGCTTAGGTGACTACCCATTACGTTCAGTTACAAAATCAGTTAAACGGTTCAGAAGTTTAACCATCGCAGAGCATGTTGATATGTTGTATGTCGAGGCGCACATGTCGAATGAAAATGTCGAGGCGGACCTGTCAACTGCTGGTTGGATCATTTCTCCTTCCTTAAGAAACAATGGTTTCCATTGTGTATTCATTCAGGTGAGGAAACTTGTTGGCTGCTTTAGTAGCAGAGTACCATTTTCCTTGCATAGGGAGTTGTCCAGCTTTAGCCACTTGAAACAAGGGGATGGAGTTCGTCCTTGTATGGTGTATGCGTCGTTCCACAGTGGTGTCGCAAAGAAGAGGCTCCTGAACATCTGAATGGATGTCTTTGGGTTCTATTGTCTGCAAGTCATTCTCTTCCAACAATGGTGCATGATATGGTCGAAGTAGATCTACATTGAAAACTGTATGTAGGTCAAGGCATGAAGGAATGTCGAGTTGAAAAGTGTTTTCTCCAATCTGTTTAAGGATATTGTATGGACCATATCGCAAAGGTTTCATATTTCTGTATGGACTAGTGAAGCTTTCCTTCTTTAGATGTAACCAAACCTGTTCCCCAATTTGGAAGGAATGAGGAATACGATGCTTGTCGTGTTGGGCCTTAGCTTTTGCATTAGCTCATGCAACATCTCTTGTGATTGCTTCTGAATGTTGTAGATTTGATCTATGAATTTCAATGCTTTCTCCACTTCTCTTCCTTCGAAGTTGGTGTCGTTCGACTGTGTTGAGGAATTGATTAAGTCAATAGGCGCTGAGGGTTGAAATCTGTGACAAATCTCAAATGGAATATTTCCTGTAGAGTTATGTTGAGCACAATTGTAGCTGTGATGCATGTATGGAAGGTTGTCATCCCATGTTCGATGATGCTTATGGTTGTACATGCGAAGCAATTGTACATTTAAGTGATTTACAACTTTCGCATGTCTGTCTGTCCGTGGATGGAAGGTTGACGACAAAGAAAGTCTCGTATCAAGTTGTTTCCAGAGAGTTCGCCAAAAGGTGCTGACAAATCTAGAATCTCTGTCGGAAATAATGGTCGTCGGGAGGCCATAATGTTTCCACACATGTTCAAAGAAGAGCTGAGCAGTCTATTGTGCTGTCATATTTTTCCTACATGGTATGAGTATAGCCATCTTGGAAAATCTGTCAACTATTACTAATATTGCATCATGTTGATATTTGGTAGTAGGATATATCGCCAAGTAGTCCATAGAAATAGATTCCCATGGTTGAATAGGAACTGGAATGGGTGTGTACAGTCCTTTTTGTCGATTCGACGGTTTAACAATGGCACAAACTATGCACGATCGAATGTACTTGTTGACGTCAGATTTAAGTGAAGGCTAGTAGAATAACTTTTGGAGGATAACAAGTGTTTTTGCTAGAGAAAAATTTCCTGTGGTCTTGTTGTAGTGCGCATCCCAAATGAGCTCCTGTCGGGGCTCACCAGTCGATACACAAAGTTGTCCAAGCTTGTATAGCAAGGCGTCCTTCAGGTAGTAGTTGGTAGTCGACAACTTGTCGGTCTAAAAGCTGTTGATAAATTGCAGAAAAATCGTAGTCTACCGAACACAATTGTGGCCAAGTAGTGGTGTCGTAACCCTGCATAGTCATCACTGTAGACAGTAGAGTAATGGGTGGTATGTTGAGACAATCGGCTGGGGCATTGGCTTTGCCTTTCCGATACTCAATTACAACCTGAAATTATTGGAGGTAATTAATCCACTTGAGTTGTCGAGTTGTCTGTAGTTTCGACTGGGATGGAGTGAACTGCAAAGGTTTATGGTCACTGAGGATGACTGTTTCCTTGCCAAGAATGTAGTGTCTCCATTGCTTGAGAGCTTGCACAATGGCATAAAGTTATTTTTCATATGTTGAGTACCTTCTAACAGTGTCACTGAAAGTCTTAGAATGAAACGCGATTAGGTGACCTGACTGAGTGATCACTGCGCCGAGGGCATAGTCTGATGCATCCATCTCAATCTCAAAGAGTTGATGCAAATCAGGTAACACAAGTACTGGTGCAGTACAAAGCTTGTTTTTTATTTGTTCAAAAGCTTGTTGTTGTGCCGGTGTCCATTTGAAAATGGTTTTCCCATTTCCTTTCATCAACTGATTCAAAGGCCATGCGATGTGACTGAAGCCGAGTCTGAATCGTCAATAGAAATTCCTCAAACCAAGAAAAATTATTAGTTCTTGAATGTTCTGAGGAATGGGCCAATCTTTGAGGATCTATAGTTTTTCTGGGTCGACATGAATTCCAGCAAAGTCAATTACATACCCCAAATGTTTAATGTCAGTCATTGCAAATGAGAATATTTCCATGTTCAGATATAGCCAATGTTGCCGGAGAGTGTTGAAAACTTGTCGAAGTTGTTTGACATGTTCTTCCCATGAATGACTGAAAATCAAGATATCGTCGAGATAGACAATGACACATTTATTGATGAAAGGTCGTAGAAGGTCATCCATATATCTCATGTAGGTTGCAGGTGAATTGGTTAAGCCGAAAGGCATGACTAACCATTCAAACAATCCTTCCTTGGTCTTAAAAGTTGTTTTCCATACATCGGTGGAATCGATTGGAATCTAGTGGTATCCCGACTTGAGGTCGAGTTTCATAAAGAATTTAGCACATTTGAGATTGTCGATGAGTTCATCAATCCATGGAAGAGGGTATATGTTCTTCACTAAAATTTTGTTGAGATCCCGATAGACGATGCACATGCGCTAAGTCTCGTCTTTGTTTGGAACTAAGACGATTGGTATTCCCCAAGGAGAGAAGTTGGGGCGGATATGACCCTTGTCGATCAAATCTTGGATTTGTCTGCGAATCTCTTCATTTTCAAGAATGGATCAATTGTAAACAAATCCATTAGGTATTGAAGAACCAGGAACAAGTTCAATGGAGTGTTTTACTTGATAATGCAGAGGTTCTCCGTTAGGTGCTTGAAATATGTTCTGGTATTCTTCAAGAATGTTGTCGATATGTTCCTTTTGTCGAGAGTTGCACTGGTTGGTGGGTCGACATGTCGCTGTAGTCTTCTTGGAATGTTGAGGCTTTATCATGATTAATGCAAACTTTTGAGCATGATTGATACATTAGAGGAAATTTCAACTCAAAATGGGCCTCCTAAGAAAAATAATAAAATAATAGTTAAAATAATAAAATAATATTTATTAATTTTGGAGGAAGAAAAGAAAAAATATATATTTTTGTTCGTATTTGCGACATATCTCCCTGTGATTTAGTCAAATTTCGATTGGGAGAGCTCGTTGGATGCAAAATTAAATTCTGCATCCAACAAGTACCCACTCGGCATACTTTTGATGGACCCCGCTACCCTAAAAAAATACTTGAAAAAATGTGATGATGACATCATCATCATGTTTTTTTAAGGTATTTCTTGTTTTTGGGGTAGCGGGATCCATCAAAAGTATGTCGAGTGGGTACTCGTTGGATGTGGAATTTAATTTCACATTTATGGAGCTCTTCCAATCAAAATTTGAGTAAAAACACAAGGAGATATGTCGAAAAAACGAACAAAAAAAGTAGTTTTTTTATGATACCTATCCACAATTTTATATTAAAAAATTGTTTAAGACCTATACGGTATTTCAAATTTAAATCAATTTCTTTCACTAACACATGATGACATGGAATTTGAATTAGTGTTAAAAGGCCCATTTTGAGTTGAAATTTCCTCTAATGAGCTTCTTTGTTTGTTTGAAAGATATCATAACAACCGTTGATGTGGGTTGTCGCTCTGGTATGCCATACCATTGATTCCAGATTTTGAAAATCACCTTATGAGGTCATGACTGATATGTACCATGTCAATCCCATAGGTAGGGTTCACCGAATAGGGCGTTGGCTAGAGAAAGCGGCACCACGTCACAGAGTACTTATTCTTCAAAGGGCTTAATGAAGTACATGAGTCGACATTGGCATGTGATCCTTAGTTCCAGTCCATCCTTCATCCAACCGGTATTGTAAGGCTGAGGGTGTGGAGTGGTGAAAAGACCTAATTTCTTCACAAGATCTTTAGAAATGAAGTTCTTCTGGCTATCATCATCCACAATCAGATGTAATGGATTTTTCTGAACCCGTATCAGTGTATGGAATATCCACTCTCGTTCCTCCTCATCGACGATGGTCGAGGCTATCGAAGTGGTTGAGGTCGAAGCCAGGAGGGTTCATGCATCTGGATCAGATTCTACCAGGGTTCTGTCACACAAGTCGGATGTCGACAATTTTGCCAAAAATTTCTTTTGATCTTTGCATTTTGATGTATTATGCCATGTTGAACTGTGATAATCACACCATTTCTCAGTAGGATCTTGTTTGCTGCGATCCCTCTTGTCTTTTTGAAAGTTCTTATTTTGATGATCAGGATTTGGAGGAGTCGGTTGAGAAGGATTTCTGAACTTTTCAGAGTCGGCTAGTGAGTTCTTGTTGGATGTTTGACATGTTGGCTTGTTTGCGAAATGTGATTTTCATTTTTGTTTAGCTTCAAGCTTGATGGCGTAATGAAATGCATCTACAAGCATACTGATAGTCAAAAAATCCATCTCTTGTTGAATCTACGAGGATAAATCGTTGACGTACTTCAGGAAAAGCAATTTCTCTTCTTCTTGGATGTCAAGTCTAGCCATTAGTTGATAGAACTCATCGGTGTAACTCTCTACAAACTGGTATTTCCATTGCTTTATATGCTACTACTTCTTATACTGTTGTTCAAGGTACTTGGGTGATTAGAATTCCTTTCAGACATATTCAACAAATTTTACCCATGTGGCTATGGGGTATTCTTCTTTTTCCATCTTTGTCTATAGATTCTCCCACCAACAGTGTATATAGGTTGACATATTTAAGGATGCAATGGTGATCGTTTCCGCTTCGGAGAGTTGATTCACTGTATAGTAAGATTCTAGTTGTTGTACCCAATTGTCGACGGATTCCACGTCAATATTTCCTTCAAGGTTTGGTATGTCCAGATTCAGTTTCACTTTGAAGGGATTGATTTTATTGGAGTGAGATCGCGTCGAGGATTCACCAAAGTTTGCAGTGACTCTAATGAGAATATCGCTGAAATGGGAGAACATTTTGGTTCACTGACGAGCCAGTGCTTTTTCTATGAGTTGTTTTGTCTCGTCTATTGCATGTCTATTTTATGCTTCTTCAGCCATCTTTTCTGAATTTAAAGGAAGTGTATGCTTGTGTTGTTGAGTTAGGTGACCATGTTTGAACAGGAATAAGTTAAATAACTTCGATGGAAGTTCTTATGTAAGTTAAGCTCTGAACAAGATCTTGATATGATACCAATGATCCAAGCCATGCCCAGGTGCACGTTGGGGACAATAGTTGACTGAATGAGTTGAGTTCTATTATGGCGGAAGCATATTAGAAGAACCATCAAAGTAGGAAACACACTAGGTCAACAAGAAATATACACACAGACAATATGCAAGAATTCGAACCAATTTATTACTTCTGCTTCATGAAAGATGGAGGAATCAGATGATGTATATTACATTAGTGTACATGCTTATATAAGATGCTAAGATGCTTGGGTGACTATCCATTATGTTCAGTTACAAAAGAAGTTATAACGGTTCAGAAGTTCAATCGTCGCAGAGCATGTTGATATGTTGAATGTCGAGGCGGACTTGTCGAGGCAAACCTGTCAAGGATGACATGTTGAAGGCGAGATTGACAAATGAACATGTCGAGCGGACCTATCAAAGGTGAAACTATTGGCTGCTGGATGGATCATTTGGTTCAATCAATATAATATAAGAATAATAATATTTATGAGATCCCTTGTTTGCAAGGTAAGGGATCCTCTTTATATAACAATTTGATTTTCAGGTTTACAGAGGTGTAAATACTCAATCCCCCTATGAATTTAAGCTTATGACCTCTTAGGAGGAAATACATGTTCTTAACCGTTAAAATCACTCCTATATAAATACACATTCTCCATCATTATTTCATTATACATAGATATATTATTTCACTTCTATCGGAACCGCCTTCTTTGGTAAGTCTTACGCTTCTATCAAAACGAATTCTTTCGTCGATGAACGTGAGTGTGAGAATTATTTTCTTTTATAAAAGAAAATCATCTGACATTAAATATTTTTTTATTGTTATGTGCAATCTCAAGGTAGAACTGTCTCAGGTGTTGGCGTATTTTTATCCCTTTGCCGAAAGGCTAGTAACAAATACGTAGGGTAGGCGAGTTATTGGGCCATAATGAAGGAGTTGGGTTCAACCAACCAAGAGGTTTCTGTAAAGGGAAGCTTTTGTTGTCCATCTATCCAATCCAGCAAGTGGACGCCCAATACATTTTCGTCAACTGGCAACACCATGTACTTTCTCCGTCTTACTTGGAAATTCTTAGATGCACGTGTCGTGTTCCTATTAGATAGAGGGATGCCGAATTCTAAACAATGTTTTCAAATAGAACCTCATATAGAAAAACACTTTTGGCATAAACTAGCAATTGTACCTAGGGGTCCAATAAAAGAACACCGTGTTGTAAGCTAAGTTGCTAAGTTTCATACGACTGCATCACCTCTTATTTATATTTGTTGGATATTTCAGCCAATATCTCCTATTCATTGGTCTATTCGGCTGGATTTTGTGAATTGCGAAGGTGGTTCTTGACGTAACCTAAAAAACCTAAGCAATCCAATGTTCTCTCTTGAATGACTACTGGAATGCATTGAACTATTAAATTCTATTAAATTCTTGGAATCCCTGGGAACCAATAGAAGACTCTCTTCCATCAAAATCCTATGGAGCTTAGCAACTGACAAAATGTCCTTAACTGATATATACCTCTGGAAACTCCCAGGAACCCTAAAAATAAATAAGTCAGCTCAAGCCTGATAAAGACAGGCTTTATTGTCCACTCCAGCAACTCTACAACAACCCCATCTACTATGTATATCTTCCAACCAGCAGCACTAGCAGTCGGCCTTGCTGACATGAGAACGCAAACTATATGGGTTTTTAGAAATGTACTAAGCTCAGATCGACTTCCTCGGTTCTGCATCATCAAAATCACACAACAAATCAGACAATCAATGCAAAATTAACCATTAAGATTAGTTGGGGACCGGTGCTTCAATCGAGATTATATACCAGCAAACCTGCATCATTATCCATCGATTATAATCAGCTATAAATAAAACTTCGTAGCGACCATGGCTTTCTGCTCCCTCCCACAGTTCGTCTCTACAATATCGCCGCTAACTTTTCAGATGCAACCAAGTCTAGCATGCAAACATCCCATCGAAGCATTGAAATAAGTATAGAAAATCTCCACATACCTTGACCTAAAGCATGGCAAAATAAAATATATAAGAAATTAACCATAGACTTTGGCCACCAAGTATCAAACATTGATACCAAACACCTACAATCCAACAAACCTATTTCTCACCACGGGGGAATCTCCTTCAATCCCAATCCATAGAATACAGATTTTTTTTAGATGGTTTAATCTTGCATCACGGATTTGGAATTTGATGTAAAACGTTGTTGCCATGTGATCAGGGCCCAAGTTCCATTACCTACCAACACGACACTCTCGAGCCTGCCACTAAGCAACAAGCCCCAATGCAGCTTTTAAAACTTTGTTGCATGCAGCCCACATGGGGCATTCCTGGGCTCCATCACTTGCTTTGTTTAGTTGGTATCCACGCGCCACGTTTGACACGACTAGTTAGCATTGTATCTTCATCCCATGACAGAGCACTAAATGATCAATCGTTATTAATTTCATAAATGTCTGACGCTTGTAAGCGATTCTGGGGCTTAATTTACGCAGAAGAACCAGGAGTGGATCAATGAGACCATTAAGAGGCTCGCAATGCAACATTTGGGTGCTTAACAGACCCATTTTCAGACCGGAAAAATTACATCTATGCTGGGAACGAGCAAATCCTGAATGGCCATGGCTCCGTTGGTGGCACTAACGCTAGTTCTGCTGGTATTCTTTGGACGATACACAGATTCCACAATGGATCTCCCAGGTTGGCTTGGTGAAACGTAAGCATATGAACTAAATTCTCGGCATGCATCAATTTAAGATTTGTGGGTTTACAGTTATATTTTATCAGCAATTAATCTAGGGTTTTTGTTATGATTTGTAAACTGGTATCTTTCTATGTGGTGGGTGATTTTGCTTAATGTGATGACCTTGTTCCTCTTATTGCTAACCCGTTTTTTATTCGCTCAATTTACAATTTTGGAGTGTTAATTGTAGCAATATCTTGGAGACGTTGTAGAATTGCAACTCCCTGTGATTTATAAGTTGAGAGCCCTTGGAATTACAGAATATTGATGGAGTTTGAAAGCATTTTATAGTTGATAGGGTAAGTTTTGCAATCATTTTCTTGTTCCATATGTTCAATTTGTACATTAGGTAGGCTTTAGCAGTTTTTTCATCATGAATGGCTTTATTTCCATATTACGTCCTTTAGAAGTGTAGAATCGCCATTTCTACATTAACTTCATAAATCTTTGTGTTTTACTGAATGGCATCCATCAAATTTTACAAGGACTTGAGAGTTTTACAAAGCTACATGCATTTTTGTCAGTTTAGTAATATTTCATGTATTGAATCCTTGACAGATTCGAGAAGCAGTTAATATTGACAACCATGGAATAGTTTAATCAGAATATTGTTTGGTTTGTCAGAGTATTGTGCAAAATCAGTGGATTTCCTTCTCTCATAAAAAAGTTTTGGATTCGGCTATAAAGACAAAGTTAAATACATGGAGATTTTTCTGGGTTATGATTGATAAGCGAAGTAGAATTCAAAGGGAAAATTGAGTAAGCCTGATGTTGTGTTTTGTAGATCATACAGTTACTTGTTAATTTTGAATTTTGAGCAGATGTGGTCGTTTTGTTCCTGCTTTGCTTTCTTTGACATCCTTTCATAAGCAAATCGAAAACTCATCCTCATCCTCTTGAACTATCTTTGGCTATTCAGAAACAAACAGTATGAAGAAACACACAGAAATTCATCATGAAAGTAACAACAGAGGAGAAGAGGAGGAGGAGGAAGAAGAGCCTCTGCCATTGATGTCCTTGAGTCATGTATCTCGCCTCTGCAAGTCGGTGGAAGATTCCATGGATTTTTATGAGAAAATCATGGGGTTTGTGCCCATGAAGAGGCCTGGAGCCTTCAACTTCGGTGGAGCCTGGTAATTAATTTACATTCATATCTATTCATTGTTTTCCTTCATATATCTTTCTCCACATACACGGAGATGTGATAAGGATATATGCTTTATTAGTATATGTCTTGGAGCCCATTAACTCTGTCAAATAGGATGCAGACTATACATTAATTTTGAGAAAGACTGTATACTCAATTGATATATATTGAATGTCTTAGAGCACATTAATTTGGATGCAGGCTATTCAACTATGGTGTGGGTATTCACTTGGTGGAGAGCAAAAACCCACAGGATATTTCTCCAGAGAAAGAGTTGAATCCCTTAGACAACCACATATCATTTCAGGTATTTAGTTTATACACACATATAAACTACAGCACAGCTCACTGGAGATAATTTCAATTTTCTGTCACTTACCTGGATATCGGACTTGGTCAGGCCCGGAACATTAGCGTAGAAGACGTACTCCTTGGGCGTTTCTTTGATGTCCATAGCCGCAAGTTCCATGCCCTTGTTCTCCTCATGCCAGTGGTCATACGACCGCGCGCCTAGGTTTATAATTTTCTCCAGCTCTTCCAGGAAGTGCAATAGCTGATTCATGGCCAAAGCGTGATCCAGGCTACTCTTCATCGCTCAAAGCTCAATCCTTGAGAGGTGTCGTGCTGGTTCTTGAATGAACAAATCCACAGATGCAGCGGCAGCAGCAACGACCAGGGTTTGCTTGCGTTTTTTCTTCCTCTGTTTATCTGGGTCTCCCAGATCTTACATTTCTGTCTCATTTCTGCAGCTGCGACCTTAAGGTGAGGTAGGTGTGCATTTAAGGGAGGTTGACAAAAATGCCAGGCAGTAGATGAAGATGAGGGGAGTCGACTCCATTTGTTAAACGCTTTACGGCGTAATTAAACGCCTTACGACGTAATTATGATGATGTAATCCTTCACAAGTTAAATTATTGAAAATGCAATAAAATATGAATAGTTCAAATACGAAGGCCATTAGGTTTAATAATGATAATGAGTTAGGTATGATACCCTTTATGATTAGTTAGACAGTTAAGTGTTAGGATAAGTAATTCAAATACTATTTTAAGAAACAATGTTTTAATGCATATCATAAATTATGAAACTTAGGGAAAATCACGAAAAGGATATGCTTAGTTATTATTAATCTCACTTTCCACTTCAACGTCAATTTCACAATATTATCCTTCTTAGCTGCCATGTCTAGATGATTTGAACGGCCATGCCATTATATTTTAAAATTTTCATTTCCATGATACATTTTTAAGTTTGAAATTTATTATGTGCTTCTAAATATATGGTATGTGATCATAATTATCTACATATATAACTTGTGGCGTGAAATCTCCATCGACATGTGGGCGATGTAATGAAATCCCTATTGATATATTTTTATGATCTTAATGAATATAACATTAACGAAGTAAATTTCAATGTTTATAGAAACTTTGATAGAAATATTTACATTTTATAAGAGGAAGAACAATTTATGTATGAAATATCAAAGCTTTTTTTTTTTTTCTCTCCGAGAAAAAAATCATAGCTTGTCTTAATAAAGAGTAATGAAGATTCTTAGTTGACCTTCACCCTCCATCTCTTCTTCTTTGACTATAATATGAATTCATGTTTTTTTTTACAATAATATGAAGTAATGAATTATGAAGTAAGGAATTATGTTGACAATATCATTCTTCACATAGTTGATCAAGCTTAATAACTACATAAATTGCAAGCATATATGATCTAGGTTGTTCCTAGGTGCATATTAGGGATAACAATCAATTGAATGAGTCAAGTTCTATTATATGAGTCAAGTTCTATTATAGAGGAAGCATATAAGAAGAGCCAGCAAAGCAAGAAATAGACTAGGTTGACAAGAAATATACACACAGACAATATGCAAGAATTCGAACCAATTTATTACTTCTGCTCCATGAAAGATGGAAGAATCAGATGATGTGTATTACATTAGTGTACATGCTTATATAAGATGTTGAGACGCTTAGGCGACTACCTATTACATTCAATTACAAAATAAGTTATAACGGTTCAAAAGTTCAACCATCGCAAAGCATGTTGATTTGTTGTATGTCGGGGCGGATCTGTCGAGGCGAACCTGTCAAATGAACATGTCGAAGGAAAATTTGTCGAATGAACATGTCAAAGTGGACTTGTCAGAGGCGAACCTGTCGCCTGCTGGTTGGATCATTCCTCCTTCCTTAAGAAACAATGGTCTCCAATGTGTATTCGTTCAAGTGAGGAAACTTGTTGTCTGCTTTAGTAGCAGAGTATTAGTTTCCTTGCACTGGTAGTTGTCCAACTTTAGCCACTTTAAACAAGGAAATGGAGTTTGTCCTTGTATGGAGTATGCATCATCCCACAATGGTGTCACAAAGAAGAGGTTCCTGAACATCTGGGTGGATGTCTTCGGGTTCTACTGTCTGCAAGTTGTTATGTTCCAACAATTGTGCATGATATGGTCGAAATAGATCTACATTGAAAACTGGATGTAGGCCAAGGAATGCAGGAATGTCAAGCTAAAAAGCGTTTTCTCCAATTTGTTTAAGGATACTATATGGACCATATCAAAAAAAATTCATCCTTTTGTATGGACCAGTGAAGCACTCCTTCTTTAGATGTAACCATACATGATCCTCAATTTGGAATGAATGAGGAATACGATGCTTGTCGTGTTGAGCCTTAGATTTTGCATTAGCTCATTGCAACATCTCTTGTGCTTGCTTATGAATGTTGTAGATTTGGTCTCTGAACTTCAATGCTTTCTCCACTTCTCTTCCTTTGAATTCGGTGTCGTACGACTATGTCAAGGAACTGATTAAGTCGATAGGCACAGAGGGTTGAAATACGTAACAAATCCCAAATGGAATCTTTCGTGTAGATATGTGTTGAGCACAATTGTAGTTGTGTTGTATGTATGAAATGTTGTCATCCCATGTTCAACGATGCTTGTGGTTGTACATGTGAAGCAATTGTACGTCTAAGTGATTTACAACTTCCGTTTGTCCGTCTGTCTGTGGATGGAACGCTGTCGACAAAGAAAATATTGTATCGAGCTGTTTCCAGAGAGTTTGCCAAAAGGTGCTGAAAAATCTAGCATCGCTGTCAGAAATAATGGTCATTGGGAGGCCATAATGTTTCCACACATGTTCAAACAAGAGTTGAGTAGTCTGTTGTGTTGTCGTAGTCTTCTTGCATGGTATGAGTATAGCCATCTTAAAAAATGTGTCGACTACTACTAATATCGCGTCATGTCAATGTTTGGTAGTAGGATATCCCATCAAGCAGTCCATAGAAATAGATTCCCATGGCCGAATAGGAACTGGAAGGCGTGTGTACAGTCCTTGCCGTTGATTCAACGGTTTAGAAATGGCACAAACCACGCACGATCGAATGTACTTGTTGACATCAGATTTAAGTGAAGGCTAGTAGAAATAACTTTGGAGGATAACAAGTGTTTTTGTGACTCCAAAATGTCTTGCGGTCTTGTTGTAGTGTGCATCCCAAACAGAGATGATTTTAGGGCCAAATCTTATCCCATGGGAGAAATTAGAGGGTTTTGGAAAATTTAATGGGCGAATTTTTATATGGTTCAATTTTCTAAATTTTAAAATATTATCCCACTATTTATTTAATAATAATATTTACCATGAAAATAGCCTTACCATTTACACTATGAGAACATGGAGAAGCATTGATCGCCTAGAGAAATTCCCCTAAAATTCTTTAATCACCCCAGATTTCTGGCCATGGAGGTCACGGATTGAAATTTCGCCCAATTTTTTTGCTTGTTAATCTAAATTCTAGTGTAAATCGCCCCTAGATTTTACTTATGGAGATTTTTTTATAGAAATTCATCCATAAATCCAAGCATCAGGGTAGAATGGGACCAATTTCGTCCCTGTCTGCATTTCCTCTGGTGCATTACTTCTTATGAGTGTCACCTCTTACCTCCTATCTACTCTCAGTGTTGGGGTTTTAAGTTTTCTCTCTGTGTATTGAAGCATACTGCTATCTCTCCAAAGAAGCATACTGTTATCTCCATGTGTGTGTTGGTGTCTGTCATCTCAGCCTGTGTATTACCTAGTTCCTTACCTTATTCTTATTATCCTCATCGATTCCCACCATCTTTTCTAGGGTTTTTATAAATGTATTTATTTTTCCTCACGAATGGGCTAAGGGTTAGGGAATTCCATAGCTAATATAATTCTTTTTACTCGACAAAAAGCACATTCTCAAAGCTTAATAAGGTTTCAATTTCGAAGAAATGGGTTTCAAAGGTTATTATGGAGTTGCAAAGCTCTTGCTAAGGTTATTCGTAGGTTTCCAGGCTCTAGAATTTCAGCTCTTGCAATCACGTCCAAACTCCAATGTGTAGGTATGTTTATACTTCATTATTTTGTTGGGTTTGGTTTCCTGCCATTAAAGTACTCCTACCAGAAATTTTGATTGGTGTTTTAAGCTTTAAAGATCTATGCTTTTTAAGTTAGTTTTTAAAGTACAGAATCTATTCACTACTATGGTATGCTTTTTATTTTCTAGTTTCAAGATTTGAACTGTGTATGGCTAAGTAATTTAGAGTCCAAATATACAAATATCCTCAAGAAATCTCCAAATATTTTTTTCAATGACAGTCAAAACCCTTCAGCAGAAGTAAAATTGCCATCAGAGAGTAAAATGCAGCAGGAAAATGTAAAATTGAGAAAACCCATCTTTGGATCTTGGATTAAGAATTGCCCAGAGCACTGTCGCTTCTCCTCGAGTCCACACACATCCTCTCATGCATGGTTTACCAAGTGCTTGTTCAGTCAAGGTTGAAACTACTTCTAATTGCTTAGTGTTCCCAAATACATAATTGCATCTTCATTGACGGGAATATTGGTTGAGTTTATGATCATTAATGCTAAAAAAATGACTAAATTGATCATTAAAATCCTTAATAGAGATTTTTGTTTCATACATATTGCATGAAAACAGGCCTATAGATGAAGAAAATCATCCTACAATCTAATAGGCTTCCCATTAACTCTTTCATGTCATGTGCAGATAATTTATTTACTACTATGTTGCTATAAATTCGGTAAAACATTCCTTATGAAGTACATATTAGTTGATGTATATTATAAGGTCGATGCTGAGTTATGGAATTGGACAAAAAATTATTTCTCCATTCCTTTGTAGCTTTTCTTTCTCCAACGTTGCTGCCCTGTTTGCATGGTTATCAACTACTTTGTTTACTTCCTGGAGCACTTGATAAAAATTTACTTGTTTAAGTTTCTTTCTTCAAGCTAAGCTATTTTGATCAATTGGTTGTTTGGTCCATTTTTTGAATGAATTAATCCTCTCATGCATTTGCTAATGAATGTTGAATATCATATTATCGACAATCTTCTAACTTGGGTGGAGTTAAGTTTGCTTATCCCCAAAGGATGAAAAGTTCCTCTACTTAGTTTTTTTAGAGGATCTGCAATCCCCATTCATATTGTATTTCCACTAGGAGCATAGACAACCCCCCTGCATCGACCAAACCTGGGGTTCCATTTGATGCACCGTCGAAGAAGAGGGAGTGGTAATTGAGAGAGACTTTCCATTTTTTCAGTTCCTCCTCAATCATTTGAAGTTGTTGCATGATCCTTGGGGAGGACGTTGGGATTTTCTATTAGGTGGGTGAATCGAAAGAAAGAGAAGATCATTGATCCAATTCTGCTCTGACTATGCCAACTGGGTGCTATCAGGGTTTCATATTCCTCTGCTCTTGACCGTTTGGCTCATGAGGTTAATTGCTTTAGCTATTATTTTCCTAAGGTGACGGTACTTTAACCCGAAGATACATGTGTTCCTTGCTAACCGTACTTTCCAGCATAGATACTTTGGGAGTGCTTTCCATGTTCATTTGAATATATCTTTATGCTGAAAGGATCCTCAGTATGCTTTAACCCAATCTGTAAACATTGTTTTCCAGGATTTCCCAAACCTGCATAGTAAACTGACATTCTATATTAAAGATGTGGCAATGGTTCTCTTTTATACTTTGACATAAAACACACTTGGATGGACCATAGATTCCTCATGTCACAAGATTTTCATTAAGAATTATCCCATGAATGTGCCAAACCAATTTTCGGATTCCACCTTTAGGATGGCGAGGAATGGATTCAAGTTGTTTTTGATGGAGCACTATAAGCGCTAACCAAAACACCCCCAACCTGCCAGAATCCAACAGATCAATTCTAGTCTAAATTATAATTTCAATATTTTAAATTGCAATTTTAATGATTTGGGTTAAAATCAGCCATTTTTTCTAGGACAGTCCAATATAATTCCAGAAATTGCAAAAAGATGGAAATAGCAATTTCCCAAGAAATATTTGACTGGTTTCTATAAAAAAACCACTGAAAAGCAGAATTTTAGTTGTCTTTTATCCTACGCGGTTTTTGATACCCTTATTTAACTATGTATCAACCTAAAGTGTCCCATCCTCACATCCTTGGTGATATTGTCTAGAGGGGCACAACTAACCGAGATGAAAGTAATAACCGTGCTCGATTGTTCATATTTGAGGGAGGATTTGGGATTTTCCAACATTGCCAACAATGTCCATCATCTAACCATATTGAGATGTCA
The DNA here is from genome assembly GCA_001517045.1 of Pseudotsuga menziesii. NCBI lineage: Eukaryota > Viridiplantae > Streptophyta > Pinopsida > Pinales > Pinaceae > Pseudotsuga > Pseudotsuga menziesii. The sequence continues at coordinate 2,349,111 of LPNX010662518.1, forward strand.
TTAAGAGTGCAGAGTCCTTGGCTATGCATCCACAATATAAGCTCCCTTATTTCATGATGCTCAAGAGGTGGGCTCCCCTATATGTTGTCTGTACAAATTATTATTGATTTCCCATTGCTAGGGATCCAAGTTAGTTGATTCTGAATTAGAGGGAAGGTTGTTTTAATAAGCTTCTAGATTTGTGATCCTTTGATATTCCTAGAAGGATTATCTAGACCATGTGTTCTTTGTCCTGATAATGTGTTCTTTGTTTGGAATCCTGGCTGTATTCCAATTTATTAGTTGAATTTTTTTGTGTGTTTGTTTTTCCACCCTGCCACATGATTCTTTTAATATCCTTATCAATATGATTAAGAGTGTTCACATATGTTTTCATAGTAGAGCATTGGTACATGGGTAGAGGAAAAATAGTGGTTTTTATGAGGACTATTCTCCCATCATGATTAAGCCATCATGACCCCCATTGTGCCATTTTGTTTTTAATTTTTCCAATGATTCCTTTCCAACTCAGTGTAGAAGTTTTTCCAAATGAAATGGGAATTCCCAAATAGCTGAAAGTATCCCAAGAAGATGATCGTTGGAATTAAAGGATTATTGCTATAGCCAAAGTTTTCGTAGCACTTACATTCCAATTGTATATGTGACTCTTTATTTTGTTTACATCTCCTCTTGTGGCATTCAAAAATTCATTCAAGATGGCCTTAAACCTTCTTGCAGTCACCAACTAGGCTCCCCCTAAAAAAGTGTGTCATCTGCGAACTGGGAGTGGTTTATGCTTTTGATGCCTCAAGTGATTATGATACTTGGGAGCCTACCTTGACCCCTCTCTTCTTCCAAATTCCTTCTCAATGAATCTTACTGGTGATGTATAAAATTGGTGATACAAGGCATCCCTACCTGAGCCCTCATGTAAGCTTGAAGAATCCAATAGGCCTCCTATTAACAAGAGGTGGGAGTTAAGGAGTACTTGTATAGGATTGAATCATTGTCATAAAAAATTCATTACCTCCAATTTTTTTCAAAACCTTAAAGAGGAAAGAATGCCTTGCATGGTTGAACGTGTTAGCCATGCCCATTTTAATAATCATTCCCTTCTCTTTGTTGGAATGAACCGCCTCTTGAACTAGAACTATATTGTCTTGGATTTGTCTTGTTGACATAAAGCCCCTTGACTTTCAGAGATAATCTTTGGCATGATATTCTTCAATTTGGTGGCCATTATTTTGGTAAAGATATTGTAGGAGGCATTATATAATGATATAGGTTAGGATCGAGAGAGAGTTGAGGGATTGGATTCCTTAGAAATGAGAGCTATGAATGATGTATTGGAGTTGCCACATAAATTTTGTTTCGAATGAGAGTATTGTAACATCCTTAACAAATCTAATTTGATTATATGCCAACATGTGTTGTAGAAGAAAATGGAGAACCCATCCAATCCTATAGATTTATTTAACACTAGTCCCCATATTGCTTTGAGTACTTCCTACTCTTACATTTTCCCTGGTCAAGTGTTCACTATCTTCCTAGTAGATGAGGGAAGGGATGTTTTCTAGCATGTTGACTATAGCCCTTCTTTATTCATTGTGGTTTTTTGTAAAGAGGTCCTCGTAATGTTTTTTGTTGCTTCCTTTACTTCCATGAAACTGTTGATAACAATTCCATCCTCCAGATGTATTAATGTTACTATGTTTTTAAGTGTTGTGGCTCGAGCCTAGGATTGGAAGAAGGTTGTGTTCTTATCGCTAGCCTAAAGCCACGGATTCGTTGATATCAACCTCCATATTTCCTTCTCTTTCTTGTTGAATTTATGAAGCTAGGTGCACACTTTTACACTAGAAGATAAATGCAAATTCTAAAATTGGCATCTTCATCATGGAAGTTATAGGAGCTACATGAATTGAGATGTGTATTATATGGTTATTCAATGTTTATGTATTAGCACCTTATAAGGGCTAATGTAATTATGGGGCATGTTACAACTGATTTTACCGCACATGGTGAATCACACTTTTATGGGCTTCCCTGTCCCTCTGTAGACTCTTTAGACCCCATGGACCATTTTTGTACCTTTGATGTTTCCAAGATCATCCCTAAAAACATGCAATAATTGCCATACATGAATTTTAATCCCTTTCTCGCATATATATGAGGATTTGACCCTTAAACCCGCGTACATCGGGATGTGTGCAAAAGGCCAAATAGTTTTGGAGTTTTGCTTGATGTGGATTCAAGTCACTTGTCTCTTGGCCTTCTATATTCCTTGAGATTGCTCAGATTTGACCTTCCATTACCCCATTGAAGAGCTATATAAGGAACCCTTTGGATACATTGAAGGGGGAGGAATTGAAGAGCAAGAAAACTATAGTCCATTGTTGCCAAAGCTTATACTTGAGTTTGCATCTCTTTGTCCCTTGGATCACTTTGTGTTCTTCCCAAGCTTGCCTTTTGCTTGTGTGCTTGCTATCGAGAGATGGAGGATTGAAGTGGTGGAGGCCAAGTGGGGGACTCATTTTCTCTGATTTGCAGACGTGCCGACAGAGGTTGTCACTATTGTAATCTCTATTTTATATCAATAAAAATATCTTTTCCTGTCCAATAATGTGTATTTAAATGAGTATTTGATCCATGGATACTTGTAAATGCTTATATGTTATTGATTATATATGCTAGAGTAGGTCTAACACAATTATATATAGCATGCTTGTCTTGTTTGCTGAATGTTGAGGAAGCAAATTGCTAATACAAGCGAGAGTGGAAAAAGCTCAATGGGGATCTACATCAACCGTCCGAAATAAGGTACAAATCGAGATCCTTTTGTGTTAGATGTTTGGTTTCTCTTGCATATAGGGAAGGATTGATTTCTAGAGTTAATATGTCTGTTGTGGTACCCTAAGCCATAAGAATTTTTCTCCGTAACAGAATTGGTGACTCCGCTGGGGAGGTCCTAGTCATTTTTCCTTTGGGGGTTTTTATCGGCATTCAATGTTCTTGAATTGCTCTAATTTCTATGTTTCTGAGTCGAGTATGGGGGCATGTTTTCCTGGTAGTGTCTGATAGGAGTCAATTTTGTCTCTGCTTATCTGCTTTCCTTCGTTTTTATCTCTTTTTCTTCCTATACGTGAGTTTCTTCCTCATAGTCGCGTGTACACATGGTTTTGACTAAGATATCCACGTATATACGTGAGTTTTCTGCACACAATCGCGTATGCCCTGAGTTTTTTCTTTTAGATGAATATTGAGTGTTGTTGGGTGAGTTTTGATGATTGTTGAGTCTCCTTAGATGTTTCTAGAGTCTGTATACACCTCTGTTTCTGACCAGAGACGCCTTTTAGGGTAAATTTTTTTTTAAGAATGTTCTTGTCATTGCATTTTTTATTTTTTGTTTTGGGATTAGTGCATTATGTCTCTTTTACCTTAGTGCTTTGCATGGGTGCTTTTTGATAGTGCTTGCAGAGTCTGGGGGTGGTAGAGTCATTCTTTTACTTTATTATCTCATTTTTATTCAAAAAATCCAAAAATATTTTCTTCTTTGCATCATTATGCATCATTGCACTTTGCATTTTGCATGGTACTTGCACTAGGTTTGCTTAGAGAAGTATTAGTCAGGCTTTCATATACGAATGATTGCATTTGTCATTTGAAGAAAATTTTGCATTTCATGTAGTAGCATGCCCTGTTTTTCATTTGACACAATGCATTTGCATTGATTGTTAGGTGTGCATTTTACTTCATGTTGCATCATAACACCATTGGTTGCACGATCATCTACCTTTTTGAGTAATAAGCCAAGTAAAATCAATGCTTAATTAAAATGGATTACACTATTTTCTTTTATAGGGTACACCAACAAGATTAGGTTTTAAAGTTTTGGAATAGTTCATTGTGAGTAAATTTTCCAAGACCACTAAACAAAACATGTATGTGTCTGTCCAGGTGAGAGTTTGAAATTCCTTGGTATAATTAGTGTTTCTCAGGATCCTCCTCTTACAAGGGAGTTAAGCACGAGGCAGTGTGAGCGGTTATTGATTGGGATGAACCCTAGTCATAACTGAGTAGCACCGGAGATATTTCCTGGATTGTATTCGTATTTGGGGGCTCTTTCGAGAGTTTCGGGATTTGCTACCCTACCCATACGATCAATCCCGCCTGCGACTGTCTGCTTGAGCATTTATTATATTAAGGTGACCTTAGTTTCCTTACCTAGGTTATCGAGGGGGTACTTCACAGGGGTTATTCTGTAGGTGTCCTGGCCAGGCTGGGGTCAGACAGCATAGTCGCTATACGTGTTGAAGCTGAGGGCCACAATAATTGGTTACGAACCTTCGCTTGTTGTGTATGGGAGTCTCAAGCCTCTCCTAGGAGAGACATACCAGCTTCATTCGGGAGCTCACATATCCTACTCTTGTTTTCTTGTGATTAGCTTTAGATTATAAAGGTGTATGCTCTGTGCACGCTAGCTTGCTTAGGGTTTGCATAATTAGAAGAGTCTTTTCCATTTTTTGAGTAATTGTGGATTCGGGTGCGGCACTTCGCTGTTCTCGTTGTTTAGTAGGACTTCCGCCTTCTACATCTCCTCCTCCTTTGGGAGAGAGAAACAAATATTCCAAGTGGACTACTTCTCACATTGATTCATACACGATGGGAGATCATGAAAATTAAATTCCTGAGTTGTCTTCTCCACCTCACGAGGTTGTGGAAGAAGATCCTATTCCTATATATGATCCTTCACCTGATATACCTACACACTCTGGGTATGATCCCTCATTCACAGGTCGTCGGTATTGGCTTCTAGGCAACGAGACTCATCATGAACCTGTGAGCACTAGTTATGTTAGTTATGGCATGTCTGGTATCCCTGCACATGATCCAGCACAGCATGCCGAGTCGAAATTTGAGCCTAACACTACGCCTGGGGGCACTCCTATTCCTTTCCATGTGGAGAGATTTGGGAACATGAGTCACATTGCACCCTCCATCCTGGTGGTGGAGGCTACATCACATGTTCATCCTAGACTTGGTGTTAGTAGTCCTATTCGGATACCAGAACCAAGACCAGTGACTATAGGGAATACCACTTACATCACTTCACATGTCCCTTTATCCTCTATTCCTAGTTCTTTGAATGCTATTCCTCCCCCTCATTCACGTGGTCCTTCGGGCCGGAATGTTGCTACTATTCATGTTCGTACTGCAGCTACTCGTGTAGTCGTGTCTCAAAGTCAAGTACCTCCTGTTGTCTTGGGAGGTCATATTCCTACTTCTGGAACATCCTATGGTCTATCGGAGGGAGTTCCCCATATTCCTACTTATGGGGTTTCTCATGGGACATCTCATGGGACATCTTATGGAGCTTCTCATGGACAATATTATGGACCGCAGTATGGACAGAGTTATTTACCTTATGGGTACGGGTATCAAAAATCTGCTTACTCCCCGAATTATGGCTTTGTAGCTCCACATAGTCAAGGTACACCACATTATGGTGTTTCCATGCCACCCTACACGGGTCAAATGGGAGGAGGATACTATGGCCATGGCCATGGTGGTTACGGTAATCAGTCTTATGTGAACCAAAACTATTAGGGAGCATGGCATTGACCTGTTCAACCTAGGCTCCCTTTTCTTGCAACGTTAAATTTACCTGACTTGTTGAGACTAATGAACGATCTAGTATCTCATAACCCGGCTTGGACGGCTGTCCCTAACAAGCTTCCCTTGAACATTCCCAAATTCAAAGGCAAACCAGGAGAAGATCCTAGTGAACATGTTACTACATTTCACCTTTGGTGCTCTTCTAATTCCTTACACGATGATTCGATCCGTTTAAGGCTGTTTCAACGCACCCTCACTGGGACTGTAGCAAAATGGTACATAGAGTTACCTAGGGGGCATTCATTTTGTTCGATGACCTAGCTATTACTTTTCTTAATCACTTCCAGCTACCAGTGCGTTATGATGTTGGTACAAAACTCTTATCGACATTTCAACAGGACAAAGTCACGCATATCTCAGACCATATCCAAGAGTGGCATAGACGGAAGAGATTGATTAAAGCCTTCATACTGCCAAAGTTTATCCTCGAGTGGTTCCTCAAATAATTACTTACTGCCTTACATAGCGAAGGATGTTTCTACATCTGGAGTCCAGAATGAGGAACAAGCCATTTTTAGGGCGTAGGAATTGGATTTTATTTATGCTCAATTCGGATTGTTATATGAGATCATTCCTAACACTCCACGTTCTAGTTTCGACCCTAAGGTCAAACCTGGACCACATGTCGATGGCATTGTTGGTTGTACAAGCACTAAACCTACGGATTTGGTTGTGCAACAGGTGAGTCAATTTTCTATCAACTAATATGCCTCAGGACAAGACACAGCTTCGTCTCAACCCACCCAAATGACGAGTGTGCTCTTGGTGCAATCGTCGGACTAGAAGGTTAACCAACAACCCAGAAGGAATAACAAAAAGGGTAAAAACAATCGTAAGGGTGGGAATAGGAATGAAAATGCCAATTTTAATGACAAGAACGCCTATAATGCTGGGGGGGACAAGCAGTCTAAACGTAAGGTTAAGTTTCCTTGCAAGTTGTGTAAGGATGACCACCTCACTCACTTGTGCCCTCGTATGGAAGACGACTAGAGGTTCATAGCACAGGGCCTAGCTGTGCTGACCAATCCTTTACCCCATAATCAAAACATGAACTCAAGGACCCATGATCAGTCTAGTGGAGATTAAGATCCGTCGAAAGCCAGTAGTGGTCATGGTTGAATCAACATGGTGTGTGCTACTAAGGTTGTGACTCTTGCAAAGGACTATGGTTCGTCACAACCAGACCTTGGAAAGGAACTTGCTCCACTCGAGAGTCCTTTGCATATTGAAAACCTTGCGGATAAACCTAAAGTCCCACCTCACATTCCTAACAGAGTCCTAAAGCATTCAGGACACAATCCTAATGCCCGAGCCTCCCAAAACTATTTTGTTGTCAAGGATTTGGGCCACACTGCTTGTGCGATGTCTACACTTGAAGTAATTCAGAGTTGTCCTTAGCAAAGGAAGGCTTTCCTTTATGCTCTTAGTGTTAATGATGATAACTCTTCCTCCATCATCAAATTTTAAACTGCAGAACTACAACCTTGCTTGCCTTACTATGTGTCTCTCTTGATTCATGTAGAATGTCTTAACATGACTGTCAAATGCACTGTGATTGATGAAGGCGCTGCTGCTTCCTTGATGTCTTTGTCGTGTTGGAAGGGTTTGGTTTCCCTTGAGTTGTTTAAATCCGCTACCATGTTGACTTCCTTTTATGGTAGATCATTTCAGCCACATGTGATTCTTCCTTCTCTTAAGGTCCATTTGGGAGGGAAGACCATTACGATTGAGGTCAAGGTGGTTGAGGTGCCCCTTGATTACAATCTGTTACTGGGTAGGAATTTGATGTATAGTATGCAAGCCGTAGCTTCTTCTCTATTTTGAGTTGTATGCTTTCCATTTAATGGGAAGATTGTTACAATTGATCAGACATCATTCAAAAATCTGAGTGTTACTGCATCGTCGGGAGCTTCTTTCCCAATTATCGATCATTCTCAGCCGACAACTAGGAGTGTGGGTGTTGGCATGTATCCATCCCTTATGGGAACCTTTAGTTATCTTGCACCCATTCTTATGATCGGGTCTAGATCCGGTGGGGCTTCATCTTTATTGAGTTCGGTGTCTTTTTGCATGACCCATATGGAAGACCCTTGGATCCTTCCTACACCGAGTCCTTTGATTAAGCCTATAGAAACGGATGTGTCGTTTCCTGTAGCAATGATAGCATATCAAGAGAATATTGAATGTGTTGCAGAGCCTAGTCCTTTCTCTTCGCAGATGGAAGAGGAGGACCCATATGTGCTTCCTGCATGGGTAGTTGAGTCTTCTCACGCACATGATTGCCTTGATAGTGTTTTTCCATCAGACGAAGCTATTATTGAGGCCATATCTAGGGTTGAGCCACCTTGGGAAGAGTTACATCATAGATCTTATTTTCTTCCCGAGCTTGACCATTTGGAGTGTGAGGAATTCAGCGAGATTCTTAGTGAGAGAATTGGTAGTCTTGTGGTTCCATTGAGCTCTCCTGGTCCGATGGCTAATGGAAACATGGCGAATATATCTCCTACCATCCCTATCATTATCTCTCGCAATCCTGGCAAGATTGAGAATGTCTATATTGGGGAAGAATGTTCCCATGCTGATATTCAAGAGTACACTGAGTTGTTTAAAGAGTTTCATGATATATTTGCTTGGTCATACGAGGAAATGCCAAGTATCGACCCTCGTATTATCGAACATGAAATCAAGACTTACCTAGGTACGAAGCCTGTTTGACAATGCTTGCATGCGGTGAATCCTAGAAAAGTACCCATGATTAAGGTTGATATAGAAAAGCTGTTAAATGTCGGTTTTATTTATCACGTTCCCTTGACGGAGTGGGTTTCAAACCTCGTTACGGTTGATAAGAAGTAGGGAGAGATCTCTATATACACTGATTTTCGTGACTTGAATCGTGCATGTCCTAAGGATAATTTTTCCACACCATTTATTGATCAAATTTTGGATGAGTGTGCGGGAAGTGAGGTATTATCCTTTATGGATGGCTTTTCTGGATACAATCATATCTAGATCAAACTCCAGGACCAACATAAAATTGCATTTATTTTTCCTTGGGGTACCTTTGCATATTAAAAGATGCCTTTCGGCCTTAAAAATGACGAAGACACATTTCAGCGAGCTATGACCTTGATTTTCCATGATCTCAAATCAATTATTGAAGTCTTTTTGGATGACCTTGCTGCTCATTCTCATCAAAGGATTCATCATTCCTACCATTTGAGATTGGTGTTCGAAAGATGTCGCCATTACTTGGTTAAGTTAAATCCTCATAAGTGCATCTTTTTCCTGAAGTCTGGTTACTTGTTAGGGTTCATTGTCTCCAAGGAGGGTGTAAGAGTTGATCCCTTAAATGTTGAGGCAATACTTCAATTGTCTCCCCTGAGAAACATTAGACATATTCAATGTTTGCAAGGCATGGAAAATTTCTTGCAAAGATTCTTGGTTAACTTTGCCAATTTGACTAAAGGCTTTATGCGTCTTTTGAAGAAGGACACTACCTTTTACTGGGATGAGTGAGCCTAGGACTCATTTGATGCAATTAAACAAGCCTTAGCATCGGCCCCCATGATTATTCCACCTGAATATAGCTGTGACTTTTTGCTTTATGTGGCCATGTCCATGGATACGATTGGTATGGTTTTGGTTCAGGAGGATGGGGAGCTCCATGAGCATGTCATATATTATTTGAGCCAAAACCTTGTAGATGCGAAGATCCATTATTCCCATGTGGAGAAATTTGCCTTAGCTACCGTTCATGCGGTTCAAAGATTGAGACATTACATTATCCTTTGCCAGACCTTGGTGGTAGCCCATGTCAATCCATCTCATTTTGTCCTCACTAGAAGGATGATCGGAGGAAAGTATAATAGGTGGATTGTCATCTTGCAAGAATTTGATCTCGAGTTTGTTTCAGTAAAATCGAAAAAATCGTTGATTTTTGTGAAGCTTATATCTGATTTCCCAAGCAAGGAGGAGGAGGAAGTTTGCGAAGATACGTTTGTCGATGAGCACATTTTTATGATCTCAACTCTGGATCCATGGTATGGGGATATCATCATATATTTACAAACATTGAAGGTCCCTACTCACCTCTCATGGGATGAACGACGACGGTTACGTCACGTATCCAAGAACTACCTTATAGTGGATAACACATTGTACCACCGTGGGGTAGATTCCATTTTACGTCATTGTTTAACTCATGAGGAGGATGAGCTTGTGCTAAATGATTTCCACGGAGGGGCATGTGGTGGTCATTTATTTGGGATTTCTACAACCCAAAAAATATTGAGAGCGGATTATTTCTGGCCTTCGATCTTTAAATATTGTGTCAATGCGGTCAAGAAGTGCCACCCTTTCCAGGTGTTTGCACGTAATATGCACTCAAATCCTACCCCGTTACATCCGATTATCACCACCGGTCCCTTCACTAAGTGGGGGCTTGATTTCATGGATTGCAACCTAGATTCAGCTAGGGGGCATCACCATATTATAGTGGCTGTTGACTATTTCATGAAATGGGCTGAGGCTATGCCCACAGTTAAATCTGATGGTGAGACAGCCGCGCATTTCGTATTCAACCAGATCATTACTCGGTTCGGTATTTCGAAGGAGCTTGTCACTAACCATGGTAGGTACTTTCAGAATCGAATGATGGGAGAGTTGGCCTCAAAGTTAGGGTATAAGTAGGAGCATTCCTCTTCTTATTACCCTCAAGCGAATGGACATGTTGAAGCAGTGAACAAATCACTTAAGTCCATTCTCCAATGAACCATCGCAAAAAGAAAGACCAACTAGCATATCATGTTATATCCTGCTTTGTGGGATTATAGAACCATGGTTAAGATTGCCACCGGTTTTTCTCCATATTAGCTTGTACATGGAGTGGAGTCTGTCTTATCGGTTGAATGTGAAATCCCTTCATTGAAGCTAGCCATAGAGCTTTTACCAGACACTTCCCCATTGGAGGAACGTTTGGTCCACTTAGAGCAGCTTGATCAGCAACGCCAAGATGCCTTAGTGGCTCTAGAAGTAAATAAGCATTGCGTTAAGGTCCAGTATGATAAATCTGTCCGTCCGAGGAGGTTTAGTGAAGGAGATTTAGTCCTTTTATGGGATCAAGCTAAAGAACCCTTGGGGGCAGGAAAGTTTAATCCCATGTGGCATGGTCCTTACATTTTCAAATGTGTGTTAGAGAAGGGAACCTATGAGCTAGTACATTACGAGGGGACAGCCTTGGCAGAGCCTAGAAATGGGCTCTATCTTAAAAAGTACTATGCATGATCCTCAGCCAGGGCTGATTATTGTATATTATTGTATAGTGTTTTGCATAGTTAGGTTTTTCTTATGGTGATCAATTTTGTTGATTAGCTTTTGTTTCTTATGGCAGATGTCAATGGAGTTTTTCGCCTCTATAGGATTCACTGATGGTGCTAGCCGTCACACAACACTCAGCCTCTACTGCTTGGGTGATTTATACTCCTACGGGTTAGGTATTGTCTTTAGGAAGCATATGTTTACGGCCCTCTTCAAACAATGTTGCTGAGTATAGTGCTGTTATCAAGCTTCTACGGGATGCCATTTCACATGGTGTTCTCTCTCTCGAGGTACGTCTTGATTTGTAGTTAGTAGTGTCACAGCTGAATGGCTTATATCATGTTAGGGATCCAACATTATTACGAAGATTCTTACGTGTGAGATTGTTAGAACGCCAATTTGACAACATAACGTACATACATGTTCAAAAAATTTATAATCAAGTTGCTGACTCATATGCTAATTATGTGTTAGATTGGCATTTGTTTCATAGACCATAAGCTCATGACAAACATACATTTTTACACATGTAAATAAATAAAATTGATCATCGTAAATTTTTTTCATTAAACATCCAAAAAGTGACGTCATAATACATAAGTGTCATAATACAAAAATGGGGCTTCTGAGCCACCAAAATATAATACATGGTAGTACAAAAATGTCACTCCCAGGTATCAAAGACTGGGGAGGAGGAGGGGGGTTCTGATCATGGAAAGTCACTACGGCTCTAGCTAGCCGTCGAAACAACCGCACCCATGCTCGTGGTACACCTACCACCTGACGCTGCATGGCCTCAGGAAAGTCCTCGACTTGCGCCATGGGTACTCTATGTGTCAGCAGCACAAATTTTGTGTGGATTCTTTGGAGCGTCCGCTCTGCATCCACACCGATGATGTCATCTCCTCATCCCCTCCGTCTATGACGAGGTAAACCGTCAGACCACCGTGGTAATACATTTGCATACATATGACAGATTGTGACTATGTGTCGTCACACAAAAACATGTCTTTTGGTTCCATATATCAAAAAACAAAAAACAAATTAAATAATTAAAAAAACTTTAAAAAGAGGGTTGGGATTCATTACCAATGTCACCATATGCTGCTCCAAGTGGTAGGGGCATGTTGGGATCTCCCCAAAAATATATCCCCGCATAGGGGTAATCATCGATGGAAACTATCTGCCGCCACCACCATGGAAACAAATCAGCTGGGTAGGGGTTGGACACCCTACCTTTGCTTAGTCTGCACATAGAATCTGCCCAATGTCGTTGGGCCGGATCTCGAACCCTGTGAGGAGGAATGTCAACTCTAGGGCTTAGCCCCAGAAAATGCTCGAAGAAGAACATGCTTAGTATACTGCTGAAACCAAAGTTTTGCACCCTTCCCATCTTGTAGTCACTAAGCTGCTGCTTCATGTTACTCAACAATGAAATACTCCAATCATAAACTATGGGTCTCATGCACTCCACTGCATAGAACATCAATGGCCGCGAGGCCTGGTGGAGTGAGGCTAGCCCTGCTATCCTCCCGAGTGCTAGTAGTATCGCCTTCAGCCCTAGTACTTGAATGGAGTTTATTGGGATCTGACTCCCAACCTTCTTCATGTCTAGAAAATAGTATACAACAATATACTCATCAATGGTGAGACCACGTTCAGGCCCACGAGAGCGTAGGTTCACCACCTCTCCTCGTTGGGACAATCCTGTAATGAAGTATATGTCCTCCACCTCGAACGCGAGGGACATCCCGTCAATCTGAAAGGAATCTGAGCCAAGATCCCAGTAGTCTACTAGCATTTGAAGCAGTCTTGGTTTAGCCCTCAGGCTGCCAAGACACCAAAACTTATATCCCACATGCACGTAGATCTTGTTGAGCCATTAGATCGCCCCATACAACTTCTTCTGCATCTCCATGTTTTCTCTCCCTCCATTCTAGAACCATCCTGCACATTTACATTAAGTTTTGGTCAATATTTGCCTTAAAATCCATCAAACATGGCTGAATATGTGACTGTTTGCAAAACAACCGCATATGTACATAGGTTTGGGCCATTTTTTCGTGTATAGCCAGCCCTATACGCAGAAAAATCCCCGATTTCCACGTGGGCCGAAGCGACTATATTAGAATGGCCTATAAATTGATTTTGGCCATGTAAATTGAAAAAATTTACATGCAAATGGAAGAGCAGGGCATGGGATGTTACCTGGAAAAAACGGTGTTGGATTTCGCCAGACGAAACTCCCGTAATTCGCGTTTGAAGTTCTAAGCTCAATTGGGTAAAAATTTCAAATGATATATAATTTTTGAACTTTTTACTATTTATAGAAAAGTTTTCAATTTTTTTCAAATTTCTACCCCATTTCTATAGTTTTGAACCGTTTCTGACCCTTTTGGACCGTTTTTTTACTAATATGACGATGTAGGAGACCGTTTTGAGCGTCCTTTCAACCATTGTTTTGACTCATTCGTGGCGATTTTAGGTATGATGTTTAAATTGGCATATAGATTAGATTTCACCTCTGTTTGCATTTTGCATGACCTTATGACCATTTCATTATAACCTTAGGTACAAACCCATTCTATCTTGTCACGGAACCTTCTTGCTATTTTAGAAGTGACATGTTGTGAATGGTAGAGTTTGACCTTACATGGGTGCCTTAGTTAGCTCTTTGTTTGTATTTGGCACCCATGCTGAAATTTTGTCCTTAAGGGTGTGGGAGTCCATTGTATAGTATTGCCATGTCTTTTCACAAGAGCCTCATACTCCTCTTAATCTCTTTGCTGGCCTGTTTCCTCAGGACTCCCTTATGTCAAGTTGTAATTGCATTATCATGAGCTTTGCCTGCCTCATTGAGCCTTATATCGGCTTCCCTGACTTTGAGTATCAGCCATATAGCCCGAGCTTGTCTCATGTCTAGCCACACAGAGCCATCCTTTGTAGCTTGATTCCCTATTTTTACCGGGAGGGGCCTTTCCCCCGAGTGTCGCTATCCTACATGTGTGTCCTTGCATTGGGCATAGGTATGTTCTACTGCTTGGAACTAGATTGTTTGTCCCTTGACACTTGTCTCCTCCTAGTCTATAACTATAAAGCACTTTTATTCTTTTTCAAGATTTTCAAAATATTTGAAAAATTCAAAAAAAATCGACAGACCAAAAAGCCAGACAAGAAAAGATGTTATCTTTGGCAGCAGTTGAGTCATGTCGCCTTCAAACAGAGCACTATACATCACATTCATTGGTTGGGTTAATAGTTTGACTTTAGGAGCTGTACTCGTTTCTCTGAGTTTATCTCGACCGACTGGTTAAGCTTCCAGTCCCTATGGAGCCTCTGTCAATGCCTCCTGTGTCACATAGATGTCCCAGTTTTGTATATCGAGTTTATGCTGCCTACATTCAGTCACCATTCACCTTTATGCTCTTGTTCAAAGGAAGTTGAAACTTGAGTCGGCCATTCCTCAGTTATCTTGACTTTGCATGTCGACCATTCCTGGTACAGTTACTGGTCCATGCACATTATGATCGGGTCCTTCCACATTATACATCTTTTCTTAGTACGTCGTGTTGGATGATGGGGGATGCTTTAATGCCCTCCTTCCAGTGGATTTCATCCCATCGACTTCAGATCATTTATTCTGGGATAAGAATCTAGAGTCATTTTTGAGTGCCTTGAGACTTGTAATCATCAGTGGTAGGTTCTCTCACCATTGACATTTTTTGGGAATACATCAATGTCCCTTGATCGATGGATTCTCTCAAGTGTTTGACCTCAACACATTTGTTCACACTTGTTAGTTTGCACTCTAGTACCTTGATTCCCATTTTCATTATCGGTGGGTGATCTCGCGTTCATTAATGGTATACATCAATGACCGGTAACCAGACAATGGACTACTATGTTCAACCTCGACACCTCTATTCACATAGTAGGACATGTGCTCATAGTGGTTTGTGTAGAAGACCTTCCATACTGGTGGCATATCATATATGCTACCTCCTTGATCGTGACAGTGTTCATGAGATTTCAACTCTCATGACTTGATTCCAGTATATGTCAGATATTTCCAGCCATTTTGGAGATCTTGATCCATTATATATCTTCATCCTACATGGAGATCATGATCCTGTGTATATCTTCATCATGGAGATTCTGAGCTATCTATATTGTATGTGGCAATGACCACACATGTCATATTTTGTATCATGCCTATTCATGGCCATTGTACTCTTATGTATCTGGGACTGCTACATCTACTTGCAGTTAGGTGCAGAGTTTGATCATTGTATTGTACTGATTGGATGGTTGGGCATTCCACTAGGTTCTTCATCACTCCACTTCTGGGATGGACTTATAATGTATTTCGGCTTCGTATGAGCCCTATGACCTCACACATTAGGGGGCATCTATTGCAGCTGATTTTACCACACATGGTGAATCACACTTTTATGGCCTTGCCTGTCCCTCTGCAGACTCTTTAGACCCCATGGACCATTTTTGTACCTTTGATGTTTCCAAGATCATCCCTAAAAACATGCAATAATTGCCATACGTGACTTTTAATCCCTTTCTCACGTATATACACGGATTTGACTCTTAAACCTGTGTACATCGGGATGTGTGCAAAAGGACAAACAGTTTTGGAGTTTTCCTTGATGTGGATCTGAGTCACTTGTCTCTTGGCCTTCTGTATGCCTTGATATCACTCGGATTTGACCTTCCATTACCCCATTGAAGAGCTATATAAGGAACCCTTTGGATACATTGAAAGGGGAGGAATTGAAGAGCAAGAAAACTATAGTCCATTGTTTCCAGAGCTTATACTTGAGTCTGCATCCCTTTGTCCCTTGGAGCACTTTGTGTTCTTCCCAAGCTTGCATTTTGCTTGTGAGCTTGCTATCGAGAGATGGAGGATTGAAGTGGTGGAGGCCCAAGTGGGGGACTCAGTTTCTCCGATTTGCAGACGTGTTGACAGAGGTTGTCACTATTGTAATCTCTATTTTATATCAATAGAAATATCTTTTCCTGTCCAATAATGTGTATTTAAATGAGTATTTGATCCATGGATGCTTGTAAATGCTTATATGTTATTGATTATATATGCTAGAGTAGGTCTAAAACAATTATATATAGCATGCTTGTCTTGTTTGCTAATGTTGAGGAAGCAAATTGCTAATACAAGCGAGAGTGGAAAAAGGTCAACGGGGATCTACATCAACCATCCGGAATAAGGTACGAATCGAGATCCTTTAGTGTTAGATGTTTGGTTCTCTTGCATATAGGGAAGGATTGATTTTTGGAGTTAATCTGTCTATTGTGGTACCCCAATCCATAGGAATTTCTCTCTATAACAGGGCACAGTGGTTAAAGGACTTGGGCAAGTTCCAGACGAATCTGATGAGTTGTTAATGGCATTTCTTTCATAGCAGAGAGCCATTGATTACAACTACTGAGCTGCAAGCAGGGGTAGATCTCTTGGGTGCTCCCTTGAGATGTGTGGCATTATTTATGAGAGATAACTATTCTTTCAATCTGTAAGCATACACAATCCTAGGATCAACTTACAGCAGATAACCAAGGGGATCCTAGATGGCATGGCAATTCAACAACCTTTCAAATGAATATAGTTGCCAATGTTTTGCATGGAAATTATCAACTTGCAAATGAATTAAGACATCATCAAACAAAGAAAGTTTATGATGTAAAGATCAGTTTGCTCCTCCTACTTTTCTACTAGGATATAAATGCAAATTCTAAAAATAACATCTTTATCATGGAAGTTATAGGCACTAAATGATTAGATGCTTTCAAGTACATTTTATTTCATGCTTAAGTTGGAGATATTTTAAGTACTCCCATTGAGATGTATGGTATATGGTTATTCAATGTTTATGTAGTAACCTTAGAAGTGCTGATGTAATCATGGAGGAAAACTGGTTGGAGGACTTGGGCGAGTTCTAGATAAATCTTGATGAGTTGTTCATGACATTTCAGAGCAGAGAGCCACTGATTACAATTAATGGGCTGCAAGTAGGTGTAGATGAATTGATTTATTCTCACAAAATAGGGAAAGAACTTGCCAAAGGTGAATTATGATATCTATTATTTCAATGTAATTCAATAAAGGTACTACAAGTCAAGGTGAAAACTCAGAAAATTCAACAATTGAAGGCTTACCTAAAAGGTATATGCAGAAACCTAAAAGAAGCCAGACCTGTATATGCTGAAAACTAAAATACACTAAAATCTATCCTCCATTTCTTATTTCTTAAATTTAGCTGATGACATACTTTAAAATTCTTACAGGTCATTCCTTTAATCTAAATCATTCAGACAATATACGATTATGGTTTGTCTCTAGGTGTTATAGGTTGGTCCTAAGACTTTTTAGAAGCATATAATTTTTTATGTTCCCGTTATTTGTTATTTAGAGTAACTATTTAAAGTTCACTTTATATAATATAACTCTATACCATAATAAAATTGAAACGTTTCACTCCAGAAAGGTCCTATTTTGTGCATAGTGTCCTATGTGTAATTACTATTATAGTGAACACAAGTTTTTGAAGCATGAAACATCTCATAGTAGAAATTCTATCAACTAATATCAAATGAGCCTAAAATGTGTAAATTGTTGATGCAAGTTTGACTTTAGTAATATTCAACACCATTGCGTCAAAGACAAAACCAAGATGGACATAGAAATTATGGTCCATGGATATTGTTGTCCTTGAAAATTAGCTCATAGTTACAATGAATAACATTATCGTACGACAACATTATTTGATAGACAAAAAGTTGGCCAAGAATACACAGTTAGCAGCTCAACTAATTATTGCAATTTTGATGCAAAAAGAAAGAGTTATAACTCATGGTTCAAAATCTTAAAATTGTATTTGTTGCTTGAGACAAATTGTAACGTTTGTTGAAAAGTTATAAAGCCGACCAAAACACATGTATAAAATTTAAAGTAAAAAATACAATATTGATGGAGACAAGCAACAACTGTATTACATAGGTTGCTGTGAAACATTTCAAATTCAGCATTGAAATGCATATATATAAATTGGAAATTTCAAGAAAGAAAGAGTTTGTCAATTTATTGTATAGTTTACAATGTTTCAACTTAAGAAATAGTTGCAAAAGTAATTTAGAAACAAAAATATAGGAGATACGTCAGGTTTATATTATTAGAAAAGCAGTTCATTGCTAAGTTTGATAAAGTGCACATAAA
Source organism: Pseudotsuga menziesii (assembly GCA_001517045.1). Lineage (NCBI taxonomy): Eukaryota > Viridiplantae > Streptophyta > Pinopsida > Pinales > Pinaceae > Pseudotsuga > Pseudotsuga menziesii. The sequence goes on from LPNX010662518.1 coordinate 2,367,319, forward strand.
ATTTATAGTGTGAAATGTTTTTGAACATTTTATTAATGATCAAGAGCAGACTGCAGTCTATTATAATTAGGGTACGTACACAAGGTTTTAGTACAAAGTAAATGCTGTGGTTCATGCAATAAATCTCTAGTAGTAATGTTGAGTTTGAGAAGTTTCCAAAAATTTGGGAATTAAGATCATAGAAGTGAACTCTGAGACTCTCCAAATAATATCATATTAACCTGAAGGTGCTACTTTAAGAAACTCAGAAAAATTTCATAAACACTTTTAAAGTGATATTATGCTAGAAACCACAAATATTTAGTGAATGACCATTTAAATTAGTGAATAGTCATACTACAATCTGCTTTTGCAGGTCCTTTGGGGTAAAACTGTGATTTTGATTGGAGGGCAGATAGAACCACTCTCTGATAGAGTTGAATGAGGGTATTTTGAATAATGATGTATTTGAACATGTATCTGATGCCACTCACATTCTGAGAGAAATCAAGCTCCTTGGGTTGCTTCACCATCCATACATTGTTGATATTAAGCACATTATGCTTCCTCCATCTCTTTGGGAATTCAGAGATATATATGTTGTATTTGAGTTGATGGAGTCTGACCTTCACCAAGTTATTAAAGCAAATGATGATCTCATGGCTGAACACTATCATTTTTTTTGTATCAGCTTCTTAGAGATCTGAAGTACATTCATACAGGTCAGAAAATCTATCCTGCAAGACCTGCATCCAATCCTAGCACACAATTTTTTCTTGGGGATTTTGTCTATTGGAAGCTTCTTTGTTTCGCTTGACTTCTGCCTCACCCCTTGTTCCTTCCTAGTTTTTGAAAATTGAAACTTAAAAGATTCATGCAAGTCATGTGGTGTGATACCTGAGCTCTATAGATTATTAGCTGAAATTTGAAATATACACCATGTCGGAAACTTGTTTGAGTTGCTTAAGCTATGCAGATCCTAAAAACCCATGAATTATGTGGCCATTCCAAATATGATGTAACTTCCAATTCTTCTGATACCACCAGGTTTCTTCTTTACTTTTGTACCTCTATATTAAATTGTTATATTTTATCGTTTTATGAACCCATTCTAATATCTTGAAGACATTTAGTAAAGTTTTTCATTTCTTCTTGTCTTACAGGCTCGCTTCCATTATATTTGCTAACATTGAAGACTAAAGTTTTAAAACCAACCATGTGAAGATGCAAGTAACTTATTGTTCTGTCTTGGCTTGCCTTTTCTAAAATTTCCAATCTTAAAATTCTATTAGGGTTATATGCCATGATATCCGAGTTCCCTAGCTTATTGATCTTACTATTTAGTATTTTTTCACCAAAAAAATGGTGTTCACCATATGCGGATTTCTCATAAGTGTTCATGACTCTTGGAACATTCTGAAGTAAAACTTTAGGGAATCTTCCTTCCAAAATTCTTAGGCTTGTATAGTGTCTAAAAGGTCTTGAATCCTATCACCATTCTCAATATATAACTGTCGGTATTGCTTTCAAACAGGGTCTTTCTCTCCTTGTACCTAATTTATGAAAACATATTTTGAAATGTAGGATACTTTGGGAAACAAGGACTAGCTTCTTCTTTTCTTGAACATGTAAATGCATTCTGATCCTTTATCAAGTTTGCCATGTTAACTGTTCTACTTAACCATCCTGATGTTTAGCATATGCTTGCAAAGCTCTGCTTCTAGGTGGAGCTGACTGTAGTCTTGGAAACCGGAAAGGAGAAACAACATTGTTGCTTGCCAGGAGAATTAGTTTATCAAAAATTGCAGCGGGTGTTATATTGGAGCATCTTGCAAGGAAGTTGGTTCTTGCTGGTGATCAGCTCTACAAACATACAAAGTAGGATAAAGGTGCTCCACATATTAATATGGTCTAGACTCTTAAATATGGTGTGCTAACATGGGGTAAGTCACGAAGAAGAAATGTTTACATTAAGGAAGCTGTGTTGGGGCTGAGTCCTACATTCCAGAGAAATCGTGGGAAATGTGATGCCAATATACCAGGGACATTTAGATTGTCACTATGAAGAAAATAGAAGTTCACTTTGAAGCAAGAAATGATGCCAATGCATAAGTCTGGGTTCATGGAATTAACCTGATTACAAAAGAAGCTACCATGTCAAGTGGTCCTGCGGTTGCAAGTAAAAGTTCCTTTATAGCCGAAAACAAACTTGGTGTCTTTGCACTGAGATGTATTTCTTTTGTGTGGATTTGAATTGGTATCAAACATCATCCAAACAAAAGAAAAAATTTGCAAGTAGTTAAAGGATCAAGTTTGGTTGTTGTTTTGTGGCATTATGAGATTAGGTAATCAGATTTCCTCAAGTTCAGTCAGTCGAACTTACAAGCAGGAAAAAATTCAAAATTTAGTAGCTGGTATTTCTAAGAAGAAAAAGGCATGTACATTATTTGCATAGGATGCTGGGATTTTGTGAGATTCAATGTGTTGAATGCATCCAGATTTATACCAGTAGAGGTTACCATCATATTGGTTAATTTATTTACTTGTGTTTAAGAAAGAAGGGAAGGTGGCAAAGTCACTATTATTTTGGGAAACTTGTAAAGAAAATTGTGTAAGAGATCCAAGATTTGAGTCAATTCTAAGTGAATGAATCAATTTTAGTTGTATTTGAATGTTTAAATATTTCTTTATAGTCGACTTCCCAGCCTCCATCTTTAGCTATTTACACTAGGTTTTGATGTAATATATATGGAAACAAATTCTATCAGTGTGGAAAGTTGTTGCAACATTGCAGAGTTTCACTGGGGAAATTAACATTCCCATAGCATAATCCTTCAACATGGTCTAAACTTATGATATGACATGTAATTCCTTCTAATATAAACATTTACATCCTTTCTGTTCAGTGCTTTTGTAAAAAAAACTGAATATATAGTTAGACTTAGCTTAGGAATTCCATAACACCTAGAGGACCATTAGTTGTTTTTAGCCAACTAGAAACCTGAATTTGTTTATCATCATTATCCCATGCATGTACACCTGCAAGATAATGGTAAGCTCCAATGTTTCTCCCATTAAGTGAGCTTCTATTACTATAGTTCTGATTTGTTGGGGAACAATATTATTTACTATACTACAGACCTTTGGAGAGTTTCACATTATGCCTAGATTTTGTTGTTCTGTAGGTTTTACTAACTTCTTGTTTTTTCAGGTCCTTTCATAAAATTGAGAATTAGAATGGTGCCTTTATTTCTATATTTTTTAAATTCAATTTGCTTACAGGGATCTCATCATCATTGATTTAGAGTGACTGGTTTTCCTCAATGCTGTTGGCAAGAATTTTGTAGAGTCATTTTAGATGGTGAAAATAATATTTAGAGATAGGACTAGACTACATTCAAGAGTTGATGTTCGTAAAACATCCTCTGTTTAGAATCCTAATATTGTGATCCTAAAATTTTGAATCAAATTCATGGTTTTGTCATGCTCTAATTTTTTTATAACCAACAACAGGTGGGTTCTGATTCGACACTTGTTATTGCTGTTGCTGTGTACATGCAACTGATTCTATCTGGGGATTTCGAGTGTAGGTTAGTGTCTCGATTAGTAGTGAACAACGACAATATCTTGATGATGCTCTTGTCATTACTTTAGTGCTTACACTAAATGTGCTGACTCCATTTCCTAATAATTAGCAGAGAATTCATTTTGATTGTACAAGTACCACCAAGACTTTAGGAATGACATCTGGAGCTTGCTTGAATTTTTGATCTCAAATAGACCATTGTGCATCTGAAGTTTGTTTAATGCTTTATCCAAATAGGTCATTGTGACATCCCATTGTTATCCTTCATTTGAAAGTTTGGTATCTTGATTTTCTTTCTAAATTATACAAGTTTGATAATTTTGTTAAATTAATTTTAAGGACAACCATCATAGATCCATCTTAGCTCCAGATCTATCAAGCGCTAAAAGGGATCAAATCCTTTTTACTCTAAAAAAATGCTTGTACCTCAAGGGATTTGATCGCTTTGGAATCTTGGTAGATACAGAGTTAAGATGGATCTATGTTGGTTTATTTTATTAGCCATCCCCTTCTTTTATTGTTTTAGTTTTCAAAAAGATCAAATCAGGAACAGAGTTTTACTCTTAGTGTTCATGTGGCCTACTTGTCACATCATAAAGCTTGAAATTATCAAGAGTACATGGGGTAGTAAAGGCACTATAATCATCATGATCAGATTCATCACTAGTAATATTAGATTCACTATTGCGACCATTGCCAAGATCATCATAATTTTTAGCGATGGTTGGAACAGGCTTGAACCGTGGAGAAGATGAATTCGTTGGATCTTTGGCCATGCTACTTAAAGCCAAGTGATAATTACTATGAGTGTAAACAAGATCTCTCAAATATCAAAAGAATAACATGTTTCTTTTATTGGAATGTATATGGTTAAAGCTTCCCCAATTCCTTTCGCATGCGGAAGCACTTGATCCTTGGCTCAAGATATGAATGGCAAAATGTTTCAATTTCGGGGGTTCTACACAACAAAAATCCTACCAGTTATATGCAGTAGTATTGGTTGTGTCTTCTTTGGCTAAAGCACTTCCAAATATCTCATGTTCTAACTTGTAAGCTCTAAGATGGTCTATAACCTTATGTGTTAAACTTTTGGGTTACTTTGAAAAATTTTACACCATGTTTGGGGGTGCTCCATGAGATTTGGGTTACATAGTGTAAGACTGGCCCTTGGATGGTTCGAGATATATTGTAAGCATGAGAGATGGCCTATGATGGATATGCATACTTGATATCAGTGTTGCAAACATCGTTGATAAATGATCGATGTTCCAAGAAATCTCGTGATTTTTAGATCGACGATTTTTTGTGAAAAAAAAGTCGATCTTTTCACCCGTTTTTTTCTCGAATTATCTCGAGATATTGCGGATTTTTTCCCTATTTTTTTAAAGGATATTTTCACTTCGTGGAGGGTGGAGTGTGCTTATTTTTTTGTCATTGTTTATCAAATATAGAACGAATTGGAGGGTTAAAAGATAATTTTGGGCATGAACAACCTTATGAAAAGTGAACAATGGCAAAAAACAGGCTTAGAGGAATGTCGGGTTTAATTTGAGGGTTAAAATGGCATTAAGAAATGATTATGGGAATGGATATGGACATAAAGAGCATAAATGGGAACTCCAACATACTCAAAGGCTCAAACCTTCATTTTGGGTGCAAATAATGGTTATTATAACCTCCCAATCAACAATTTACAACAATATTATGAATTCTAGGCTCTTTTTCTCCACAAAAGGGGTGCAAGCAAACCTTAAAAAACAGACCAGAGTTAATTTAAGACCCTATAAACCAAGTCTGAGTGTGATTTAGGTGATTTTGGGCAATCTCTTGATGGAGACCAGTAGCAAATATTATTTCTGGGTGGTTGTCCTTACAACAACAGCCGCAAAATGACCCTAAAAATTTCCCAGGATCATTGTTTAAGGCTGTTAGGAGGCCGAGTCATACCCAGAACTTCCCATGAGGCCGATTCAACCCAGAGGAACCACCTATATTTGCAGTTTTCACCTCTGTTTATACTGTTTGATGACTTTTGTTAGTGTCATGGCTTCCAAAACTAAACCATAATTGTTTTCTAAGGTTTGAAGTTGACCTAATGTTGCCAGAAGTGAAGATATGCCCCTTTTCCATTTCCATAATATCTAAGAATAAATTATCAGCATGGCATTCCTATGGAAACATAAGGTGAACACCCTATGCAAAAAGGGGGTAACAGGATGAAACCCTATTTTTAGGAGGAAAAATTTCTCAAGTAGAACAAGAAAGTGGAGGGTAAGGTGGGATGGGGATTTGATAACAAATTCCCTTGTATGATTGAAAAGGTTTGTTTATGCCAAAACAATGGAAATATCAAACCCAAGCATAGAGCTCACAAGAAAAAGGGAAGAAAACACGAAAGCCATCTCCAAGTGCCAAGTCAATTTGATGCAAGGGCATATATTGTTTGAGTAAAGTCATTTATGACTTTGCTAGGTCAAGGGAACTTAAGAAGACCTAGGGTCTCACATGTTTCTAATTTGATTTATTTTGTTGAGAGGTTGAATAAAGAGGATAATGATACTAGATCCCAATGTAATCGATAGGGTTAGTTGAGCATTTCCAGAATTGTAGCATCTAGTTAGTGATTTGTCAAGTGAGTCACTAGTTAGTTGAGTTAATCATGGATTATGTTCCTTCTATATATGATCAAAGAAGCATAATTCAAATTGTATTTAGTTTAGATAATGACCTTTAAGTTAATTATCTTTTTGGTAGCTCAATAGAGCTAGGGTTAGCTCACAGAAGTTGAAGATAGAGATTCAAGTGGAAGAGGGCTCGGAATTATCAATTCCTTGGAGAAAAACAGAGACAATTTCTCTCGGTAAAATCAATCTCTACATTGTATGATAGGATCAGAAAATTAAATAAGAAACAGATTGATTTTCTATATGAAGTATTTGAGTTGAATAACAATGGAAATATAATCTATTAGCTTGTTTTAATCTAATGGAAGAGTAAGTCATCTGTGTAAATATTTATTTTATATGGAATTGAATTTGAGTTTAGCAATCGCAATCTAGATAATCAATGGGAATCTATAAACATGAGAATTGTGTGCGTGGATGTTGAAGGGATTAACATTGTTGTAAGGGGATTAACATGGGATAATCAATGGGATACTTTTTTGTTGTAACATTGATGATTTGAGCTACATTACCTTCATGTAGCTTATTTTAATATTGATGTTTTTATATTTATCTCTTACATTGTCTGTTTCTTATATGTGACAGGGAATGATGCTAGAATTTGAGAAAGCTAGGTATAGGAGCTATCTATTCACATAGATAGTGTCCTAACATTAAAGGATAAATAACTAATTTGACAACACTTTCGCTAAGCAATAATGGGCTCATTCAAGTACATGAAACCATGTCGGTGTTTAATAGGAATATCTTGACAAATTTTTATGGTTTGTTTATTGCTTTTGTTTGAAGCATTTTGTCAATTTTTGAATTTTGTGTGTATTTTGGTTAAATATTGTGTTAGTCCCTTGAATGCTTCTAGCTCTCATTTGATGCTTGATTTAACCATTTGTTGTAGCTTGAATCAAGATTGGTTTTAGTCGATTTCCATTGATTTAGGGTTTGAGAAAAGATATTTTTATTACCTTTTAGTTGCATGAATTAATTGTCTTCACTTTTTCGAATCTCAATTCTTTTATGTTGATTGCATATTTTCTTTGTAGATACTTATCATTATTCAAAAAAATAAATGAGCTCTACATAGCTAAGCGAAGAAAAAAATGGTCTATGCACTAGGTTCCAATGCATTGATCGTAGGATACCTATTGGCACGAAACCAACATTCAACCAATGCAATAATCAATTGACATAATTACAATGCATAATTGTATTAGCCTCCACGACCACAATTGGCTAATGGAGGCCAAGATCGAGCATAATGTCTATTTCTATCATTTTATCAGTTTGTCAAGATTTAGGTCCCCACATGTCCGCTGGACCATTAAGGGACGAGATAAGAAGTGGAGTCCCCATTTGCCCTGAATCTAGTGAGTGCAGTTTTGTTTCACTAACACCTTCTATTTGTGACTTGTGAGTCTACATGTTCTGTTGTCGATGATGTGATTCATGTTATTTCACTAATGTTGTTTTTCCTCTATTTTTACAATATTTTATAAATCAGTGAAAGATTCTCCAGTTTTTACAATTTTTGATAATGAAGTTAAATATTCGCCAAGATTTTACAAAATGTTATGACTTAGTGAAAGATTCGCCAAGTTTTTACAATATATTATAACTTAGTAAAAGATTCGCCAAGATTTTACAACATTATATAATAAAATCAAAGATTCGCTTATATATACATATTATATTATTGATAAAACCGCCTTCAAATTTTCCTATATATCAGAGAGATTCGCCCATTTTTTATACATATAAATTTAGGGGGGGTTCTTAAAATCATCCCTGATCCCAAATGACCTTCATTTGGTGCTCACCGCTCGATACACAAAGCTGTCCAAGCTTGTATAGCAAGGTGTCCTTCAGGAAGTAATCGGTAGTCGACAACTTGTCAGTCTGAAGCTGTCGATAAATTGCAGAAAAATCGTTGTCTACTGAAAACAATTGTGGCTAAGTAGTGGTGTTGTAACCTGCATACTCATCATTGTAGATAGTAGAGTAATGTGTTGTATGCTGAGACAATCAGGTGTGGAATTGGCTTTGCCTTTCTGATACTTAATTACCAATTGAAATTGTTGCAGGTAATTAATCCACTTGAGTTGTCGAGTTGTCTGTAGTTTCGACTGGGACAAAGCGAACTATAAAGGTTTATGGTCAGTGAGGATGACCATTTCCTTGCCGAGAATGTAGTCTCTCCATTGCTTGACAACTTGCACAATGGTGCACAATTATTTTTCATACGTCGAGTACCTTCTAATAGTGGCGATGAAAGTGTTGGAATGAAACATGACTAGGTGACCTGACTGAGTGATCACTGTACTGAGGGCATAGTACAATGCATCCGTCTCAATATCAAAGGGATGATGCAAATCAGGTAACATGAGTAATGGTGTAGTATAAAGCTTGTTTTTTATTTGTTCAAAAGCTTATTATTGTTTCGGTGTCCATTTGAATATAGTTTTCCCATTTCCTTTCATCAATTGATTTAAAGGCCATGTGATGTGACTGAAGCCTAGTATGAATCGTCGATATAAATTCCCCAAACCAAGAAAAATAAGTTAGTTCTTGAATGTTTTGAGGAATGGGACAATATTTGAGGATCTGTACTTTTTCTGGGTCGACATGAATTCCTGCAGATTCAATTACATACCCCAAATATTTGATGCTGGTCATCACAAATGAGCATTTGTCCATGTTCAAATATTGTCGATGTTGCTGGAGAGTGTCAAAAACTTGTAAACGTTGTTTGACATGTTCTTCCCATGATCGACTGAAAATTAAGATATCATCAAGATAGACAATGACACATTTACCGATGAAATATCATAGAAGGTCATCCATATATGTCATGAAGGTTGCAAGTGCATTGGTTAAGCCGAAAGGAATGACTAACCATTCAAACAATCCTTCCTTGGTCTTAAAAGCTATTTTTCGTACATGGATGCAATTGGAATCTGGTGGTATCTCGACTTGAGGTCGAGTCTCTTAAATAACTTAGCACCTTTCATATTGTCGATGAGTTCATTAATCTATGGAAGAGGGTATCTGTTCTTCACTGAAATTTTGTTGAGAGCTTGATAATCAATGCACATGCTCCAAGTCCCATATTTCTTTGGAACTAATATGACTGGACTTCCACAAGGAGAGGATCTAGGGAAGATATGACCCTTGTCGATCAAATCCTGTATTTGTCCGCGAATTCCTTCATTTTCAAGAATGGATCTTTTGTAAATAGATGTTTTAGGTAATGAAGAACCAGGAACAAGTTCAATGAAGTGTTTTACCTGACAATGCAGAGGTACTCCATCAAGTGCTTGAAATATGTTCTGGTATTCTTCAAGAATGTTGTCGATCTGTTCTTGTTGTCGGGAGCTGCGCTGATCGGTGAGTCGACTTGTCGTTGCAATATTCCTGGAATGTTGAGGATTTATCATGATTAATGCAAAATTTTGAGCATGATTGATAAGCTTCTTTGTTTGTTTGGAAGATATCATAGAAACCATTGATGTGGGTTGTCACTCTGGTATGCCATACCATTGATTTCAGATTTTGACAATCACCTTCTGAGGTCATGGCTGATATGTACCGTGTCGATCCCATAGGTGGGGTTTACCAAATAGGGAATCAACTATGGAAAGTTGTGCCACATCACATACTACTTCATCTTCAAAAGGCTTAATGAAGTAGGTGAGTCACTAGTGTTATGTGATCCTTAGTTCTTGTCTGTCCTTCATCCATCCAATATTGTAAGGCTGAGGATGTGGAGAGGTGAAAAGACCTAATTTCTTCACAAGAAATTTAGAAACGAAGTTCTTTTGGATACCATTATCCACAATGAGATGTAATAGATTTTTCTGAACCCATATCCATGTATGGAATAGGTGCTCTTATTCCTCCTCATCGATGATGGTTGAGGCTTTCGAAGTGGCCGAGGTCAAATCCAGGAGGGTTGATGCATTTGGACTAGATTCTACCAGGGTTCTGTGGGACTATTTGAATCTAGACAATTTTGCCAAAAATGTCTTATCAGCTTTTCATTCTGACGTATCATGCCATGCTGAACTGTGATAATCACTCCATTTCCCCATAGGATCTTGTTTGTTGCGATCCCTCTTGTCTTTCTGAAAGTGATTCTTTTGATGACTAGGCTTTGGCAGAGTCGGCTGAGAAGGATTCTTGAACTTGTCAGAGTCGGCCGTTGACTTCTTGTTGGATATTTGACCCATTGGCTTGTTTGTGAAACATTATTTTCCTTTATGTTTAGATTTAAGCTTGATGTCGTAATGAAATGCATCCATAAGCATGCTGACAGTCAAAACCTCCATCTCTTGTTGAATGTATGGGGATAAACTGCTAACGTACTTTAGGACAAGTAATTTCTCTTCTTCTTGGATGCCAATTCTAGCCATGGGTCTATAGAACTCATAGGTATAACTATGTACAGACTTGCCTTTCCATTTCCTTAGCTGCTTCCAATTCTTATATTGTTGTTCAAGGTATTTGGGTGGATAGAATTCATTTCAAACATATTCTACAAATTTTACCCATGTCTTTATGGGGTCTTCTTCTTTTTCCATCTTTGTCGATAGATTCTCCCACCAACATTGTACAAAGGTTGACATATTTAAGGATGCAATGGTGATATTTTTCACTTTGGAGAGTTGACTCACTGCATAGTAAGATTCTAGTTGTTGTACCCAATTGTCAACAAATTCTGTGTCAATCTTTCCTTCAAGGTTCGGTATGTCCATATTCATTTTCACTTTGAAGGGGCTGATTTTATCGAAGTGAGTTCATGTCGAGGATTCCCTAGAGTTCACTGAGATTCTCTTGAGAATATCGCTGAACTGGGAGAACATTTTGGTTCTTTGCTGAGCCAGTGCTTTTTCTATGAGTTTTTCTATCTCGTCAGTTGCATGTCTATTGTCTACTTCTTTGGCCATCTTTTTTGAAGTTGAAGGAAGTGTCTTCCTGTGTTGCTGAGTTTGTGAGCGTGTTTGAACACGAATAAGTTAAATAACTTTAATGGAAGTGCTTATTTAACTTAAGCTATGAACAAGATATTTCTATGATACCACTGATCTAGGGAGGAAACACACCAGGTCGACAAGAAATATACACACAGACAATATGCAAGAATTCAAACCAATTTATTACTTCTGCTCCATGAAAAATGGATGAATCAAATGATGTATATTACATTAGTGTACTTACTTATATAAGATGTTGAGATGCTTGGGTGACTACCCGTTATGTTCAGTTACAAAATAAGCTATAACGTTTGATAAGTTCAATCATTGCAAAGAATGTGGATATGGTGTATGTCGAGGAAAACTTGTTGAGGCGAACCTATTGAATGAACATGTTGGGGAGGACCTGTCGAAGGTGAACCTGTCAAATAAACATGTTGAAGAAAACCTATCAGAGGCGAACCTGTCGGTTGCTGGTTGGATCATTTGATTAAATCAATATAATATAATATTAATAATATTTATGACATCCCTTGTTTGTAGGGTAAGGGATCCTCTTTATATAACAATTTTATTTTCAAGTTTACAAAGGTGTAAATACGCAACCCCCCTTTGAATTTAAACTTATGACCTCTTAAGAGGAAACACATGTTCTTAACCGTTAAACTCACTCCTATATAAATACATATTCTCCATCATTATTTCCTTATACATAGATATATTTTTAAAAATTTTGCATCCTAATTATAGTTTGTAACGGGTTGATAGAAAATAATGAGAGTTAATATAGAAACATTGTATATGATTTAATCAATCTTAATGGGTATAACTAACATATCTAATATGGTTCGACATGATAAGGTATAGAGCTTGGTAACACTTAGTACTTGTCAGGACTCAAAAATGTCCCTTTTTCATCCACTTTATCTTCCCTATTCCTTACATTTCATCGTCCCATTAACCTTTTATCATACCATTTCCATACATATATGTGGGTTTTACATTATTATTTTCCACTTTATTCATTTTAGTATTATAAGTGAATTTATGATTAAATATTAGAAAATATACATGTTTTTCACATATATATCTCAATTATGTGTGAGCTTTGTAATGTGTAGGAATATGTAAATGATTAATCCAAAGAGACTTCTCGAAGGAGATAGTATTCAAGCCTATTCTTAAGGAGAAGATCATGGAAGATTTGGTTGGCATATATTATCTAGGATTTATGAGGATTTGAAGGAACCATATCTTGTAATAAGAGGAAAGTGGTTGAGAGTAGTTGAGAGAATAGTGGATCTGTTCTTATCTTTTTCTTAAGGCCTCTCATGTATAAAGGAGAGTGCTCCCTCTCCATTCCATGAGGCGGTAATTAGGTTGTAATTAAGTTGTAAGGAGGTTGTAATTAAGTTAGATTAAGCTTGTAGGAGGGTTGTAATGGAAGTGCATTGGATTGGATTTTGTACTTGTTAGATTAGTCTTGATTTGAGATCCTTAATGTGATTCAAGATTTCATTGTTATATTTTCATGGTTGTCATTTGATTATTGATTTGTGGATGTGAGCTCACTTATGTCATTTTTGTTAAACTCTTCACATGTTGTATTTCCCTTACGCAATCTCATGTTTCCCTAGTTAGTGTTTCAATGATTTCCTAGATTAGTTTGATTCAGCAATTAGATTAAGTTAGATTAGATCTACTTCAGTCCTGTACAAACAGTGCACGTGCTTCGTCAGTTTACGTACCCCGGATTGATAAGTAAATAGTTGGGCAACTACACTGCAACGTAATTATTACGACAATAATTTAGCTCGACATTTTGGCGCCATTGCCGAGGAAGCATAAGGGATTGAGGTATTAATTTCTTCTTCATGCAAGTGTGATTATTCGTGCTCCTAACTCTGAGGTGACATATGGGTAAGGGCATGAAGGGTGTGTTTTCAATTTCTGCAATTTAGAGTAAATTTCAATTTCTGCAATTTAGAGTAAATTTCAATTTCTGCAAGTGTGTTTCAATTTCTGCAATTTAGTGTAAATTTCAATTTCTACGATTTAGCGTAAATTTCAATTTCCACAAGCATGTTTTTGCAATTTCAATTTCTGCAACTGTGAAGAGGTTTTCATGTGTTTCAACAAGAGTGTTTTGTTTTCAGCAAGTGTGATTTTCAGTTTTCAGATTTTGATTTGGATGATATAAGAACCCCTTTTATAATATGATTTAACTATGAGTATCATCTTGGAACAACTCGCTCACATCCTTGCAAAAATCGAAGTCTCCTCTTCTCTGGAAGAGGAGATCCTGACAGCAGCCGAAAGTTTAAATACTCCTTCAAAAACAAACGAGGAATCAGCATCTGAAGACTCCTGCATATTTGATGACGAACAATCATTCGAACAAGAGATTGAGGAAGATGACAAGGAGCTGCAGCATGATCTGAGTGAGGGAAAATGCGCTTACGAAAGCCATATCGAAATATGGTTCCAGGTAAGTACGCAATTAGATCAATTCAGTTTTTCTTTTTATTTAGTTAGTCTGTCGTTACAGCAAGAAGACTCACTCATTATTCTAAATTTTCATCTTTCATTTGAAAAATTGCCACTAAACATATTATTATTGCTGTTGCGTGAATGGCTCCATTGGAAATCTGATTACACGTAACCAAATTTTAATTTTTAATTAGCATAGAGTAGGTAGATTTTTCATTTTTCAGTTTTCAATAAGTATGCTCTCCTCGCGATCGTGAGGATCAGAAAATAAGGATGATATAGATTGATTTCAGGAATGAATAAGTTCGTGCAATATACCTAATTGATTCATCTTTAATTTTGCAAATTTTGCTCGAATTTTTTTTAGTACATTTGTAGAATGAATTCTTTTTCCGCAACATAAAAAGAAAAAAATATATGCAGTCATAATAATAGTTTTTGTGTCCCATTCTTGACCTGCAAAATACACACAGTAAAACGTTAAGAGAATAAAAATCGAACCAAACTTTTACATGCTGCAACTGTATCGTCATGATGAAATTATGTGTCATGATTCTGGTCGATTGCACTTTGTTTGATTGCACAAGCTCTCTTTTCTCGTTTCCGTCCATCCTTGGTTTGGGTTGCACCTATTGCCAACTTCTACCTTTTTGATCTGGAACCAAAACCTGCAATGAACAAACAAATAAAACAAAAATCATAAAAGGAAAAAAATTATATATATAACGAGTCAAATCCCCTCTGTATGCATTCATCATTTCATAACCAAACCTGCAAAGTAATAGATCATTAAGTTATGGATTGATCCATTCAACTATTGCTTATCCAATCTGCCGCCCTACCATTGTCACTTGGACCCTACCCGATTACACTAAGCTAGTTTTACAAAATTGGAAGTAGCGGTTCATCTCATACTCAGCGGTAAGGATGGAAGCACGTA